>CM067499.1:14315702-14337472 GCA_034552555.1 Semaprochilodus insignis | reverse complement strand
GACTTAGCATGGGAAGTTTTTTTCATTATTATTTTAAATTGTAACCTGTCAGTATTGTTCCAGTCAGCACTGATGGCTTCAAAACATCAAAACTGATGGCTTGAAAAACATTGCCAAGTCAATTTATGTTTGATGTGAGAATAAACACACTTTCGATCAGTATTTATCTGAGGTCAACAGTGATTTTGGAATAACTCCAGTTTTGGAAATTCCTGTTTTTCTCAATATTTCATTACAGTTCATTATATATTCTCTACAGGGACTCTCTAAATTATACATTCCCTACAGGGACAGCAAAAATTACAGTAATTCGGGCTTGGCCCATTTTTATTTAATTATGTATTTTATTTTATTTATTTTGCCTGTTAGTGTATATTACCTATTACAGTGTTAAATACTGTATAACGTATACATTATAACGTATTCATGTAAAAATGTACCTAAAAATCTAGCGAACACTGAACTTCTCCCAGACCTAAGGTCACCCAAGGCGAGAGGAAACAGCAGTAGATAAATCAGAGTTTTAATTTTCTCTGTGCAGAGAGCTCTGGCAGTGAGTAATTGCAAACACAGCTGAGTTGGGAAATGAAGATGGGCTCCAAGCTTAAACGTGAGGGTCGATGGCCTCGAAGCATCAACAGCCACAGCGGGCTGGAAAAAGAGAGCAACACTTGTTGGATTCCTGTGGGTTTTGTGTGCTTATTTTATGGTGACAGGAAAAACTGAGTCATGTTTGAAGGCCTGAGGTGAATGCGAAGTGGATTGTTTGGAGTTGTGATGAAGTATTTCTTGGGTGGAAACATGTTCCTCTCAAGAGTTTGCGGCCTTTTATGTTCAAAGCAGAAAGATTATCAACAGAACATAATGTTCAAGTCCTGCAGAGAATGGTGGTCTAAAGCAACCCAGTACTAAATTTACTAGTATTAGACCAAACGTTTTTCAGGAATCTTCCTTTCTAGGAATGCATGACTGTAGCTTACAGATAACAAAACATGAAATTATCAAATTAGCAAGTCAAGTTACAGAAAACTGAGCTAGAGCTGCCCAAACCACAGAGCAGTCCATAAACATTTAGATAGCAGTATGGCGATGTTTTCTTATTTTTTTTAGTTTGAGGTTGCAAACATTATGCATTCTGTGACCTATCGGCATCACTAGCTGTTAGGTATCTTACTCAATTATGCCTTTAGTCTCGTCTGCCGAAAGTAAAATACATGCATAGTGAGGTTTAGGTTGAGTGATTTAGAGCATTTCACTTTTTAGTGACGTTTATAGTCACTTTAGTACTTTTTTGGGTATTTGAGTATATTTTGGGTAAGTGTCCTGCAAAGTCAATTGTCATTCACTATGTTCTAAGACTTTTGATTAGATCTTAGCAATTCTTCACTTCTGTAGAGTTCTGAATTCATCCTACTGTCACAGTTGCCAGTCACATCATTAATGAAAAAAGTTATTTATTAAGTCAATGACAGTTATACATGCCCATGCCACCGGGTTTCACAGAGTGCTGGGGGATAATGTGGTACAAAGTAACGCAACACCGTAATAAAAATGTATTTTTCTCTAATGAAGGAGTGTAATGCAATACATTACTTGTGTTACTCATGTCATACACACAAACTCCAGATAAAGATAAGAAAAACTGAACAGATTTTCATTCAGGATCAACCCTGTAGGCTTTATGTTTTATTCTTATAGTTTTTATTGTTACTGCTAGCTAGGTTCTTGATTTTCAGATAGCATTAGCTTAGCAGTTTATTATGTCTTGGTTCATGGATAGTGATAATCCCTTCACTATCCCCTCAAGTACAGAAAGTGCTATCAGGTTTGCCTTGTACTTTCCTGATTAATAAGGGTTTTAGAGAGTACTGCAGTAGTAAAATAATGAACAATAAGACATTTCATGGTAGTAATGAGTAATTCAATGTTTTGCTTCTTTTATGTTTTTGGAGTTCGGACTTCAACAGTGTTCACTGAAATGTACTGTGTTTTGGACTATGAGGAGTTGGATCTGTCTATGTCTATTCCATCATTCTGGTACAGGTCATTCTTCATCTCATCTGTGTAAGGCTGAACGACTGGGGACAATATGCAATTGTGATTATTCTGAGCAATATTGTCACTGTGACTTAAATTCTGATTGTTTTCTATAATTTACAGTAAAGAGCACAGGAAATATACAGTTTTACCGGTTTAAGGCTTTAACACTGAATGTAGTGTGCTATTTCACTGTGGTTGTGATGTCACTACACAGTGCCTTTGGTTGGTTGTTCTATGTCATGTACAAGCAGTTCACAGGCTTTGTATTATTAGTATTCCATACTTAAAGCTAGTCATGAATTCTAAACAAAAAAATTGCAGCCTTTGCAAATTGTGATTTCAATGCATAAAATTAACACTCTAACAAAAGGACATTGTTTCATGAACTTCTTTGAAAAGTACACTACACAGCAGCTATAGGTTTATTCCGTATTAGAGTCTAACCGATATATTGTTGGGGCAATATGTCACGCCTCCGGGTCTCACTGGTCCTTTCGCTCTTCCGGACTCCACTTCCCAGAGGGCTACGCTCGATGACGTTGCATCCATGTGCCTCCATTCGGCAGTTCCCTTTCGCTCCCGGTCACCTGAATTCTAATAGCCAATTAACGTTCTCTTAAATACCCCATGTTTCCGTGTGTTCTCTGCTAAGCTTTGTCGTCCCATTGGCAATTCTTAGCGTTATTTCTGGTTTTCTGACTTTCTGGCTTTTTGACTTTCTTTTGTCCCTCGTTTACCCTTTTGGATCTTCCTAACTACTACTTCTCTGGTTCTCGACCTCTGCATATTCTCTCCGACTTTCCCTTTCGCCTTACCCTTCCATCTTGGTTGCCCTCGCTGACTGCTCTTCCTGGTTTTGACCCCTGCCTGTCCCTTACTACATTCCTAAGCCCTACCTTTACTGCTGATTTTGTTGATTGGATTGTTCGCTATTGTTATTTAATAAACTACCTTGGCTTTTAGCTCTGCAAGCGTCGCTCCGGAGTCTTTTTGTCCTGACACAATAACACCAGCTCACATTATGTTGGGCATGGGCTGATACTTAACATCAAACTGACCACTGAGAATCACTGCACTGTTTAATTTAAACCACTGCTCAACTATATCCACTGATACCGGTTATGGGACAACTTTAAACATGTTTTCGATCTTTCAGCCCTAATATCTGTCCACAAGCAGAACTCCACAGTTTTGCCGGGCCTTTCTTTTTTTGAAGCAGGTCTTGCTGATGGATTCTTCCAAGGTACCTATTTTGGCAAAGGTAATGTTTTGTCTCTGATTCATTAATTCTGATTTTTCAGCCTCACAATGACCTGCTTTACTGGCATTGACGCATCTTTACTAGTCATGCAGAAAGGAAAGAGCAACAGTCTCCAGATGACAACTCTACATCTATCATCATCTGTAGACATTTAGTGAGCTCTCTGCAAGAAATAACAATGCAATCACACAGCTGGCCAAGAAACAACATTTTTCAATTACACATTATCCGGTTAAGGGGAGGACTTTGTATACAAACGCCCTATAATTACTATTTAGTTCAGCCAATATGTATGTAAATACTCTCAAATTAAAGGTGATATTTACTTCATAGTCATTGCATCCATTTAAACCCAAACCACAGGAGTCAAACCAACAAAAACGGTGTCACTTTTCAATTACTTAATGACTGCTGTTCGGTTACAAACAGACAAGCCTAGATGCCTTAGTTTTGCCCACATGCTCTTGAAAGGGCCAGCATGGAATTTTCCATTCAAAACCCTTCATGACGTGAACAAAAAGCGAAACAATTTTAGCTGACAAAATGCAAACAGGTTTTTGAAGCCAACCTAAGTAGAAGCCAAGCACGCCTTCTCCTAATCCCACACAAGGCCAGGACCAGTGGAAAATTCCCACTCCTCTTAAGATCGTCAGTCCACGAGCAGCAGCCCACTAGCCACATGGCCCCCCTCACTGCCCTCCAGTGTTTTTATGGGAAACGGGACTGGAGATAGCTGGGTTGTCAGGCTTTGCCATTGTAGCCCATAAGGTCCCATTTGGATGTGTTCATCCAAGCTGTCATCACACAATTCCTAGAAATATGTTTGCCCCCCCCCCAACACAACCACCCCGCATGTGGGCGGGCAAAGGAGGCTTTGGGAAAATGTGATCGCATGACTCCTAGATTACAATCTTCTCAAGCACCTCATCTCTTATCTATTCATCAGTTACCTCATCGCTTTGTCTATGAAGTAGACAAAAACTACATTTACAGTAAAACCATAAATGATAACAAATGCACAAAAAGCATAAAACAGATTCAAGCTTCAAGATACCTCCAGCATCAAAGCTATGCAACATACTGCTGTGCATTCGTATAGACAGTTTGGGAGAAACGTCATAAGCAAGTTTACAGGAGATTGCTTAAAGTAGTACTAACAAAATGAAAACTAATACCTGTTCTAGGCATGCCTACTTGCCCCCTACAGTGTTGTCACAGTGGGAAAACCATATATTGATGATGGATCTTGAAGGTGGGAGAAACTTTTAAACAACTACACAAATAGCTGGCTGATGCAGATCGAAGCTAACAGAGGTATAACTGCTAAGAAGCCGGATATTTTTTAGCTTCCAAATCAAAATAGCAGCCAGGCTTTCTTTACTGCAGTGACAGGATTCCCAATGACTGTGATTACTGTAATAAGGGAACACTAATAGACAAACACACAAAAAGGATATAAAATAGTGAATTCTGCCAAACTAATATGGTGGAGGGATGCATTGCTGTGTTATAGCAAACTGCATAAAACAACAAACAATGCTTTGCATCCAGGTTCTTCAATAGTTTGCAAGTGGAAAGGCTAGAAATATGTTTTTTTGGCTTCTGTTCTGAATAATACAACATATTGTATGCTTTTGAGACCTTATAAACTAAGAACACTCACACACTCGTCTTCTACACCACTTAATCCTTCTGGGTTGCTGGAGCCTATCCCAGCGTTCAGTGGGCGGGAATCGCCTTGGACAGGCCACCAATCCATCACAAGCCAGACACACATGCATACATACTCACAATTACGGGGCAACTTAGCATCTTCAATTCACCTGACTGCATGTCTTTGGGTTGTGGGAGGAAACATGCAAACTCCACTAAGAAAACTTCCCAGACACCCCAGACGGGAATAGGGAACCCAGGCCCTTCTTGCTGTGAGGCAACAGTGCTACCCACTGCCCCATCGTGCCACACTAAACTAAGAACAGGCAGTGTAATCTGTTTACTTAACACTGCCCTATTATATGATGGCTACACCATGAGTCTTACATCACCCATTTCATGGATAAGCCATCTGCTTAGACCTAAATCCTGTATAGGTATAACAAAACATAGGTGTGTAATAGTGACTCTCTAACAAAAGGACACTGTTTCATGAACTTCTTTGAAAGAGTAATTAGGTTTATTTCTTATTAGAGTCTGAGCAATATATTGTTTGGCCTATAAAACCGGCTGATGTTACATTTGGCATGGGCTAATACTTAAGATCAAACTGACAAATGAGAATCAAAGCACTGTTTCATTTAAACTACCGGACTGTGTTTCATTTCTGCTCAAATGAAACTATACTGATATTGGTTATGGGCCACCATAACCACCTTAAAAGGTGCTTTTTCACAGACCCCGAATAATACCCATGATGTCCTACCTGCATCCCGAGACAGGCCACCATCATATGTGTGAGCAGTTTGGCAGCAAACATGGGGAATCTAGAGCACAGCACATGCGACATAATGGCCAAGGCAAATCCTGAGGGAGGAAATAAAACCGGTTTTAATTGGGACAATAGTATATACGTTCATCAGGAGGTAAATAATGAAACACTCATTGCTTTAACAACACATTATCAAGGTATGACAGTACCTTCTATTGTCAAAAATGTTCAATTGTTTATTGGAAAACTGCCTGAAAATTACTTTTACATTGCCTGAAAAAAGGTTTTGGGGCACTTATCAAATCAGGACTCAAACCTTTCAGAGGAAAAACACATTTTATGGGTGACATGCTTTTAACGTCAGTTTGGGGAAGAAATCTATTAATCAATAGATCTATCAAAATTTGTCCAATACTTGGTTCTATTAATATCTTTGCCATATTACAGCACAGCAATAAGGTTCAACCTTTTGCTGACTCTGTAGAGTCTGCACTTTCCATTCCATCCAATCATGAGATCGCATGCTCGCATTATGAACCTAGGAAGAGTGTTTGAGACGCACATCATCTAACTGTCACTGTGTGTAACTGGTGGATTTGAATGTCCATCGTCTTCCTGTCGCCTGTGATTGTTGGATTTGTGTCCACCTATAGTTAGCATGAAACTGACGAATGGATGCTCAGGAAATCTGTATTCTTCATTCAGTCAACTCACAGACAGATGTGAAATGTTCAGGATGGTGTTTACAGCCACTAAAGTTGCTGCAGCGGATTTGATAAGCAGTTTGGTAAATATATTCCACTACTTTTGAACGTCCAAGACTTTGCTAAACTCATTTCACCAGAACACTCTGTCCACAAATCATGTCAAACCATGTTTTCACAAGAGAAATTTCACAAAAGAATTTCAAAATTTGGTCTGTACAGCTAAAAAAATATATCAGTAGGTGAGAGGAAGAGCTGAGGCTGTTCTGAACATTCTGATATAAAACGTGTGGGGATTATGTTGTATGCAAGTGCCTTCAAAATGCTAATTTCAGCATACATGCAAAAATCAAGAAAATGTCCTTGTTTTATAGATAGATACATTAAGCAAATAAACAGTAATTGTGTATTAAAATATGCAGAAATTTGTTCTTTGTTTACTCATTGTTTATCTTTTTCATTATTGTCCATTTTCATCTTACATGTAATCAACAAAATATTTTATTTGACCTGGGTTGCCAAAATGATCATACATGACTGCACCTGTTTTACGTTAACTAAACCCTGTCTGGTACTTCTTGTTCCCTAACAGTGAAAAAGCAAACCAATGACAAAAGAAGGCAAGGCATCCCCAAACTTTTGACGGGCACTGTATGTCTTGTACTTCACCAAAACCCTTATGCTTCTTATTCCTGCTTTGGCTTCATTAATGCAGATAGATGCAGCCTCTGACCTGAGATGCAGATGAAGCCGGCTGCGTAGAAGGCCTCGTTGTATGAGGACAGTGCGTCTGTCTCAGCGTATGCTGTGTAGATGGACAAATGTGTACAGGCGCACTCCACAAAGTTCTCGCTGTCGTCCACCACATGGCAGAACTGACCATCAGACAGCCAGCTGGACAGGAAAAAAAACATTTTGTTATTATGAAATGTCAGCAAAAGAAATGTTTGCAGTCAAAATGGACTCTGTCTGCTTGGCTTGGGTCTGACCTTTGCATGGTGTTCTGAACGTCAACTACTCAACCACAAAAGAAGACAACAAAACATGAAAAATCAAACAAATAAAAACAAAACTATGCTCAGTTTGGGCTCGTGGTTCATCCAGTGACAAAAATGTCATGTATTAAATTAACAAAAACATCATGATTTAAATGAAGACTGGACATTTGTATGTCTAAATAGGTAGTCGAAACCTTCCTTGGGATGCATGAACATCTTCTCCTGACTGTATATGGTTTCATTTTAGTCTCTGTCTAACAAATGATAAATTCGGAAAATTGTTCTGAGGAACTTACAAGCATGCAATCAGAAATTCAGATGGATTAAAAAGTTAAATGCTCCCTTTATTAAAGAGAACGTCATCAATATCAAATTAGCTTATCAGAGTCACAGTTTTGAGAGTGCAGTATACTGCCAAAAGAAACCCAGAGGAAGGGCTGGATACAGCTTGTCCAGCCAAAATGTTTTCGTTCAAGTCTGTGGAATGTCCTTTAAATGAGCTTGCGGAACACACCGAACTCTCTTGTGAACTCACAAGTACGTAGAGAACCAAGGGAGGACACAGAAGTACATGCTTGCATGGAACGTGTGCATGATTTTAAAAGGGGCTATGTCAAGATGGGTTATTAACCTTGAACCCCAAGGTCTAAATGCACTGTTTAAATGGGATCTTTGCCCTTACAAGATGAGAATAAAGTTATAGTCATTGCAGAGATTTCAAGTCATAAGCAGAGAAATTCTGTACAAGCTAAACTTTCAAATATCTATATAATAGATATTTGCATAGATATAATAGATGTGATATAATACAAATATCACATTTGTGCTTGTAAGTAGATGAGGAGATATTTTATGATGATTTGAATCAGATGAGAAGTTATTGTTGTGCCTACAGCCTTGATAAGTGGACAGAAAGCTCATTTGTGATGGCAAAATCCCTAAAATGCAGACTCATACCTGTTAATACAGAATGAAAATTGACATAAATGTAATTTAACATGCAGCTATGAAATGAATTATGTAATTACGTAACAGGATGTGAATATCTATTTCCAGTAAATATTACACTACTATTTCCGCTTTTGTTGCCACATTAAAAACTGGTCTGCTAGTCAGCACAGGCACTTGCATGTACTATTTGCACTGTAAACAGAGTTAGTTATGGCTTTGCAAAGAGCCTGAGCTGCAACTGAGTGATGAACTGCAAAGTGTTCTTGACGGTCAGTGACTGAGTGGACTTTTTAAACTCTAACATTTCCTGTGGCTTATGACAATATTTGCAGTTGAAATTTAAATGTGTGTGTGTGTGTGTGTGCGCCCGCATATGTGTTTTTGTGTGCGTGCCTGTGTGCACAGAAGTCAGAGACCACCCAAAGATCACTTATTTACCTTGCAGTCAAAAAGTCATCCATTATCAAGACATATTTCTGAAGGAGATTACCTTTGAAATATTTTACTTTCATAATAAAGGAAAACTAAGTGCAAAAAACAGAAGTTTCCAAAATTGAACTGATTAACTAGAGAACATTCTGACAGCTTACAACCATGGAAGGCCTGGTAGACCACCAAAACTGTCATCCTCAGATAAACATCACTTAAAACCTTTGGCTTTTAGAGAGAAGAGAAAATCAAGCTCAAATCAAGCAAGTGTTTCTGTCCATCCATATACTGTGAGAAAACAACTCAACACTATGGGTCTGAAAGGATGTGCAGCTGGCACATAGTTGTTACTGAGAAAAATGTTTGTTTGAAAACTTGCAATTTAAACAAAGAAGCTACTTGTGGCCACCCCAAAGTCCAGACCTTGACATCACTAAATGCGTTTGGGACTTGAGAGAAGCAGAAAATGCAACCAACATTAAAGTCTGAACATTTAAGGTATGGAAAAATGTCCCTGCAGATTTCATAAAATAACCAAAAGCAATAAAGACAAAAGGTGGACACAATAAACGCTAGAAAAGATTCTGCATGTAGTTGTTGAGGGTTCTGAGGGTTCATATATATGTTTTCAGTTTTTTTCACGATACTGAAAAATATATGACTTGTATGTAACATTCAATTTGTCTGGAAACTAATAAATGAAGGGCGGTCTCTGTTTCTTGCACAGTTCTCTATAAGTGCATGAGTATAGAATCAGGTAAACTACCTCTCCGCGGCCTGGTTCCACAGAAGGCACAAGGACTGGCGAGGTTTTACCCGGCGGTCTGGTGTGTGTATGCGGTACACCACCTCTTTACCATCCGTGAGAGGCCTCGACCCTCTGCCCTGTATACTAACAGAGAACACCTGCACACACACACACACACAGAAATACTCATGCATAGTGAGGTTATAATTTATGACTGCATGCCCACAAACCCAAATGCTTTGACTGCTTCTTCTGGGAAATCACACCATTTCCATTAATCATTTGTCAACCCCTTCCAAACAAAACACATGCAAATCTCTGTGTGACTGACCACTGTAAACATGTCAGTTCACCTTACAATTCTAATACAACTTGTTACAGAGCTTTTCTTGAAACCCAAACTTAAACTACTTAGTTCAGTCAAACATTCTCACATTTTTAGTTCTGCATTTCAGGTCCGGTAAAGAATATACAGTCATGTGCAGAAGTTCAGTAAATCAACAGAACATGCAAATCAACCAGGACTGGCCAAACTTGGATCTTACTATACGCTGTTTCCGTAACCAATATGCAGAAGTAGAAATGTAGGAGAACTTTTGACAAAAATAAGAAGGTTGACTTGGGTGAACTCTACTGCCCTCAAGTTGAGTAAACTTAAGAAATGCTGCACTGTAAGTTGTGCTGACTGTATTGACTGAACGATAGAACAACACTGCCATCAGCTGGACATTGGCTAAGGCTATTGAAAACTGAAGACCACACACAAACATCTTTCATTATTTTAAAGAATGAGCCCAGTTTATTAAGCACACTTACACTGTGCCTAGGCAGACCTACCATACAAATATCCTCCATAGACTTACGACTACATGCCACAAGTATGTTGGTATTACTGTCAGAGATAAACACCTAGGTCTAGGTCACTCTAGAAGCTTCTAAACAACCTGTGCTTCAGCCAATTCAGGGTTCAAACCACAACTGATTGGGAATCTCTAAAAAAAAAACCTCACTAATAAATCAGCCCCTTCCTGAGTACTCATAGACAGGATTGAGAATCAAGGGGAGTCAATGGCCAGTCGTGCTTTAGACAAAATCTGGGACTTGTTCCTAGGTAAGAATGGAATCTATGCACACTCAAAAGCACAAAGTTCTGAACAATTCTGTGGTTTAAGAGCGCATTATGATCCTGAGATTCTTAGAAACTTTCTCAAGAACTCATTTAAGAAATATCTCAAGTTTGTTCTTGAGATATTGAATAACCAGTCTCTGAAAGTGAGGTCACTGGAAAACGAAATCAGTTCTTCAGTCCTGCTCACCTTGTCATTGAGAGCACTGGCTTTGTTGGTGAGGAACCAGTGCTCAGTGCTGTACTCTGTGAAGTGCACCTTCTGACAGGCAGAGGGCGCCATGTCACCCCCTGGCAGGGCAGGCACCTCCAGCAGGGTCTCAGGCAGAGTGAAGGTGTCTCCGTTCCTGCCTGTGAAGGTGTGGCCATTGATCTGCGTTGGGTACCAGTGGTGAGCGGCAATGGTCAGGTAAGGACAGGAGTCCAGGATGGTCTTTCCTCTGTAGAAAACAGAGTGCATAGTGGTTTGGATGGGAGACACTGACAACTGATACATTCAACAAGCAGTATCAGTTGAATAGAATGACATCATGATGGGTCATACTGAGAACTAGTGGTGCAGAGTTAGCATTACAACAGATTGTGTGTGCAGTGATGCTTAAAGATCCCCAGTTGATTTCATTTACTGTCAGCCATGTGATACATTACACAGTACTTAAAGCTTTCGTTTTTGAGAGATAAAGAAAATCAAGCTCCACTCTTCCAGAATACATCTCAACCCTAAGGACCTGAAAGGTTGCATGTGCAAGTGTTAAGTGAGCAAAAAAAAATAGATAAAGAAGCAGAAAATTTGCTGGTGTTCTCAGAACAATGGACTGACCACCCCAGAGTCCACACCTCAGCATCACTGAATGTGTTTGTGATTACTTGGGTTGTCAGAAGCAGAAAATGCAACCAACTTCTAAGACTGAAGTTTGAATGAGTGGAAACTTATCCCAGCAGATTTAGTTGAGAAACTGAATTTGTTCATGCAAACAGACCAGGTCCAGCTTGTGTGACTGGACTTTAGACTCTTACCTTTGACCCTCGGCCCCACATGGCGTGCTGGTGACCAATGAGAAGGCAAAGCGCTCAGCCACCTCGGACAGGTGGCTCAGTCCACGCGTGTCCGTCCGAGTAGGTTTGGCCAGGGCACAGAGAAGGTCATAGGTCAAACCACGGCTGCTGGGCTCCAGAGGGGTCTCCTCGCCCTTCGTCAAGGTCTAGTTGAAGTGAAAGAGAGAGTTTATGATCATTCAAAGAAATGGTCATTGAGTTTTCTCAGAGGGTTTGTAGTTTCCTTTTCTTATAGCAGCAGAATAATTACCGCATATGTTCTCTGTGTCAGTGCCCTGAGCTGAGGTCGAGATTCTCTCATTATTATATTACATGTGCTGTAGCTTTCTACAACAGAGGAACAGATACTTGGGGTGCTGAAATGCATTAGTGCATTATTTATGTGCACACTGCAAGTGATAAAATGAAAATACATAAAATCATTTTTCCACTTGCAATTTGTGTGGAACGTTGCTGGCAGCTAAGGTGTGTTTGGGTTGTGCCTGTTGTTAGTGTGTATTGGAAGGGGTATATAATGTCAGTTGGAGCTTTGATAACAGCCTATGTTGGGAGGACACATCAGTAACTATTTGAGTTTCGGATGGAAGAATTAAAGTGGCAGCATAAGGTGCCTACAACTAAAGAGTGGACAAATTTAATACTGCTATATTTGATGCATCAGTGCATCATGGTGCATTAAAATGCATCACTATTTTTTTTTGCCATCAGCTTTTTACACATATTACAAGCAATAAAATGAAAATATATAATATTTTTTTTAAAATGTGCTTTTGGTGCCCAGCAGTTGCCATCAAACTGACTTCTATCATTTAAAAGTTGTCACTAATGTCATCATGGCCTGCAATAAAAAAATGCTAATGCATAAGCTCTGGTCTGGTGTCAAGTTGTATTCATCATGTTTCCATTTCATGTACCTTTATGTCATATGGTCAAATTACAGATTTTGTTGTTTAAACTACACAAATTTCCAGGAAACAAATTTAAATATAGTCTTTCTTCACATTGCAGAACACAGTTTGTATTTATTTAAGTTTAATGTATTGAAAAAATAAAGCATACAAGATAAAAAGCATCATCATTTCCGCACAGGTCACATGAAATGTAAAGGTTGGCGAGTTGACTGTATTGTCTGTACAAATCATACTTGTACTCAACATATTTCTAAATAAAACTCTAAATTGTATCAAAATAAATGAATTAAATCAGAGTGAAATTTAAGATTTCGTATGATTCATGATCCACTAATTGAATCAATATATCATAAGGTCAGAGATTTACACCCCTATTAATCACTCTGACACATACCTGGCCCACTGCGTCCAGCACTGCGGTCAGCTGCTCGTGTGTAATTTCCACACTGACTTTGTTAATAAACCCCTGCAGTACTTTGTTAATCACTGTTTCATCCAGAGGCTGATGGAGCTGGTCCAGCAGGGCCCACACTGACTGCGTCTCAGCGTCTGAAACCAGAGTGACGTTAGCTACGCCGTACATGGGATGCACCCTGGCGCCCCCGGTAGCATCCGAGAGAATGACACGGAAACGTTTAGGTGTGGGGTTAGAGGATCCAATGCTGGGTGTGAGGGCGACGTCTAGACCAGCGCTATGCTGCCCGACGTCAAAGGTGAGGGTTCCTTCAGCCATGACAAAGTCCATACCAGCCACAGCAGGCCAGATCAAAGTGGGGCCAACGGACTCAGCCTTGGGCAGCTCCTGCAGAAAATATAAGACAAAGGAAAGACTAAAATCAGAACAATGGAGTTAATACTCTCGTCGCTGACTGGCTGCACTGTAGGAATGACGGTCCTGAGAGAAATAATTGATTTATTCGATTATTTGATACATTTATTTTACCATTACATTTAATGTAACAGGTATATTCTAGATTGTCTTATTCATTTGGCAGATAAATGGCTTGTTTTAGGAGTAAGTTCTTGGAAGAAGCCAAATAGAATGATTTCACTGGATGAATTTATTTAAAGCAAGTAAAAAGTCTAGGAATAGATTATGTAACTGCTAATGTTCTTATAATACTCTCATAAGGAGACTTGAAGAGTAGGACTAGGATGATTTCACCTGCCAAGATGTCAAAGCAGTACAGAGTTAAGCACCCTTGCCACTGTTTGAAAAATGGTGAGAGAGATCAAGTGAAAGGGAGACAGAGATAAATATAGAGAGAGAGAGCGTGAGAAAGCTAACATAGTAGCTCTCTGTACTTCCAGCTTGTCAAATCTGGCTTTTCAGCTGTAGTGCACATCTATACATACAGGCTTTGAAGTGGCAGGTTGAGGCTAAGTTCCTAATCTGGTCTCAGATCAGAGTGTGTCCCACAATCTTAATCTCTATTCATAACTCTAAGATCACCTGAGTGTTGTCATGGCTAATAAGGTCATGTTATATAATCTGGACAGCCAGCAAGACACTGGGATATAACCACGCTTGACCCCAGCACCAGCTAATCTACATAAGTAGATGTCTAGGGCTCTGCAGCTGCCAGTAGGTCCCTATCCAAGTTCTGGGTCATTACTGTAACATTATGTTGTCTAAGATGCTAAAAAAGCACCTGGTTAATTATCTCGGAAAAGAACATACACATTTTGGGTGAAGGCATGTTTTGTTTTACTGTCATTTGTTTAGGCTTGTAGATGGGCAACAAGAATTAGTGGATCTGTGGTCTGTCTAAGGAAGGCTGCAAGCCTTGAGTTGAATAAGCAAGAAATAAGAGTCCTGGATTGAGAATTCTAAACGTTTTCAGTTTCATTTCAATTGTAACCTGTAAGAACACCAAATAAGTATCTATCATCAGCAACACACAAATCGGACAGCTATAAATGTGTATAATTAAGACAGCTTCTGATAGTCACTGTTAAAACATCCTGCCTAGGACCCCCAAAAGGCTAGAACTGGTTCTGCCGTACACTTAGGCAGGTTGTCTAATGAGACATTGTAGAAGGCTTACTGCGCATCTCTGGAATAGATTATTTCTATTTAAGATACTACTTTTTTAAGTATTTAAATGGCCACTTTTCTTCATCTGCTATAACCAAATATAGGGTTCCCCAGGGTTCTGTTTTGGGCCCTATTTTGTTCTCTCTGTATCTATGTTACCACTGGGGCAAATTATAAGGAAACATAACACATAATTTCATTGCTATGCTGATGACACTCTGTTGTTATGCAGAATTTCGATGACCTACACCTTTTATCCCTGGCTTAATCTAATGCAAAGAATCTAGGAGTGATTTTCACTCACAGTTCAAAGTTGAGAAACAGTGATCAGAAATAGCCATTTCCATCCTAGTAATATTAATAAAATTAAAACATTTTATTCTATAGTTGATTTGGAAAAACTGACACACACTTTTATAACATCATGCTTCATAACTTACACATTTAGAATCAATACATAAAGCTGTCGTCATAGAAACGAGACAGCAGCTTGCAATGATCTTTCCATAAAAAAATACAAAATTAATAAATAAATAATCCAGTGTAGAAAAGAACAGATGTTTAGAAGTTGAACTAAGTAAAACAGAATGCCTGCAGCCACTGTCTTCATAATATTTCATATTCTCCTTGTGACAACTGAATATACTTTTGCAAAGGAGAAAGAAAGCCTGGAAAGCACCTTCATTACTTAGAAAATCAACCAAACGTAACTTCACTGGGTTTCCCCAACTTCTGTATACAACTTTATATCCTTACCTGAAGTCATTGTGAATAAGGCATACTTCATTTCCCTGCCCCTCCCCCATATTTGCTTGTGAACGTGTGATAAGATATTCATCTGGTTTTATTAGTGACCTCACCTGCATTGCGTACTTTACTGAGATAGCTGCTGCCATGCTGGCATCCCTGTAGACCTGCAGACTGACCGTGGTGGCTTTCAGCGTAGCCACAGGCAGCCTGGAGCCCACTGCGAAGTATACTAGCCCACGAGGGTCATCGCTCTCCAGCATGGTGATGTTAGCAAAGCGGGCTGTCTGGTTGATGGCAGCTCCTTCTCCTACCTCATAGATCTCCACCAGAAACCACACTGCAAACTCTGGGTCCTGCATCCACACGGAGCACAAAAAAGATGAAAGATTCAGGTGTAAATTAGGCTTCATATGTGACGGTGGAAGTAGAAGTAACGGAGTCATAACTGAACTACTTATTAAAGTACATATACAATCGTTATTATCAGCTTTACACTCCTGAAATGCACTCCTGAAATTTTCCCTTTGTATCAATGTCAGGAAAAGACAAAAACACTTTTTTCCATCATTCTGCAATAATGAAATATCTCCTCTTTTTCTTATATGCACTAAAGCACAAAAAGGGGAAAGATAAGAATCTGAATTTCTTTGTTTGTGTCTATGAGCAAGAACAAGGTTGTTGCACAACTCAAATCCAACGCTTTTACCTCCCTCACATGATAATTCCACCCATTTCTCAAAATGTCTGTACAATTTGATTGTTAATACTTATTTATAAGTATTAATACTTGTTAATACTTAAATATATTTAAGTATTGAGAGGGGGAACCAGACATTGGAAGCACAAGTTACTGATGTTTGAGATGGGGTTTCATGATAGTTTTGTGCTTTCGACCAAGTTTTGGTCAAAAATATATTTTTTCTAATACATACAACATGGATCTAGATAAATCTAGACAGCACTAATCAAGACTTTTTATGGGAATGGAATATTACTAGTAGACAACTGATGCTTTTTGCCATCCTATTAAGCAGTGCTCAAAAATATAGGAACTTGAGTGGTCCATGAGCTTAAATGTCCCATATTTGTACAGTTTTCTTCTATTTTTCTATTGTCTGTTTTATATAGCTATTTTCTCTCTTTATCCCTTAGAATAAAACAGGTACTGTGCCTGTGAGACTGATATATGTAAATGAGCTCTGGCCTAATTGGCTGCTCTGAACTGAGCTTCATTAAAAAGCAGTCTACACTCAAACCCTCCGCATAACTTGACCCACACCATGAATGGATGTGGCTGAACCGGTCTAGGCTGAACAGGTGACCGTATAGGTAAATTGTTTAAATAAAGAATCTTATTTTTATGAAATCATATGGGTTCTTTAATGCCAAAGAAAATCCATTATACCTCAGTGACTCTCAGTTATTTGTGCTGAAAGGTTGTTCTGCTTAGAAGAACAGGCTAGATAAAAAAAGAAAGCACTGAATCCAGGCTGGAAAGAGATTAAGAGGCACAGCGGTGAGCCAGATCAAAGCGTGAGAAGTGTGCTAGCAAGAGCACTAAAAAAGCCACTGCCTCCTGCAGAGAGAAGACAGACAGAAAAGGACAGCGAGAGAGAACAGGAAGAACACCTGGGTGGAGCAGAAGGAGGATGTGGGGAAGGCTAGCTTTAGATGCCCTGATAGCTGCTGCTGACGGTGCATACCTGATCAGGCCGGACCTCCAAATTGAGAAGGCAGAGTATCTGCCCCCTCCTGCACAGTGTTCTGCCTGATGTCTGCTGCAGCTCCCGTGTCAGATTCACCCCCTGATTCACTAGTGTGGGTGTCGTGCGGCTGAACGTGGCCCTCCAATACACAAAAACATCCTCAAATGCTCTGTCAAATAGAAACAATTCAAGATGTAAAGTGAGGTCTGTAGGAAGGCTTCAGCTGGTATTAACAGTCGACTTAAAGTTCATCAAAAATGTAATTTACAAGTTTTCCTTAACAACAAACATAGTGGATCAGCCTAGATACTTAGTCTCCAAAGTTTGCTTATTCAGTTTTGTAGTCTATATGTACAGTTCTAATGTAGCTAACTCAGCAATTAGCATCATGCAAAGTCACGTGAAAGACTGTCATACCGAATTTCTTGTATGTTTTCTGATTCTGGATTACATACAGTCATCTATTAAAAAGGACAAAATACAGTGGCCCTAATACATTCACTGTGTTAGTAAACAAAATGTTAAAAGTGGCATTTATTAAAATAAATAAATAAACAAATAAATAAACATTCCAAGCCTGTAATGCCATAGACATGCTAAAATATTGTTATGAAGGATGGCTGGTGTGTTTCAGATCCTAATCATTTGAGCAGTTTTTGCAGTTGTCTTTGAAGCTTGCATCCAAAATGCCAAATTTCAAATTACTTTTGAATTCATGATCCCATCAACAAACACAAGTTCACCAATCCTTCTGTAAGAAAAACAGTCCCAGACTTTTAGATTTCCAAAACTGAAACTAAGACTGCCAGTACTTTTAGTACAGTCTGGCTGGAATTCCTCTCCAGGCTTTCTCCACACAGTCATCATTTGATGATGTTGTGCTAAAAGTATTTTCCTCTGAAGAACTTAATTGTTGTAAAATCATTGAAGTGTCCAAGTACTTTACACAGAACTACAAACCTCTGAAAAGATGTGGAATTATTTTAGGGGAAACTCTAGTAAGGACCAGATTCCATCAGGTGAGCATCAGATATTATTAGATGTCAGATACTGTCAGGAGAACATCAAATACAATCAAATGATCACCAGATACTACCAAGTGAGCACCAGATACTATCAGGTGAACACAGTATGACAGTATGAGATGAGGTGCACATGAGGTGTTTATTCCAAAACAACATACACCACATTCTTTTAGAGGCTCCGTATAAAACAGAGGGTCTACTGATGCAGCCCAGATAAGCAGTGCAGGCTGTACAGTGTTAACTACGAGGTAAAGGGCTTTTACCTGTTTTCCTGCCTTTGGAGGATGAGTATGGCAGTCCTGTTGTCAGAGTCTTCATCCAGGGCCTGACCTGATTGAGAACTCAAACTGAAACCAACAATTCCATTGTGGAGATCACTCCCTGACAGGAATAAAAAAGATTACGGAATGGTCAGTGTACAATAATAACAACAAAGCATCCCCAGGATATCTTTATTCTAGGGTTTTACAAATAGTTAATAGTTAAATTAATGGTTTGTCAAAAAATGCACTTTATGGATTATGAGTCAAATGGAGTTGATCACCTGAGAAATATTTGCCGTTTTAAGTTTGCTTCTTTAGTACTATAAAACTAAATCAGTAGTAGCAGCTATCGATTTCGTTTGTACTTATCTCAATTTTAACCATATAAGCAAGACTAGCTGACATGGTTTAAGTCAAGTATGCTGTGATTTAGGTATGTAGTCTGCACAATGAAAGCTGGTAGCTATAGACTTCCTGCGCATCTTAGATGCACTGGTCTTGTAATTCTAGTACAAAATTAAATTAGCAAACTGTTGGCACCAAGCTTGTGTATGTGAATCTACTACATTTGACACATTTGACAACAATCATAATAAAGCAAGTGACACTACAGAATGAACAAAGTACTTACCAAGAATAACAATTTTGGCAAAGGAAGTGAAGCCTATCTCGTCTGGCAAGCTAACTATCTGGGCTCCCCCTTCCACCTCGCTGAGGTATACGTAAAACACTTCTTGACCCTCTGGCTCCTGGTCATCCAGGATGAAAAGGCTGACTTCTGCCTCTCTCTGCCCCTCCAACAGAGTCACTATCTGGGAATCCAGTGCGAAGTCCTCTCCTTCTCTGGCCCAGGTCAGGTTCCGTTCCTGGAGGAATGGAGCCGTGTCCAGCCCCGGCGCCATAAGCCCTCCAGCATAAGCCCGAACCCTGACACTGACCACCCCTGTCTGTCCAACTGTCCTGCGCACTCTCAGTGCCACCTTTTGAGGTGGCGCTCCCTCCTGGCCATCTTCAGATGCACGGACCAATGCTGGACCAATGCTCAAAAATCCACTGACGGCATCGTTAGCAAGAATGGTGATGGTAGAAATGCTGTTTTCAGGGATGATTCGTGGACGAGCGCTGGGTGATGGGTAGCTAGCACTAAGAACACGAACGTCTGTCAGGTTCACGTAAAATGTCTCATTTGGCTCCGTCAGCGAATCATCCAAAATTGATACATGAATGGGGGCAGATGTTTGGCGGCCTTCAAACAGCAGCTGACCGTCACGCATTGGAGTAAAATCCTCATTAGGACTGGCACTTCCTGGCCAAGTCTTATAGAACAGCTGGGTACGGTTGCTGCGGTACCCATAGAGCCGCTGGACATAGAGTGTAACGGTCTGGACATCCTCCTCGATGACTAAGTGCTGAGATTCAGGTGAGAATCGATAAACACCCAACGGTTCCACTTCGGCAACGGTGTACCCAGACCTGAACACAAAAAATTCATGAGCATCAACATATATTTATATTCATGACATGGAGGAGCTCACTTTCACCCTTTCTATGTATGTGTTATTACTGCTTGTAAAATGTTTCTGAGCTAACTAATGGCCTTTAGTAAACTAACTGTAATCCATTGATAACTTACAAGGGTTGTAATGTGATATGCATTAGCACTGAAATAGTAAAATCTTAGAGAAACGTTTTAGTACCATTGCTGGATTTACAGTGCTGAGCAAAAGCCAGTCACCTACATTAGCCAAGTGAGAGTTAGTTTACCTAACGCCATACACAAGCACATTTACAGAACTGCAAAAAACCATGACCACCCCTCATTTATTTAATTTCCAGTCAAAATGACCATTAAGTCATCCATCTTTCAGAAATATATTTAACAGTAAATTGCCTCAACAAAATAATATAATATCACATTTTCAGTAGTTGAGTCCAGTGTTTGCTTTCTTTATATATCTTATATCTAAAGTGATTTCAGTATTTTAAAATAATCTGCATGCACATTTTTCCACAACTCCAAAACTCAGTCTTAGAAGTTGGTTGAATTTTTCATAATCCAATTAGCCTTAACACATTCAATGAGTTTTGGACTCTGGAGTGGTGTGTTGCTTGTTCTTTGTTTAATTTGTAAAATGTCTTTATTATTTGTTGATTATCATTCTCAGTAACAGCATCAGATCTTTAGAGCTATCTTTTTTTCAGATCTGAAGCTAGTGTGGAGCTTAATTTCAAATGAAAGGTACTTTAGATACTGTTTATCTGATGGTAACAGTTTTGGTGGTCCACCAGGTCTTGTCCAGCAATGTATCACTAGCTTAAATTGACTCTACCATACTGTAATGCAATCACATATCTCATACTGTAATGTAATGTCATTCATTCATTTATTCATTCATTCATCTTCTTAAACCGGGTTAATCCAGCTAGGGTCACGATATGCAATGTCATGCAACAATAATATATCATCTTTTTGCTAATCTCAGTCATTAAATGAACCTATCCAAGCAGTTATTACCTGAGTCTGGCTCCCCCTGCTGATTTGGACTCTGCACTGGTCAGGTGAACAGCATGTGCAACAGGCTGAGATATATTATATGCAGCAGAGAGAGGTATGATCTTACTCCTCTGGCCATGAGACAGTGTCACCGTACCTACAGACAAAACCAAACAGCAGAAACACTAAAGAACTGACCATTGTTCCAGCTTCTCTTAATTCCTAAAATATGTATATAGGCTGTTTTTGTTACTGTGCTTATAAGACTGATATATCTAAAGGAGCTCATCACTGAAAAAAGAGCAAGATGAAACAGTCCTAATAACTCAGAGAATGATCAGCCTCTGGCTCTCATGTTCTCAGCCTCTGGTTTGTTTGGATTACTTTGTGTATATGTGTAAGATGGTTTCTAACCCGAGCTGGGGGTGACTGCTCCTTGCTGGTAGCCTGATGGAGTCTGGCCAGGAGGGAATCCAGCTCTCCACTGCACGTCCACATCTCCATACAGGCCTGTCCTGCTCACTATCGCCTCACACTGACCACTCACCACATCAGACACTTGCAGAGCCAAGGAGGCAAATCCGACCTACAAGCAGAGTGTTCAGCATGTTCATTGCACACAATTTCATAAGAAATATACAGAAACAATAATAATAATAATAATAATAATAATAATAATAATAATAATAATAAATTAATATAATATTATCTTGAATATACTTCATAATAATACATACCAGGATGTGGCACGATCAAAAATTAATGTCATAAAATATATATCTTGAAAAAAAACTGTCATTTTATTTATATATATATATATATATATATATATATATATATATATA
>CM067499.1:14159726-14315303 GCA_034552555.1 Semaprochilodus insignis | reverse complement strand
AAAAAAAAAAAAAGTATCTTGTTAACTTTACAGGAGGACCTAATTTCATTTTAATGCAAGTCAATGAAATCAGACCAAGCAATTTTGTGAATGTGATGCCCTCTGGTGGTTGTTTGGTTGTACATCACCAGAGCCAAGGCAGAAACTGACCTCAGCATTGGCAGCCTCCTCAGGCACAGACACAACCACAATCCTTGCCTCAAGCTGCACACGAGGAGGGGAACTGAGGAGAGCTCCTATCAGAGTTGCGTTCGTCAGCTCCACCGTGATGTTAAAGCCAGTTACAAAGAACACCTGCAAAGGGAAAAAGAATTTTAAGGGAAAGTTGTTGTATCTTGTGTTTCATGATGCAGTACACATTGTCATGCAGGCCAGTCTATCACCCACACCCCGTGGTTAGACAGTCATGCTCTTGTAATACATGCAGAATGTGGCTTGGTGTTATGTTGAAATGGACATCCATGAAAAAAGGCAGCACATGTTTTTCCAAAATGTGTATATGTATCTTACAGCGTTAACGTGCTATGACATACTATGACAGACACACTCTTGTGAATTTATGCTGGCAAAAATTTGGATGATCCTTTTCTAAGTTGCCCAGAGAACACTGTACACTGTAGCCATCAGGATGAGTATATGCTGACAAATAACAGTAATATTTATAACAGTAAACATCTTGTCTTTGTACTTTCTGTGTTAAATAAAAGTGAATTTGTGGTAACACTTTACAGTATGTACTGACTAATAAACATGAAGTAATGCGTTAGTTAACAAATGAAGTAACACATTAACAATTGTTAACTAATGTTAATTAAACATGTAACAACTGTTACATTTTTACTTAACATATAAACATGTAGTTATTTTATATTTACTTAACGTTAGTTAGGCACTGTAACCATTGTCAGTGTATTACTTCATGTTAATTAACGCATCACTTTATGTTAGTTAGTCAATACTTAATGTAAAGTGTTTAGTGCAACAATTTGTTTGTGCATACATGTCAAGAAAAGACAGCAGGAATGTTTCCTTATTTACTGGGAAACTGTGCTAAAGGAATAGTGAACAAAACAAAATTATAGTTCTCCACTTTATATTAATAACCACTAGCAATTTACCCCTGGAGCAAAACTAAATAAGCATGTTTAAAGTTACTGAGTACACGAAGAAACAATGGTGCACATTTGACTTCTACATTGAATTTAAAGTCTAATTTCAGCTTAAAAATGAGCACATCCAAATAATGCTAGACATGCTGTACGTAGTACCAACCTGTGTGCTGATTGGAACTGTGACACTAGCGGACTTCTCTCCATCCCTCACCAGGATGCTGCCGGTAGATCTATCTTCAGTGAAGCTCTGTCCAGGTGTGGGGTAGCTGATCCTGTACCCAACACTGATGTTGCCAAATGTCCCGGCCAACCTGCTGATGTTCAGGGCCAGATGCCTACTGCGGTCAGTGGCATTAATGAAGAGTGCTTGCCACTGTGGTGGAAGAGCAAAGACCCCATGGGGCTCATCATTGGCTTGGACGACGAGGCGAGTACTGCTGCGCTCAGCATCAAGCTCAGCTCCGCCTTCCACTGAGCTAAGACGGATGGTATAGGTCTCCTCCAGCTCTGGAACAGAGTCAGGCAGTAGGCTGAGGGCTATCTCCCCAACACGCTGACCAGCCAGGATGGTGGTAGAGCCCCGGAGGGCAGCGAAGTCACCCGCCATGTCCGAGTCACTCAGGATCTCCCAGAACACCTGAGGAATGAAGACAAAACAGAGCGCACTGAGTGTGTCTTTGCTCACCTCGGTTAAGGCTAGTATACTACTACGTACAAAAGTTTTTTGGTTGGGAATTAAAATTTGTGGTCGGGCCCATCTTCTACACTTTCTTGTGCTCCCCCTAAACGTATAATGATCATGCTGTTTCATGTAACTAAAACAGCTAGAAATCATTTTCGATTAACATTCTCCTAACCCTTAAAATGTACTGCATTTCTTACGATGCTGCATGACTGGCATATGTAAATTGGCTCTGTTCTGGCTGACTAAATGACTCACTGGTGAAATGAGGTATGTCAGGTTAAAAAAACAATCCAGACTGAAAGGTATAGAAAAAAACCCCAGCTTAGTTCAGACTGCAAACCACAGGGTCATCTGAAAAAACACACTTCAGTCACTGCTTTCAGGCACCTAAATAGCATCCTATGGAAGCCCATTCCCCCTGAATAGGGGAGAAAAACATCATGCCCTATGATTTTTTCTCCTTTCCTGTTTCTATCAGAAGTGTTGACTGAATACTGTGAAATATTTCAGATTGTCTTATAAAGGCTGACTCCATAAATAAATAAATAAAAAAGACTAATCTTCACAAAATATTGACTTATAATATTGTCTTAAGTGTCAGGTCGTCCCAGGATAGGCACTCCTGGGACACTTCTCATGCCGGCCACCAGAGGTCCAACTCGCCGGAATTCTGAGGATTTTCGCGCCTGCTCCCTCTCACCTAGCCCCTCCCGCACCTGCCCTCTCTCACCTGCTCCCCATCCCAAATAAATATCCTTCCCTTTAAATGGCCTTCCCCTTCCTTCATTACCCACCTTCCCATGTGCACCGGCAGCTGTGGAAATCCTCAGATTCCGTGTCCCTTCAGTAATCTCTGTTTTGTTTTTCAGACCACTCCCTCGGCCCTGGACTCCTGAACTCTGGTCACCTCTTGCCCTCAGTTTCTGTTGTGTTTCCCTTTTTTGACTTTTGGACACCTTCAGAACTTTTAAGTTTTGGGGCCTTGTGCCTTTTTTGGAAGAACTTCTGGGCATTTCTTTCTTTTGGACCCTTTTGTGTTTGTACCTTTTGTTAGCTAATAAACCTACAGTGGATCCAACTCCTGTGTCTGGCAAGCCACCCTTACATTAAGGTTATCAATTATTTTCTCAGGATTTTGAGACACTATGTTAAAGTAGGTTATTACATTTCAAGAAAGTAAATGTTGTTTTGGCATAAAAAGATATTTCTATGAGATGCTGAGACAATAGTTTGAGAAAATAAGTAATTATCTTGACATAGTAAGTCAATATTTGGAAAAGGACATAGACAAAACATAGAAAGCTAATATTTAAAAAAATAATACAATACTATAATACAAATTTTACATTAATGTAAGACAATAATCTGAGAACAAAGTCATTATTTTGACATATAAAGAGAATATTTTGAGAAAACACAATTATTTGACAATGTAATTGGATATTCTGAGAACAAAGTCATTATTTTGTCATAGTAATTCAAGACTTTAACACAAGTCAAAATAAATAGAAAATAAATCATTATTTTGACAAGTCATTTTTTGACACTGCAAGTCATTATGTGGACATTATGTTGAGCTTCTGCAAGGCTGCAATGATTATTTGCTTCCTAACAGCCACGAAAAGAATAACCGTTATCATAAATTAATTAGACTAAATTAGATTTTGTACTAACAACGCAACACTTCACTATTAATGGGTTTCCAAACTAGTGCAGGCTGAATGTTTACATGCAACACTACACTTACTGAAAATGCACCTCTCTTTAACTGAGTCTGAGTTTATTGACCTTGATAGTACAAGTATGGGTTGTAAGGGAAGCAGCAGTGTGAATGTTGGTCCTTACGGTGATGTTGCCCATAACCCCCTCTCTGCGCGTGATGAGGAGGGAGATGTTGAGTGGACCTTCACCATCTGCAGGCTCACTATACACACGTTCTCTCAGATCCGGCTCTGTGAACTGCACTATACCATTCGGGTCACCAAACTTCGCAATCTGTAAAACACGCACACACACAAACACACACACACAGGCACACGCACAAACAGTGCATTTCAGATTTCTGTCAATATTTTGAAAGGAAGATAAAAGGGATTAGCAATAAAGGAGATTTTTACTGCAGTCCAGTTTAGTTCCTATCAGTATGTAATTAGATGTAAACAGTACAGCACAACAATGTGATTATGAAACAATCACAGGACAGTGCACTGTATATACTGTACTAATAACTCACCCTGAGTGTGACAGAGCCTGCTTTGGGATCAATGTCCATTTCTCCAGACAGGATATTAAGCCTGACCACAAATGCTTCCTCCACCTCCACCTCCCCATGGGGCAGAATCTGCAGCTCGATGAGGCGCACTCCCCCCTCTCCATCTCTGAAATGGAACGTTCCATTTACGGGTTCACCAATATCTGTGTTTACAGATGGTAAAACCTCGTTTGAATTGGGACCTAGTATGTTCCATGATATCTGAGGGAGAGTAACCACAATCCACAGTTAGCATGCTTTGCGTTAAAGCATGAACAGACAAACACAAAAGTTCTAAAGCAGAGAAATCTCTAAACGTGACTTTCAAAAGTAGAAATTAGACATTTTATCACTCCTTTCTCGATTACAGTAAGAATATATTGTTACTCTCATAAAAAATAAATTAAAAAAAGGTATTTCTGAACTGTTGACTTTATAGAAGTAAGATAATGCACTTTCACTATCACTGCTGTTGGAACAAAACCAAAATGATAGTTTTATAGGAAAAGGAAAAAACACTTTACTTTTACTGTGAGTCAATGGAACCAGGCTTTTTATCCAAGCAATGTTGGGTTATTTCTTTTGGTCCATTCACCATTTACACACACTATAAAGGGCAATGGGCATTTTCAAATTATGTCAAAAAACTGAAAAATGGACATACATGGTTTTGTTTTATCATTAGCAATATATATGTTTCTATTTTTTAATTCCACCAAATATTAAAAATCAAAAATCAAAACATCTATGTGAGCAAACACGTTTTTAGAGGGACTCTGGTTCTTACAGCAGGCTCATAATCTTTCTAGTTAGATTTCCTGGTTTATAAAAAGCAGAAACATATTTTGAAACAAAAATGACAAAAAATAGTAAATTCTGCCAAACTGTTAAGATTAAAGTGTGTAATACTGTATCATAGAATATAAATATGTACATATATTTAATAATTCATTACATTTTAATACTAGGCCAGAAGATCTTTTAATTAACTTATGTCCTGGATTGTAGCATGGATGAGGCTAACAGTGTCAGTTAGATTTTTTATTTGATTATATAGGGATTGTTATGGTTTGTTAAAAAGTAGTAGTGCCATGACTGAATAACTGAATAACTCTCTTTTTTAGTCACATGGTCGGTATCAAATCAGAACATTTCTTGAGCCTATGGAAATTGGCCAGTTAATGGTGACACAGCATATTGCTGACAAATGACTGTTTTCCTGTGGTCCTGATCCAATAGTCCAGTGTCAGGTCTGAGTGTTTATTTACTATTAATTGAATATATTTACTTATATACTTATATCACATTATAATGATGTGGTCTGTTCTGTTTGTAGTATTGAGAACTAGCTTGTGAGTTGCAGTGAGTCATGACTGGCTCTTTAAGTCAGTCAATATATTTCTCAAATAAACCCCATACTGCGCTGTGAACTCAGCCTGCTCCCTCTCATTAAAATGACAAGCCGTCCTCAAAGTCTTGGTTAGCTGACCAATTCTTGACCCCCATTATCACATTATGGAACAAAAAAAAAAAAAGACGTAGAAACAACCAATGGAAGTTTTTTTTTCTCCCAAATGATTTTCCCATATGCGGAATACTGAGAGCATGGTGTTAGGCTGCAGAAATTATGAGGTCATCGTCTAGACGAAACTCACCATGGCATCTCCCACCAGCCCCCCGGCGCGCTCCAGCACCAAACTGAGTCTCAGGGTACTGTTGGGGTTGGGGATGGTGATTAGACTCTGGTTGACGAAGCGGACCACTCCGCTGGGTGAGTCGCTCTTGGCGATGGTGATCTGGGAGATAAGCTGAGCTCCTAGTATGGCGCCCCCGGTGGCTGCAGTGAGCCGTATTTCAAACATCTCATTATATTCCCTGTGGCCATGAATGAGAACAAAACAGATTGGCATACTAACATGGAAACTCACAAAATGTGTAAAAGATGATCGTCATTGACTCATGGGTCCTTATGGGGTGTCATTATTGGACTCTGCTGATCCCTGTGTCTAGCTATATTTGTCACTGGTCCTTTAGCAGCTCATAATCAAAATCAAATCAAAATCAAATCAAATCACTTTTATTGTCATGTCACATTTTCACAGATGTGAAGGTGAGTGAAAAACTTAGGCGCGAAGTCTCTTACAGTACTTAGATACAAAAAATATACATTAGACAATAAATATATACAATACTAAGCGCAATGGTCATAACGGTTATGATTGTTTTTAGGAATCCATGTCTTTTATTAAAACCCGAATTTATTTTAAATAAAAACTGTCCTTCTCTTTTTAGATTCCCTCTCAACATATACTTTGGATCACTAGAAGCGTGTAACCTCATCCACCTGTACATCATCCAGGTAGGTTCCAACTCCTTAGTATTCCTCAACCTTTTAGGTTTAAATAATTGACAAAACAATAACAAAACACCAAAAATGGCATATATAATATAAGTAATGTAATGTTTTTTTATAAAGTACGCCTATGATTATAAAATTACATATTGGTGCACTTTGTTGTTCTACAGTTACAATTACAGACTGTGGTCCATCTGATTCTCTACATAGTTTGTCAGCTCCCTTATATACCGGTCTAGTCAGGATCCCCACAGGACCACCACAGAGCATGTATTATGTGGGTGGTGGATCATTCTCAGCACTGCAGCGACACTGACGTGGTGGTGGTGTGTTAGTGTGTGGCATGTGTGGATCAGACACAGCAGTGCTGCTGGAGTGTTTAAACACTGTGTCCATTCACTGTCCACTCTATTAGACACTCCTACCTTGCTGTTCCATCTTGTAGATGCAAAGTCAGAGCAAAGAATGAATAATACCTGCATTGTGGTGCTGCTGTGAGTATATACTGTATACACAAAAGAACAAAAAAGCTGCATTACAGACCTGTCTAAATCGTCCACTATGGAGATGTTGATGTGGCTGAGGTTCTGGCCATGTCTGAAGGTGATGGTGCCATTAGGCAGAACATAGTCTGAGCCAGGCTGAGCAGTAACACCCCTGGAGATGAAATCAGCAGTGACTTGTCCATACGTACCCACTCTCCTCAGGACAGGGATAGAGAGAGTGCCAATGTCCTCCTCAACTGAGAGCAAGAAATGAAGAACAGACACTGTCAAAAACAATATGTATATGTGTGCATCTATAAGGCCCATATTTGTAAGCTAGTGTGTCTGTGTACCAGTAATATTTGTGTAGGAGGGGTGGAATTCCAGGATGCCTTCCACATTGTCATTCTTCTGTATGACGATCATGACGGAGGAGAGGTTGCCAATGGCTGGAGGCTGATCTATCTGCAAACCCTGTTCCCTTATGGTAAAGTCCAGTGCACTGAGGATAGACAGGAACAATAAAGCAAATGATGATGCACAACAAAGAAAGAAAAACATCATTTACACAGGCATGTGTTTTATAGCTAACAACATAAAACAGGAACACACCTGTACCCTCAGTTTTCCATTTTACAGATAACAGTATGTCATACAGTGTCAGAAATTACTTACCAAGTCTATCTGAGATAGATGCTAATTGGTGATGTCAGAGGCCACCTACCGTTTCATTAATCTCCATTCAAAACAGCCACTGAGTACAAGTTAGTATTTTATTAGCTTAGATATTTCTGAGAAGATCACAAATGCAATAATCAATCGACTTGCATAAGAAAGCGTTTCCAAAACATTACAAAAAAAATGATATAGAGACAATGGGACCCCTAACAACTGAAAGTCCTGGTAGACAATTAAAAACTGTTACCATCAGAATGTGTTTGGGATTACTTGGATTGCGAGAAGCATGAAATACAACCAACTTCTAAGTCTGAACTTTGGAGGTGTGACAAAATATCCCGGCAGATTTCACTGAAAAACTGAAAGCAAATCTCCTAAAAAGAATGAAAGCTATGATAAAGGTGGGCATGTTAAATACTGAAAACTTAAAACATCAGATTTCCTCTGTAATTTTCTGTTTTCTTCTTTTTCTGGATGCTGAAAAATGAATAATGGCTGTTTTGACTGGAATTTAAACGAAAAATGGTGTCAGACCCTCTGTAAATATCCATTACTTGCTTTGTAGCTGCATGGCAAAACTAACAAGCAAAGTTTAGACACCAAACAGGCTGGACCAGAGTTTGTGTCAGAGGAAAATGGTGTAAACATGGTTTATCGCTTCCATCAGTGTTCTGAATGGGTGTTAAGGCTTTTGGTACTTTACCTGTCGTTGAGGAGCTGCACTTGGGTGATGTTGAGATAGAACTCTTCAGGGCCCTCAGCAAGAAGATCATCCAGGATCTTCAGGGTGATGACTCTGAAGGTGTCTCCTGGACCGAACAGCAGTCTGCCTGAGGATTGTTCAAAGTCCAGTCCGCTTATTGCACTTCGACCCTCTGTATGGTAGCTGACCCACACACTGCCCAGCAGCCCCATGGAGCGCACCACTGTAACGTTCACCTTGGGGAACAGAACACAGAATATTGATCAGATTGGTCTGAACCAGTTGGAGATCTATACGCATTTAGTCTGTACATTTGTTTTTACAATGGGCAGTCTCATCCTCATCTGGCAGACAATTGATCAATAATTGATATTTTCTATAAAATAGCTCATAATCTATTAATTTTATCTAAACATGTTGAATACTGCTTGAGAGAAGGAGGTTATGGAGGAAAAATAAAGGTTCTCAATTGTAGCTACTCTAATGACTCTAATGTACTTCAAAGGGATTTCTATGATTGAATAATTATGATGTAAACAAGTCATTTAGAGTCATTCAAAGTCATTTAGAGTAGCTGGATATGACAGTCTAGAGACCTTGCGGAGTCAGAACTCACAGTAGTGATAGAACCAAATGTTGAAAGTTTTCAATGCCTCTGAATGCTCCCTCACAGAAAAGGTAGAACATGAAATGGTTATAGATATTGAGACGTTGTTTTACAATAGTTTTTTGTTTTACGATAAGATTTTGAACTAGGTACATGCTGGCCATTAAAAATATAGGCCCACAATTTTATTTTATAATTAAAAATGTTTTACCATTTTATTTTTTAAGCTGTTTTAAGCTAAAGATAGCAAATATCAAAACATTAACTGTTGTTGCACATAAACAATGTTAAAATTTCAAATGTGCCATCCACTCCCCAGCCCAAACAATCTATACGCAGAATCTAATCTGCAAAAACAGATCATTTTGCAAAAAACATGCTTGTGATGTCGTGAAAACCAGCACGTTTATACAGTTACATAATTTCATCCTGAGCCGAAGTTACTGAAGTGTTTTAGCCAGGACCTCTTTTTGAATGAGGCCAAATACAGGGGACGTCATTTACAGGCATAAAGGCACACCACCACCTGTGTTCTTCAAATGACTGCATAGTCACAAGTGACCAGAAGGTAAACTGAAAGGTAGAGTTTTATAGCTTAGATAAATCCATGTCCTGGAAATAAATTCCTTGTCCAGGGATGGGTCCACAGTTCTACATTTACATAAATATACTAGTGTTGAGTGCCGGCGTCTTTGAAACTGTTACAATAATCTGGTTGTATGACACAACACAAAGCTGTAGTCTTTGGCTGCAAATCAGAACACATCAACCAAGACAAAACCCAGACACAAATAGCAGATACTAACTGGGATTCTATGGCAGCAGATAAAACCACTGCAGCAGGCTTTCCACTGATGCAAACAACTTCCATTTTTTTTCTCTTCCAAGTGTGTTCTATGTGAATACCACTACACAGAATGGCTGTATGTGCAGTAGATGCATGACTACATAGGTAGAGTGTAGATTCTTACTGATCTATCCTCCTCCGAGGCGCTAAGGGATGGCTGGAAGAACGAGAAGGTGCCATAAGGCAGGTCACTGGCTGCCATGGTGATGGTGGCACGCTGTCTGCCCGGACTGATCTCTGATCCGGGTGTCAGCGACACTAGACTGAATTCATACACCCTCCGCTCCTCCGGAAGATTATCATCCAGAGCCTGCAACAAGAAAAACGTTTACATGGGAAGGATCTAAAAGAAGGCCCTTTCCCTACGTTAGTCAGTTTAGAGTCAGTTAAGCATCCTTCTTAATAAAGCTAATGCTCACATACACTTAAAGTCAGTAGTCACCCAAATCTTCTGTATTTATATGCGCAGATATGCTGATGTAGTTTAGGACACATATTATATATTGAACAGATCATGATGTGTCCTCAGCATATCTTCACAACTTTAATGAGGACCTGTACATGTTCCGAGGAGGTGCTTTACATACAAATATTCGGGTGATTATTGAATCAGAATCATAATCTGTATTTGCCAAGTACCAGGTGTACAAGGAATTTTGTTGCAGGTATCAACATAAAATGTAAATACAAAATGGGCTTCTAGTGTAGGTTTGCAATGTAGCTCCAATGTCAAACCTAGCCTGCTTATTGGAAAATACATTCTTATATCATTAGCATATCATATGATCATAGCAGCATGTAACTTAACCAAATTGTTAAGTAATCTCAACTTGCAGACTTGCACACATGGCTTCTGACACTGTACGACATACTACAATCTCTAAAAATGGGCAAAACTAGCAACATTAGCTCCTTAACTGCAATACTAAAGAAACAAATCTCAGACACTAAACACTGACTATATGTGTGATAAGGAGAAAAGTCTGTACATTAGATTTTTCATGGAAATATAATATAGCTTTAGTCATAGAAACGAGCTTTAGAGCAAAACTGAGGTTACTGGAAACTGGCTAACTGTGCTATTATGCTAATTTGTTAATATGCACTTGAAATCTGGTCAACATCTCTTAATATATAAATATATTGGACCATAAAAGGAAAACTAATAAAACTCTGCTCTTTAGCTCAGACAGTCTAGGTTTACCTTCAGCTGAATGGTGGCGGCAGACTGGCGGTCTCTCATGATAACTTTGCCTGAAATCTCCAAAAACTCAGAGGTTATGGCCGGGGTGATGTTCCAGTACAGCTCAATCTCACCGAAAATGCCTGGCCCTCTGACAAGACTGCAACAAACAACACACACAGACCTTACAATAATGACTGATATCTGAATTATGAACAAAAATACAAAAACAAACCAAAAAAAATAAATAAATGGAAATAAAGGTGTACCTGATCAGAGCTGTGCCATTGTAAGCACCCTGAGGTTCCCCAATAAGGACATTCCTGGAAGAGTCAGCTATGCCAACAATTCCCAGGGCTCCACGGTCTGCCCTAATCACAACTGTGGCAATGTCTAAGGTAGAGAAGCAGACAAGTACTTAATGTAGGCCCTGGTGAAGAAATGATGATGATGATTATCACCCATATAAGTCACCCATCCTTTCAATACCAGTAACAAAAGTTTGAGGTCTTTTCAATAACTGTAATTATGCTGTTCTATTCCACAAACTGGTATTGGCAATAAAAGCTGTGGAGCACTTACTACTTCACTACACTAGGTGGCGATGTGCACCTTTTACTTGCTAGATATCAAACGCATCAAAAGCTGAGAGCACAAAGGAGCATGGCAGTTAGCCAGCACGTTATTTTCACATGGATGTTCTTTCATATATTCCCTACAGTGCTGTGCAAAACTAGAGACCATCATTTATTTATTTCATTTTGGTCATAGAGCACAAGTTATTAATTTTTCAGCTTCAGGAGAAAAGCAGAAAACAGATTTAACAGAAGACTGCAAGTGTTCCAGTATTTATTGTGTCCACCTTTTGCCTGTATTACAGCTTCCATTCTTTTCCTGGAGTCTTTCCAGTTTTTATGCTCCTTGCAAACACCTCCAGTGGTCAGTTTGATTGCACTTTCTGCTTCTCATGATCCAAATAATCCCAAACACATTCAGTAACACTGAGGCCAGGACTCTGGGGTGGGCACTGCTCAGAGAACTCCAGCAGCTTCTTCTTTTAGTTAGTCTGTTTCCTGTTCTCAGTAATGGCTTCTTGATGACTACTTGATGACTACACTATATCTTTTTAGACCCATAGTGTTGAGCTGTCCTCTCACATGGCAAGACAGACATAAACAACTGTGATTTTTTTTTTCAAATCTAAAGCGAAAGTGGAGCCTGATGTTCTCTATCAAATATCTACCAGGTCTTGCATGGTTATGGCAGTTTTGAACTGTACTTTTTTCTTCTTCCTATGCAAATGGATTATCTAATATTATTAGAAACATTTCCTGAAAGATAAATACCTTATTCTTTAATGGCTGATCTGACTGTAAATTAAATAAATAAATGGTTTCTGATTTTTGTATGGGAAAAATTGTGACAAGACTGAATAAAACATGTAACCAGTGCTATCAGACATTAATAGGTTGGTACTCGTATAATGACTGACTTCTTGTTGGATCGATGACAGCCTCATTCTCTGCAGACATAAGCTGGACAGTGAATCTCTCCTCTCCCTCCAGGACAGCATCTGCCAAAGCCTGGATCACCAGAGTCTTCCTAGACTCAGTCTAAACAGAACACAGAGATCACAGTTTGAGCCTACAAAGGCCATTTTAGGATGCTATGATGCTGATGCAGTTCATCTAGATTTGTTTAGATAACCACTTTAATCTAAAAGTATCATGTTAGAAGATGCATATTTAAGGGTAAGCCAGTGAACTGTATTGGTGGGCCCTCGACATACCCCATTAAAGACTAGAGTTCCATTATGAGGTTGAAGGTCATCCCTTCCTTTCTGCTCAAGAAGCCAGATCAGGTAAACAGTGCCTATACCCCCTGAGCTCCTCACTACTGTAAGATTCACCATGGAAGCAGGATCATCAGCAAACTGTGGCTCAGAGATGGTAACCTGGAGGATAAGAGTGTCATTTAGTAGCACTAAGATGGGCAGGAGGATTGAAAGGATCTTCACAAGGTATTATACTTTACTATATGTAGTTAAGATTTACCGTTAGCTCTTGGAATCCGAAGCGACCCAGCGGTGAATCGTTGGCGGGAATGTTCATCACAACAGAAGTGTCGGTTCCCAGTCTAGCTCCTCCAGTCACGCGTGTGAGCTTTACAAGAAACGATTCCATGGGCTCCACAATAGCGTCATCAATAATGGTGATCTCAATTACAGCACTTGCCTATAAAAGCAGAAGAAATGCATTAATATAGAATAAGTGCCACTTTCATGCACATAGAAAACAAGTGTATACATGCAGACTATTAATTTACTGCCGTCATAAAAAAAGTCTGTATTTTTTTTTTTTGTTTGTTTATACAACAAAGATGCAAATTCTCCTGGACATTAAATGTATATCTCTTAACCGATAAAGCTAGTCTAAAAGTTCTTTAAACACCTTAAACTAAAACATGTTCTCCTTCTCCTGTAAAGATACAGGCTTTACATGACTGCTGGGATTTCCAAATGAATACCCACATACTCATTCTCAAAACCAGCCCTAAAAACCACAATATTTGCTATTATGTTCGTTACTGCAGATCAAAATATATCTGGCAACAATGTTCTGACAAAACAGATATGCTTCCATCTTAATCAATGTTTCAGCCCACGCCAGCTTAGCTTAGCATCTTACATAGCATACTAAACTACATTCACAATAATTCACTAATAACATTATAGCTGCCCTGCAGCCCCTGCTCTGTAATAATGCTACAGGCTTCTTCTTGTCTGGCATAAACACATAGCTGTCAAGGTTTACCATTAGGACTAAGTTATCCAACAGCAGCAACAACTTGTGATTTTGTAATGATTTGTCATATTTTGTCAGAGGCTAAAGCACTTGGATCCAGCTACATGCTTCCTTGGTATACTGACGATTTAAAGTGCTCCCACACGTGTGACTTCTGAAGCTTCCAAGTTCACAGGATAAACAAAACAAGGTGACATTAGTACCTGCCATGAATTAATGATTCATTCATCTAAGCTGGCTATAATGTATGTATAATGAATGTAACATCCTACCCATATTTAAGACGCCTTGTGTCATTTTCAGCTTGTGAAAATACTAAACATACAAACAAATACCAACACAGGTATGTGAAAAAATTTAGGCCAGCAGCAGTAAATATATTAAATCTTTACCTGTCCATCTTCAAAGGTGAGGTTGCCTAAAGTTGGGGTGAAGTCCTCAATGGTGGCGATGACTGGTTGAGCTTCCCAGAACAATATTATCCTGCCAGACCTACCGGCCTGTCTCACCACTGGTAGATAAAGGACATTACCAGGTGGAGGAACCTCATGAGCAAACACTACTCCAGAAGCATCCTGAAAAATATGGACATTTTTCACGATCCATGAGAGAAAACAAGTTCCTTAAAAAGATGTTGGATTCATGCATTACTTTAGATCTGTAGTATTAAACTTTAGTTCCATATTAAATTGATGACTTTCATTGTGACGGTTCATTGTGGTAGAACGGATCTTCAGTTTATTTTTTGCATAAATAACGGCATAAATAAAGCTAATATTATAGGTTCTCCAATACTGGACATGAGTTGAGATGACTTGTAACAACAATGTAAATCAGTATGAACAGCCCTGCCCTTTACTTTCTTTCACCCTGTTTTTGACACTGTTTTTAACAAACAGAAATCACTACAGATCTGAACCTGTTGTTGGAATGTGAATCTACTACATCAGGGTTTCTCAATCTGTGGGCCGCAGACCACCAACGGGCCATGAAGTACCCACTAGTGGTCTACAGGTCCATCCCCATGGGATGCAGTAGTCTGTGTGGGCCAATTCCGTCATAAAAATATAAGTGAAAATATTATTTTGTATAAGTAAAAATTGAGAGATCGATCGTGTTCAAACTATTATATAAACATTTATAGAAATGCACAAATATAAACGTATCACAGAAGTAGCTCAAGGTGAATTAAACGGCATCAGTTTGAGTTTGAGACAACGCTGCTGCGGGTGGCTGATTTGGGCAATTAGCTAACCTAAGATGGAATTAACTGAGGCGAAGTTTCTTAAACGAATAAAGAATTTTAATGCAGCTCCTCAGAAAAAGCCAAAAAATCAATCGCAAGTACAACCCAGACTACATCAAATATGTATTTGCGCAGGGAGATGATCCTAACTCAAAAGCCCAGTGTGTGAAGTGCAGTTTGACTCTTTCAAATGACATCACAGTCCAAGTGTGTCCTGAAAGCTAGCTACGTCCTAGGCAGACATGTTGCGCAGAGTAAGAAAGCTTTTGCGATGGCCGAGGAATTGATGCTGCTGGCTGCCCTAGATATGTGCTGCGAGATGAGTCAACTTATGTTAACACTTCAGAAATAAAGGACAAAAACAAGCCATTATGCTTTCTAGTTATAAACAGGCGGACTGCAAGGCTGGAAAGGTTGAGAACCTCTGTACTACATCACCGTACATCTAACCATGCAATTACATAGCTACCAAAGATTATGTAATATAAAACAAAAACAAATATAATACAATATCTCTAGGAGTGACATAACAAACTTCTCACCCTGGAGACATTGAACTGAAGGACCCCTCTGGGGTCATCATTTTCTTGAATGGTGATCTCGGCTATCTCCATGCCAGGCCGTCTGATGCTCGGCTGGCCTGCCCCAGTCTGACCCCCCAGCAACTCCACTTGAGTGATATTCACCAGAAAGGTCTCAGCCAATTCTGGAATGTCATCCTGTGAAGACATATGCAGACATAACAATGAATATAATGACTACAATCTGTATTTGCTTCTACTCGCATACAGTCCATAAGGCATTTGATGCCAAACCCATGTCAAATTGACAACTTACCCAATCAAGTTTTTCAGCAATGTGCGTAAATAGCTTAGCGTTAAACCAGAACTGAATTATGTGTTGTGCAGTTCTTCTCGCAGAACGTGTTGATGTTTGCCAGCACTTTGAGACATAACCAAGTACTCTCAGCCCAAACAAAACTCAGCATGAGGCTACAGAGGGCGAAAATACCCGGACCACTGCAATTTGCAGGAGCATGAGCTATTTGAGGAGGAAACTGAGGAAAAAGAGCCGGGTTTCAGCGGTCGTGGTGGTAGCCATGTGTTGTTGGCCTTCGCCGTAGGCAGCATGCAGGCAAAAAGCCAGCTTGTCTGCTTAACAACTCAAACAGAGCTTTGGTTACTGCTTCTGCTTAGCTTAGGCAGCCTGAGATGAACTGTGACAGAGGATGGAGTAATGGCGGTCTAGGACATGCACTCTCTGACTTGTGCCTAAAAGGAGCTAGAGTAGTTTCAACTTACCTTTGGCCACAACACACCTGAAGATGAATACACCAGCACTTCGAAGCAAATCAGTAGGTGGATATACTTTGATAGACCCAGTACTAGTGGCTCTTATCATCTCCATAATCACAAATACAAAAACTGTCACAGAAATACGCTGAAGGTTGGCCAAAGTCAAATAATTTCCGAAAACATATAACCAAGTTTCTGCATTTAGGCCACATCACTGTTCAGCCACTCTTGCATCAAAGAATTGTGCAGTTTTGCTGGATTTGGTAGATGCCTTCCCTGGCTGACTTCTGAAGAGAATTTCCTGTAGACAGGTATTTTTGGCACTGCTGGTAGACCCGCATGACCATATGCTTCCATAGACCTGCAGATTCAGCTACTTCCTTCACACTATGGTCTTTGGCATGCCCACATGTAATTATTCCTTTCATCCAATCATTTTCCAGACATCAAACACATTCACTGCACTGTACCCCCTCTTTTCAATCTATGAACCCGTCACCCAATGCAACATCTGCAGGAGCCTGAAGGTACTATCACCATAAACATGCAAGGCAACTCATTTTTTGTCCAGTGAACGTATGATTGAGTATTTAGATATTTTATGATATTTTATGTTTGTGGTTAACTTGCATTCTCATAGCATCTTCAGTAGATACAGATTTTCTCAGCAATTGGACATAAACGTAACTAATCCTAACTGTCTATGATAACTTTGCAGTATGTATAAGTCATAAACTCATACCTATACTATTTTACCCACCCTCTTGGTGGCTGTAATACACGCCACGAGAGGCATGGAGATGGCGACTGTGATCATAACAAGGCCACTAGACTACGACTGACATGCGAATCAGTGACAGCAAAGGAGCAAACTCTCTTTCCTCTCAGCTCAGGTGTGTGCGCTGCCTCATAACGCCTCATAGTGAGCTGATTCCAGTTAGGCCTCAGCAGCATAGGCTTTAAAAAGAGTGGAGAGTGAGGAGAAGGGAAGGAGAGGGATGTCAACCTTATGCCTCTCATGGCATTTGTCATTTGTCATTCTCTTTCTCTCTCTCTCACAGCAGATGACCTCCTGCCCTCTCTTGTGGCCTCCATTAGTGTGTATGGATCAGGCAACTGCCACATCCACCGGGAAAAGTTGTAACATTCTCATTCACATTTTTTGGCAGAATAGTTCACAATAAGTATTCGCTCAAAAACAGTATTTGCTTGTTCATCTGTAGCAGAGCTAGCTGTACATTTTGTAATGCCCCAAATCATCATGGAAAACAACACAATATAATAGCAATATAACTTGTAAATTTGATTCCACTGATTGATCAAAATGTCCTCATAAATAAATCATTACATTAAGATGTAAACAGGCACTCAGAGAGGTCTGATATGAAACGCTCTATTGTAGAGAAAATTATTAAAATTTGAAATTAGAAATTAGAAATTGTAGAGAGTTAGCACCATTCACAGTAATGTCACCAGACATCAGAAGAATTCTATGCCTCTAAAATACCCCATTATTACAGGTTAACAGCTGGATAACTATAGGATGTTGGCATTCAGTATTAGGACTCTTCAGGTATTAACTACACGCAGAAGGGCATGAAGCCTACCTAAAGGGACTGCAAAACCATATAAAACCATTGATGTGGCCTAAGTAGAAAATGGCAATACAGTATACAGGCTTCAAACACTGTATACCTCTCATGCAGCATGTAGTAAGTGATCTAGTAATGTCCCCCATCCCAATACCAACCCTACAGGCTATCACAGCCATCAAATATACCTCACTGCTGAAAGCTAGCATGCCTACTCTAATCATTTCTGAAGAAATATCAATATAACACTGGAAAAGAACCAGTCATTTAACCTGACACCAGCGTGAGGTTTTTTACACCATTAAAGCCTCTTGCCGAGACAGGCCATTTTTCGGAAACGCTTATTCCAGGGTTGGCAAGCTAAGCTGGAGGAAATGAATACAGAAGGGTATTGGGTTATGGCCCAAGGAGGGTGCTGTGAAGTGTCAGGGATAAAAAACAGAAGACATTGTCTGTTTTCTCTGGATGCGAAGAGATCCACATCACTCTGCCAAATCGACCCCAGATGTCCGTCCCCATGTAGGGGTATAGTCTCAATTCCTAAGTAGTGCATTGTTTTAAGTAGGAACAGCAAACTGGCTACTATTGCTATTCGCTGACAACGGCAAAAATTGTGTACAGCTCTTAAGATAGGATAGTTCAGGGTCTTCCTTTACTCACCGGTAAGATGGTGATGGTTACCAGGGCAACAGCAGCCTTCTCCATCATCACCACTGTAGCCTGTTTAGCTACGTAGTCCTGACCCTCACTGGCTTGATTGACAGGTGGCAATGACAGTGCCGGTCTGGTTGTGTAGTAGACAACCACATCCCCAGATGCCCCCTGATCTCTCACTATGCTCAGTGTGATATTGGTTGGGCTTCCTAAAGGCAGATAGGCAGAAGTTCTCCACATGAACATTATAGTACTGTAATAAAAGAAGCAGTTAGAAACAGATGATTTACTGGCCAATCATAATGCTTTCCTCAAGTTGGAGGGAAGCATTAAGCAAGCATCTGTGTAAGCTATTTACATATTTCTCAGCAATCAATTCATTGCAAATTGCAGAAAAATGAGGGTCTCTGGTTTTATCGGTAGACCGCAGCAATGCAGTATGACTGTATGTCATTCGGACGCCTTTCATTGTACTGGTTTAGCTAAAAATGCTCAGAATTACTTTGAGGTTCAGCTGTGATGAAGTACTGGGAGTCCAGGTGCCATCCAATCACTCCATAAGGGGATCCATTAGCTTTAATGGTCAGATCAGCTCTTGCTCGCTGTGGGTCAATCAGAGCTCTCCTGGATGGATCGAGGATGCCGACTGTTGTGACGTCTGTTAGGATGATGGTCACTTTCTCTGCCATTTCTGGAATACTGTCAGCTAACACGCTTAGCGAGATAGTGGCCACAGCCTGACCCTCTGAGAAAGTCACCTAGGGGAAGAATTGAGAGGTGAAAAACACATTTTCAGTTCTAAAATATGATTGGCTACATTTAAAGCTGTTGTACTCAATATACAAAGAGACTGAATTGCCACACAGATCAAATTAAATCTGTATTAATGCAGAAAGTTATTAAAACATGTCATTGTGCTGCTCATCTTTGATCACTGTGTTGGCAACGGTAGCCTGGTGTTAACTATTTCTCAGAGAAAGTGATAAATACACTCATCATGGAAAAAAGTTGCACCCAAAAGGAATCAGCCGACAGAAATGAAACTTGGTGGGAAGGTTTGACCACCATGAGACATGCAAATGATCCAAGTTTTACGACTGTGACGTGAGCAAAGACTTATCACTGTACCTGACTGACTGTATATGATCATCTGTTGTGCATGCTTTCCATTGTGACTTGTGCTGCTGTGTTGTAGCGTCCTTTGCACATGAAGTATGCCTCAGAGAGGAGTTCAAAAGCAATTTGAGCAGTTGGAAGAGATGGAGAGGGGTTGCACCGCAGGTCTCCGGGAAGCAGGATGGTCTTATCGATATACTGCACACCATACCAGTCGGACAGAGACTACCATAGCACGCTGTTCGTGGCAGTGGATAGAAAATGGTGTCGTGTCAGACTGTCATGGAGTGACTCAGAATGGCAGCGGGTCATCTTCAGTGACGAATCCCGCTTCAAACTAATCTGTGTGTAGAGGCACCATGGGCAGCGCCAAGATGAACAGCTTGTTGCCACACTTGTTGTCACTACACCTGCACCACTTCTGCAAAATTTTCAGGAACTCCTATATCATATATTGTTCCTGGTAACCTTTATCTTTCTTCCCAACAGCACTGAAATCCAGCACTTCCTTCTGGGTACAACTATTCTTTTGATCATGAGTGTATAATTATTTAAAATAAAAAACTCATTTTTACTAAAACTTTGGTGTTTTTTCATTTTGTATGGTGTCACTGATTTATAATTGGACTTGATATCAAACCATTATTCCACTATTTTATTTTATCCCTTGTTTTAGCACCACTTTTACTGATTACTGAATTACTGATTTATTTTTTACTAAATAGTTTATTTTGCAAACAATTAATTAAAAACACTCGTTTCATACAGTATAAAAAGGTACCTATAATGTGTGTTTTCAGTTTAAGCTATATGAGCTCTCACCACTCCTGATGTGGGGAAAATGTCCTCGAGACTTCCATTGGCTGTCCAGCGCACGGTTAGCCTACCAAACGTGCCCCTCCTCCTCTCCACACTTAAAGTGACAGGATTATCCCTCTCCAGCTCATCCACCTCCCGAAACAAAGAGTTCTAGACACAAACACTGGTAGGTTAGGTGGAGTTTCAAAATATTTAGATTATAGATTTATCTGAAAACAATGTCTACAAAGGACTTTAGAGACCTTTTTAGATCAAACATTTTGTCAAATCAATCAATGGGCATATACTGGCTAATATTTGTGGTAAAAGATAATACTGGTATCAATGGAAAACTGAGAATATAGAATCTTTACAGCAATGTATAGAAAGTAAGGAAGCAGGTCATGTATTCTAAAATGACAGTGTAAGCTAAGTTAAAAACCTGCTACCATTACTTTGCACAATTTGATGGGTTGATTTAGTATTAATGGTATTTTTGTAATTTAGTAATAATTGGCCAGTATTTATCTGAGTGTAATACCTGTGCAAAGCTGATTACGCCATAGGCATCATCATTAGCTGGAATGACCACAGTCACTTGACCACGGAAGCCAATCTCTGCCCCGCCTTTAGGATTCTTCAGGCTCAGGCGGAAGCGCTCTTCCTCTTCTGGAGCATCATCGTTGATTATGTTCACAGCTATCTCTAACTCACTAACTCCTGGCTGGAAGAACAGCTCACCAGAACTAAAAAGGAGTAAAAGGTGCATTTTTACGTCATATTGTCTAAGCCAAAAAACACCTTTTAACATACTGAAATACATCAAGATATTAAAAAATGAAATATGACTGCCAAAAAACGCCATGCTGAACCATGCTAATGCTTCAAAACTGAAAGAGTCATAATAATATCTCAGTATTGATACATGCATTACGGCAACACCAAATGCTGTTAGATTAAAATAGCACATAGTATTGTCACACATACATATGACTGTCATTACTGGCACAAAACAGAGATTTGATGTACTCTACCGAGGGATGAAGTCAGACTGGTTGGACACTGAAGTCAGCTCATGTACGATGGAGCCTGATCCTCCTGTGGCGATGATCAGGCTTTTTGTTGCATTAAATGATGGGACAGGTAGGTAGAGGAACTGCTGAGCTGGAGAGGAGCTCAGGACCTTAGTGAACTGGCTCAGATCAGACTTCCAGGAATACAGAGCAGATTCATTCATCCCGGCAAGTAAGAGGTGGGCTAAACAAAGGAGACACTATCAGCAGGCAACATATTTCATCATTATTACAAACTGTAAAGGCACATAACTACATTCATTTCAATGTTTCCAAAAAGATAAAAGAAATTTTGTTGCAGGCACATTATTTTAATATGATGCTGGTACTCTACATCATAATGACTCTTACTGCATACATCAAAAAATAGTACAATACAATATAAGACATTCCGCACTTTTGAACAATAGAGTTATTTCACAGAGAGAAGGCACGAAGTCAGTCTAATGAACATCAAGATAGCTCAAGAACAATGATTTGCATCGCAAGCTGTGTTAACATACGTATGCCAGATGTAGGAGTGAATGCACGGACTGAAGACAGGCCGGGAAGTAGAATGGACTGTGCTTGCTGGAAGAAGTTCTGCTGGGAACCCCATAAAAACACCTCACACACAGGACTTGAGCCTTTGGTAGACAATGAAAACACAAGCAAAATTACACATTGCTTGACCAGCCAGGGAGTACTGCAATCCCAAGATGCACACATCACTGTTACAAAGGCCTAGAAAGGGAACCGAGTCTTCTTTATAATTTGCTTGCACTGTAAACAAAAAAGAACTGAGGTAATTTGCAGTTGGTTCCTTTTTGGATTCACTTCAACAAAACTCAGTTAGGTTCATTTTTAAGTGAAAACAGCCTATCGTACCAATATATATACTAAAAAGGTAAAAAAAAAAAAATAAAAGTACCTTTAAATAGTAAGTTTCTAAGCCTAATCCAAGACTGAAAAAGAATCTGAGCCTTAGTGTGCAAAATAAATTCTAATGCCTTGTTTTAGTTTTAAACAATGGAACATGCAGATTCTGGAAAAAGTACTTCATACAGTAAGAAGTATTTATATTATTTTGCTAAAGAGATTCTACGCAAGATCTATTTTCTCTGGTTTTCCTACAAAGTACATTTCTGACCTGGAATCGTAGAAAAACAAACACAAATACACCCCCAAGTCTGGAGTGATGGTGTGGTTCAGACCAGTGCTGTGCTGACACTCCTACTAGGATAAAACCCAGCATAAAATTATAAACCTCTCGATGTGGCTGTGGTCTTAGAAACAGGCTTGGCAGGAAAGTGGCTACATGTTTTGGCTTTGGTGCTTTCAATGTAGCCTAAATATGCATCGGAGCCTTCATGTCTGCTGGTGTCTGAGAACACAGTGCTTGTTGTGTCCACAGCATGTTTGTACACCACTGTTTGTACACCATGCAGACTTCAAACATAGAAAGTTCAGCTGGTCAACAAAGCACAGCCTACTATTAACCTAACCTTGTTAGTTCTGGGCCCAATAGGCCATTAAATTACAGAGAAGATACTATAATTTGCAGTTAGTCCTTACATACCAACTATTTCAGGCTTTTAAATCCGCCATTCACCATTAATAATGTGACTCGTCAATGCTGTTGACACATGTACTTGAATAACAGTATCAGGATACAGAATCTGTAGGTTTTATCCAACAGCACAGTTCTTTTTCTATATAGCCACCGAAAACAAAGTAGTGCAAAGAAAGCTCTGATTCCACATTCTGAGCCCTTTTACTATGGCCAACATGGCCAGTCACATGTCCCAGCTACTCTGGGGGAGGGGGGGCGTAATGTTTAATAAGCTTAATTATTAAAAAATAAATCTTTCATCAGTTAGAAGTGACAAAGTGTCTGACTCACTGAAATCACATGAGACAAGGTTTTAAAAAACATTTCACCTAAGTTACCTTCAGTGACAGCTAGCAGGAACGTATCTCCTCCCACATGAAGGGAATCCAGCTGTTTGATTTTAGCACTGACAGGCAGTGGCTGGGGGTTCTGGAAGCTTCCATTGCTCCACTGGTAGATGAAGCAGGTGGATGAAGCTCGGTTCCTGCAGGCTGCGAGGTACTGTCCATTTCCATTGGCCCGGGTGAAGGGTGAGAGAGAGGTGATGTTCTGTAGCTCCAGAGTGTGAAGGAGGGAGAGAGAACTGCCAGACCAGGCAAACACCTGCGCAGAGAGGATTGAAGGTCACAGGTTTACCAGCAGCCAATACTGTCGCTGTCATAAGCTTCAAACCTCATGAAGACAGACAGCAACAGCATAACCAGGATTTTTCTTGCTTTAATGCATGAATGAATATGTACATACCTGGACCGTCCTACCTAGCTTTTAGCATGAATTTATAACCCAACAAATGCAAGAAGTTAGATTTTGTCAGTAATCTGATCAAGCGTCTGCATGCATTTTAGCAATCAGATACTGGGAAACTTCGGGAGCTACATCAGATTTCTGCTTTACAACAGGCCAACAAACTCACAGAAGAAGACGTGACATAAATGTAACTAAAATTTTGCACCGTAGTTTTTTTGCAACCTGGAATTTTGAATGTACATCATCTAGAAGATGAAGAATATTTATATTTTTTTATTTAGTCATATATGTTTTTGGTTTTAACTTCACAAAGTGTTTGTCCCCATCTCGGGGGTTGCTGTTTTACACACTGCTTTCTTATTTCCAGTGTGATGCTCTGTTTTCGCACACACACATTCTGAGAAATCAGAAAGAAATCAGAGTAAGAGTACCCATGCTGTGAAAAACCTGACTACTGAGCTAAAATCCAGACCTCTTCATGGAATTTTGTAATCAGATTCTGGATCTTGATCTGATCTAAGAAATTGGTGTATGTTGTTTACATGACTACTTGAATAATTGGACAACTGCAGACATGTGATTATGATTGGATTATATTATATTGGACACAAACATGTCATGGTCAACATCATAGGCCGTGAACTATTACATTATACTGTATATCCAGCGGTATAACAGTCTCATGTTATCTTTACCAGTAATTGTCATGCCAGACGGTGTTTGATGCCATGACGACTAAGTAGTGTAGAAAACACTTAGCACATTAGCATGTGATGTAATGTGATTACGTTACATGGTAATGTGCTAAGTGTATTCTACAATTACCTGACAATTACCAGTATAATAGTAATACGACATAGATATATTACAATAACAAACCTGCATCACCATAAATAGCTTTTTAAAGAATTAAAAAAATAATAATTTCACAACTATATAGAGACATTCTCAAAAACTCTCAATAGGGGCTTTTATAATGATTTTATAATAATTACATGCATATTAGGGTCTGCAGTTTCTGCATACCCAGCCAGAGATATTATTTTAATCATAATTTTTATTTCTTATCACAGTGACTTCAGTAACTATCAGACATTCCATTCTATGTCCATATGATGCAGCCCTACGGTCAACTTATGACCAGATCACCTGAGACACATGTTAATACCAAGTTCTATTTGTATTGGTCCCCTTGTCATAAGATCTTACATAATGCAAACAGAATCTGGCTTGTACATTAGGGTATAAAGGCCAATGACGTTACAAGGTTTGTCATAAGAGAGCAACAAAGCAGCAATGTAAAACAACTCATTCATTTTATGTAAACTCTAATAAATGTGCATCAGACGACATACAGGAAGTTGGATTTCCCAACCTGGTTTGAAGCGATGAAATACTGCTGAGACTTGACTGAGAAATATTTAACATCAGGGCTTCCCACAGCCAAAGTCTGCTCCTAGAAAAGAAACAGAATTGTGCATTTGTGAAAACATTACAAGACAGGTTGACATCTATACATGAAGATGGAAGCTAGTGTGAGCATGTATTAAGAGATTTCACAAAAAACATTGAGTGCTTCATGAGTGAAAGAACACAGACATGGCAACACTGATGGACTCACTAGAGTAAGATTGAGGTCAGGCTGGATGCGGAACAGGCTGACATTGGCAGCAGGCGACTCTGTGGTGTTTCCGTGGGACACTGCCACATAGGCGGTGCCATTTACGGTAAAACCCACACAAGAGGAAGGCCTCTGGATGCTCACGGCCTACGAAAGCAGATGAGAAGAGTGGCATGGAGTTTTCTCATGTTTCTTTAAAACATTTATGCTGGCTCCTCATACTATCATCTACATTTCATTTCTATGAATTATTGATTAAGTAATAAGGAGAAAGTAAGGAAGACATCTGGACTCGGGTTCCTCAAAGTGCTGCAGCGTTGAAATCATCACAGCTATGGGTGCAAATGTGTTCAAACTGACACTGACACTACTAACTTTGCCGGATCTCTGTAGTAAAGCTTCATTTAAGAAACATACCTGTTATTGCTTTAAATCTTATACACTGAGGTGTTTTGCCAATTGACCTGGCACTTACATCTTAATTTATACTGCAAGTTAATCCACAAATGGTAATAATAATGTAGCATGTCACATGCTAACGTTGGTCATGTACTCTACTTAGCCATCATGGCATCAAACATAATTACACCTGTTATGCCAATTAATCTGTCTTGATGGCATATGACATGCAGTGATGGTTATGTCGACATTAGGGTTCAAAAACTGGATTAAAAAATGGCAACAAGATGCTAGCAAAAGTATTTCTACATGTAAGGGTTAAAGCAGCTCCCGACCCTTGATGGTCATGTCCATGATTTTCCAAGACCATTCCCATTAGCTACGGTACTTTGGGTTACAGCATGATAACTGGTTGGTGTGTCTATTGTTATTCATGTGGATCCCACTTTATTCAACTGAAGCTGGCATTTAATTCATGCAAAGCTTGCAAAACGCCTATGTAATTATGAAACCATGCAAAATTTCAAAGCTGTGTTGCAAATATTATGTTTTGAATGTTTGCACTGAAAAAGTATATAGAATCTCTCAAGGAAAAATGCCACTGAGTGGTTTAAAGTGATCTTGTTGCGTAATGATAAAGCTTGGAAAAATATGCACATGAAAAACTTTAATTTAATTTTAATACTTTTATCAATAAGCAGATTTGGAAGGTTGATGGTTTTGTTACAAATTAATTGTCCAAAGAGACCAAAAAAATGAATTCTATGTAATATTAAGTGCTGAAATTGTTTTGGCCAAATACATTCATCAATGAAAAATATTCTTCAGATTTGTGCTTGGGCATGATGTGAACCAAAAGAATTGCAAAATTGCAGATATGGAGATACAGAAGTAAACTAGGTATTACAGTACATTCCTAAGTATACTATTTAAATTTCAGTTCACAGCTATAAATTTAACAGTAGTGAATAACCACAGCAAGATCACTTTTTTGCATGTTTAAAAAAAGGGTTTGATTATTTAAATATATATAACTGAAGGATTATTGGGCACATTAAATGCATTGCTGCATAAATAAAATTTAAATAAAATAAAAGTTTTGCTTCATGGCAATCCGTGACACGGTGTGTCAGTGTAGAATTACCCTGCTGAGTCTCATACCTCAACTGGAACAAACACTCCCTGCCACATGTAGAGGGTGATCTGGTCCTGGACTAGGCTGCTGTTTAAGCCCCCGAGCCTCAAGAGCAGAGCAGAGTCTGCACCAGGTACGGAACACCAGCCGGCAGCCAGTGCATCTCTGAAGCGCTGATACACAGCCAGATATGGAAAATCTCCCTCTAACAACGCAATGCAAGTTAATTTCAGTACACGCTGACATGGATAATGCATCTTTACAGCTGCGGTGATAAGCATGTTAAACAGTCACAGTATAGTTAGTACAGTGTAATGTTCTTACTCATGCCGAAGGCTGTGTCTGACTGTGTCTCAAACTCCACACTGACTGCAGAATCCAGCCCATTACTGCGGGATACTGTCAAATACACCGTCCCAGCAGTCTCCTCTACTGTCAAAGAGCTCAGAGTTCTGGACAAAACACACAGACAAACACAACGGGACGAGGCGACCGGGCTGAAACCAATGCATATGAGTTTGATTGCATATGTTCTACGTAGTAGCCAGGTAAGTGTGAAGTCTGAAGAACTGCAAAGTACTAGTTGATCATTTTGGGTAGAAGGAAGGCAAGTTTTAAGACAGCTTAACTAAATTACACTGAAATGCAAATGAATTTGAATTACTTAAACAAAATGGATTTTGGTCTGTAAAAGAAATCAGTGACTGTTCTTGACTGTTCTTGAATTTTCTGCTGCTGTTTTATAACACATACACATACAGTATTTTGAGTTTGTGTTTCAATATTTCTACCCTGTATAAACATGTCATACACTGAAGTTCAGTATGACTATATTTGTACTTATCACCTTGTTACTCTAAATAATTCTGAGATATTTCACTCCTTTATCAGCTTAATAGCTAGAAGCTGTTATTTCATTGTAATTCTGTCAAACTGACACAATATGTTACTTACAAGTAATCAAATTACTGTGTAAAAGTTTTAGGCAGCCAATATCTGGACAGTAAATGTGTTTTTACCTGTAATAACACTATATATACAACACACCTGTAATAAAACTGTGTACATACAAATAAACATTGTGCAAAACATTAGAATTTCCTGTTTCCAATTCCCAGTGTCATTAACATACTGGTTACAAGAACTCAAGAACACAAGCTGTTGTTCCTGTTTGGTAAAACTGAAAGAAGTTCAGGAGGCAGGAGAAAATAAAAAACAGCTAAAAATTAATGTGAAAAGTAAAAGGGAAAAGTAAAGCCTGAATAATATACAAGCCTAATAATTTAAAAGTCAGAGATTTCTGTGCAGGGTACCTGTTGCTGGAAGGAGCTATTCTGAACAGCCCAAGTGGAGCCTGGTTCTGGAGCACCGTGATGAGTGTCTGTGTGGGTTCTCCCAGTCGTGCTCCTCCAGTAGGGTTGAACAGAGTCACCGTAAAGGTCTCATTCATTTCCGGTTCTGCATCTAAAACTGCCCAGATCTCCAGAGTCTACAACCCAGAGCATAACTGAATTAACATATCAGCCATTGGTTATGCTTTCAAGTAAGTACCTACTTATCAAAACACATACAGAATAAGCTGTTCAGATCACTCAGCTGACCACACAGTTACTGATAACAGACCATTAAGGGATACATTTACACACCCTTACTTATTTATGTGCTACAAAACTAAACAATGAAATCAAGTTAACATTGTGAACATGTTTAGTCAGATATCCTCTTCTCACCTTATATCGAACCCCATCCTCCAGAACAACAAAGCCCTCTGATGGTGTGAGGTCATCTGTGTACAGCGTGCCATTGACATCAGTAATGGAGAACTGCACAGTGACAGTTCCGAATACACCCTGCGGTGGATTCCGTACAACGTACAGCGTGGCCACACTCTGGCCAAGACCGGACACTGAAGTAGGCTCCCTCAACAAGAAGTGCTCGCTGTTGTTGAAGGATATGATGCCATGGCCATCGTCATTGGCCAGGATGGTCACCGTTGCTAGGGAAAATGATGGCAAAGGAAAAGTTAGTAGATTTTATTGGTTTATGTTGGATGTGAGGATGCAGATGAGATTGCTAGGCATTTAACATTAGCTAATCGCTATCTGCTCATTAACCTGTTTAACTTATGCTTATTTGAAATACTAACCAGTAGTGTTCTCTCCAAGCTCCAGCCCTGATGACGGGTTTGTTAGAATGAGCTGAAACTTCTCATCTCCTTCTGGAATGGGGTCATCCAAAATCAACACCTCTACAAACTTATACCTCTCCCCGTTCATAAAGTTTAGCATCTGCAAGGAAATAAGCATATTTGGATTACCCAGATTTTATTACATTTATGTTTTTTGCTTACAACTTTAAATAGGGAAAGCGTGTTTTTTCATGTTCAATATTATTTTACAATTGTCAACATTACATACAGTGTAGATTGTCTGGAAATTTTTGATAGTATCTAGAGAGTGTTTGAATACTGTCGACACTGCAACCCCTGATTCCTTTTACCACCAATGTAAAGAAAACCACCACTGTAAAGGTCAGTAAGTTTCTCTAGAATGCACCATTTTACATCAAACCACACTGAATGGCTTTATTTACATCTCAGTGATTCAATTATACTTTGAAACACATTTTTCTTTATTTTAACTTGTAGTAGAGAAATTCTTGTGACAGTTCATTTCCGGCAGTGAAGCGAATGGAGAAATCCAGTCATAACTGCAGACTAGATTGTAAATTCAATTTACCTGATTGAAAATTGATTTCATTAGTTCCATAAATATGTTACAGCAACATTTCTTGTATATGTTTGTCAAGAATTGAGCTGATGCAATAATATATTTTATATATTTATATTTTATGTACATTATGTACATTTATATATATATATATATATTTATATTTTATGTACACATTTGATTTAGTTAGCATTCTTTTTTACAGTGTACTTAATTAACCACCATTTTTTTACAGTGTACTTAATTAACCACCACAATTATACCATCTTACATAATTACATAGTTGCATTACATTCATTATAAATAATTAAATAATGTAAATGAATGTATAACAAATTGGCATTGTTAGCTCTAGAATTTAAATTTTTTTTTTTAAATTTAAAACTAATTATGACAATTACATGAGGGTAGAAAGTAATAAAAGCATTTATAACTCACTGATGCTGTAGCATTGAAGTCCAGACCCAACTGAGCCTCCAGATTTTGTGCATAGAAGAAGACAGAGACATTTCCATACGTCCCAGCATGTCGATATGCCACCAAAGTTAACACTCCAATTGTCTCGTTCACTTGATAACTGCAGAGAAACAATAAAATCACATAGCTGTTGGCTGGAGTAAAGCTCCACAGCAGTTATAAAGAAATTACACAATAATTTGTGAATTATTATAAAAGAGGTGTGCTCTTACTCTATGCTTTGCCAGCCAATGATGCCCCGGATCCCGTCATTAGCATTAATCCTAACTTCTGCTACCAAGCCTTGAGTATCTGTTAACATATTCACAGCAGCAACCAATTACACGTCATTACAGAACATAAAGTCATATTTCAATAAAGAACGCAAGCTTAGACAAACGTCAAAGAGACAGATTGCCAAGACATGCTTGGTGTCTGAAGTTGGTTCCTTTCATACTGCACAGGAGCTACAGGGCTAATCTACCTAACATGTAATGGAAACCTACATTTTAACCCTACTTTTCTATAGATAATATAGATAATCGATTTCAGTACTGTGCAAAAGTAAGAGACCACCCTTAATTGTTTTTACATTTCTGGTCAAAGCAGTTATTAAGTTACTAAATTATTCATTTCAAGAGATATTTCTAAAAAGATTAGATATTAAATAATCTGCTAAGATTAGGCACTACAGGCACTAACAGAGAGCAGACATCTACCATTACCTTTTAGTGTATAGTGCACCTCTAGGGAAAGTTGAAGAATGAAGAAAAGTAAACAGAGCCATTCGGCAGTGGTTCAGAATAAAGAAAGATATTGAGAGAAAGATGATACAACAAAGAATTCACTGTATGAAGATTTTTAAAAAGCATGGAATGACGGATCGTTTTGTTGTACCTAGCTTAGGGGCAGTTGGGAGTGTGCTTATCAGAACCGCTGATGTGATGTTGATCAGAAAAAATTCCTGCAGCTCAGGAATACTGTCCTGTTTAAATGCAAATATCAACATTTCAATGCAACGGGTAGCAAAAACATCACTGCGTTAAGTACACCTATTTTCCATACCGAGGGAGAAACAAACATTCATTACAGCTGTTAAAGGGCCCATATCCTACATTTTCCCTGCATTTATCTTTTCCACTATGAGAGCCACAACAGTGTTATAAGTTTGGGGTTGAAGGTATAAGTTGGGTTTGGGGTCTGTAGGTTGAACAGCCTACATATCTATATGGAAAAGTGTTGCTTTTAGCGACATCACAAAAATTTCAAAATAAGCAGTTTGGCAGCTCAGGTAAAATATTTACTAGGGAGGGAACAGTATGTTTTCACTCATTTTTATCAAAACTCGTTTTTGCATGACCTCTCTTGGTTCTGTAGAATACATTTGTTCTGTGTCTTTAAAACTGATATCTGTAAATCAGCTCTTCTTTGATTGTCTGCTTAGTTTTCTGTCTCATTAAAAACAAGAGTAAATTCATGTAAACAGGTCAAATCATTCCTCATAACTTCAGGGTGAGTGGGTGAGGCTAAACAACTGTAAGCTGAATAACGGGATCCATGTAAAGGACCTGTCTTTTGTGACATCACAGAAACAGTGAGCTCAAAACAGGCTGTTTTTACACTATAGTTTTCATACATGGATCGTATGGCCTTGGGAGTGAATGTCGTGTCTTGTACAGTGTCTGAACAATCTGAACAGAGTTTTACATGCTAAAGCAAACTCTTTTAATTCTAAAAAGTGAAGGAAATTCAGTTTGCCGTCATATGGGCCCTTTGTTTATAGGTCACTTTCATTATTTTCTTTTCTAAACTGATGTACTCTTATAAATTATGACAAAAATGACAGTAAAATTGTAACACTAGTAAAACTGTAATACACTAAACTCTACATTCATATGTCAGTGGAACATGATGAATACAAAAGCTGTAATTATGAGAATCACTGATAGAAACTTACGTCTACAATAGTAATTGGGATGGACACTGAAGTCTGGCCATCCTGCATGACCACAGAGCCGGAGACATACAGGAAGTCCTGACCGGGTTCTGCTAAAGCCCCCTCAGTCTGCCTCAGGTCCTGCAGAGAACCTTTCACTGTCTCATAGCTGATATTTACAGCTCCTATGGAGAGAATCACATCAGTAATCAACCTCAACATTTATAAGATTCTTAGCTTCTCGGTGCAATAAAAATAGACAGAGGCATGGCAGTGTATTAGTCTGACAGTGCTGATTCAGCTGTATCAATTCAGAATGTTAGAATCCACATAATCGACATCAACATAAACATCAATAAATTCAACAAAGTTGAGGAAGCACTTATTTTTGGACCACAATATCATTCTCTTATTATTTTGAAATGCTGGAAATAAAAAAAATGATATATTGTTTTTATTATCTATTTACATCTACTCTGTGAGTACTTTTATGTATTTAGATAACATTTGAGAAAACATTATGAACTGCCAAAAATAAGCAAACTGATTTAACATTGAAATGTAATTTAATGATCTCATTATTCAATGACTATTTAATGACATACATAACAAACATAAAATATCATTCATTCATTCATTCATTCCTTCATAAACTATGCTTATCGTATGTATTAATGTCTAATGTCTTCATGGCATTACACTATCCAACTACTCTTCTGCAATGTGTAGGTGTGTCCAAATGTCCAAACATTTTCTGCCTTCATAAGAACAAACCTGAGGCTCCAAACTCTCTGTTAATGTAAATCCTGATTGTAGTGTTTTTCTCCTCAGTGTATATACTGCGAGAGGATGGAGCGATGCTGAGCATTCCAAACGGCTCATCACTGGCCTCTACACTGACCACTGCCTCGCGACCTTGAACGTCCAGAGCCGCTACACCTGTGGCTGTTACACCTGGCAGACAGAGACAAGCGTTATCAGCTGTGATAGACAGAGCTTCTTAATGAAATTAATTTTTGGGCCTAAAAGACAATAATACTGTCACTTTATGCTAATGCTGATTGTGAGGAAAGACTCACAAGGACCAAACATTACCACCAACAACCATGTGAACGATTTAATTATTGAAATTGTTTTATATAATAAAGTTTTTGTTCATTTAGTTTCAGTGTTTTCAGTCAAAATAAAACTGTGCAAAAGACAATTTACTACCTAAAACATCTGATAATGTAAATGTTCGAATTAATTTGGATAATCTATTAGGCTACATGCTCCACATAATTAAATGTTTATAGTATTTTCAAACCACACTGTATACATATTTCTCCTTTCCTTAATTACACTCATTAATGCTAAGCTAATTTCCAAAATAACAAAACCCAAAAAATAGTTAACCCTTAAAATACACACAACACATATTACAAAATATTGAAGGAATAAGCCATAAGAGACTGTACATTACAAGCCATAAGAGCCATAAGAGACTTGTGTATTTTGTTTATTTTGTTTATTTACAACAAAATACACAAAACGTAACTTTTTAGAACTACAACATTATTGTGTTTTTCTTACTGTCAATAAAATGTTCTGTTTTGAGGAAACACCCAGTTGGACACTGTTGGAGTTGCTGAGCAGCATAAAGAAACACTAAATATCTGCTTACCTTTAGTTTGAATGTTAGAGAGTACAACTCTGTACTCTTCCCTTTCCTCAGGAGTGCCATCATCCAATAGCTGCAGCACTATGGAGTCATTCAGCATCCCCTATGGCCAGAACACAGCAGAAGAGAGTGTAGGACAACACAAACTGTTAATGAAGCACTAATTACTGTCTTAGTGTTTTAAACGCAAGGCATTCCTACATCTTACGGCTTGAATGGAGCACTGTGCTGATTTATCATGAGCACAATTTAATTAAAATGAAATAAAAACTACTAAAAAGTATGTCCCTTGTTTTCATTTCACATCAAAACGCAAACAAGTTTTGGTTCACAGGCGGAGCCTTATTTTAGCCACACCCCTGCATTCTTGTTCCAAATGGTTACAAAGTGAGCAGTTAGATCCCACTATTCTAAAGTAAACATGTCCCAAAGTCTGAAAATCTGTATATACAGTATTGAATTTATACCTACCAAAATAAATTTTCTGCTATTAAGTAAACCTTTTCATGTGTTAACTGTTCAAACCTGCATTTGCTAGTCATGTACTGGCTAGCCATTTAAGCTCTGCTCAAAATTAGTTAGGACTGTCACTACTGTAACTGAACCACTGGGAAACGTTTCAGTAGCACTATGAAGGTTGTCTTGTGACCAAAAGGAATATTCAATCATTTGTTTCTATAATAGATGTAACTACAGTATAGGGTCATTGAAACAAAATGATTTTAGTTTTAAGTCCAAGTCTGAACCAATTCAGTAGAAAAATCCATTTATAAATCCATGTATAAATATTTCTACCTCACTGAAGAAGAGAACTCCAGAGATATCCACAAACGTCAGTGAAGGTTGAGGGCCTTCGATTATCCACTCCACTGTGACGTTCCCTATTGCAGGAGGAGTTCTTTTCACCAGCAACGGCAGCCTCTCACCTGCCACACACAAAAGAGCACTGAGTCAGAAAATGTTTCTTAGTCCTTAGAACTCTTGGAAGTCAAATTTATTATGTGCAATATTAAAAGCACTGTGCAATTTCATGGAAAGAAATCAGAGAAATGCTGTTAGGCTTTCAGTTGATACCACATCTCAAATAAAGCGCCTTTGGACTAACAAGTGGTTAGTCCATTATGTAACTATGCTTGCTAAGGTTTACTAAGGCTTAAACCACCTTTTCCAGGGGTTATTCAGTGCAGCATTACATACTGATAATGGGATTCACAAAGAAACGTATCCAGGTGCTCTGTCATGCATGTATAACAACTCCTGCCTTTCTTTCAGTGTGCCAGCTGTTCCGATATGCCTGCGAGGCTCTCCCTCCTTGTCTCACCATGACAGTGCATCACTGGTTACTATGTAGTGCTTAACCGAAACCTGATCTTTCAATTACACAGCTCGGTTTCAAATGCCTATGCACACATACCTACAGGTCCGACAGCATTAATAATGAACCTCTCCAAAGGAAAAGAATGTATCACTCAGGATCAAGGGGGAGATGGATATAGCTGTTAAAGAGTGAGACAATGAAGCTAAAGAAGCAGTAGAAGAAGCAGTGATGCAACTCTACTGTTTTCTAACCTGGACAGAAATCTGAGTCGTTCATTTCATAATATTCATTTGATATTTCCATATTTGCAGACAATGCAACCACAGAGTGCATGCTTCAAGTGCATTACAGTTAGCAAAACCACAACATTTTTAGTTATTTTTCAGTGTTTATGCATTGCCCCAATGTTTACAACACGTCAACATTTAATGATGAATGGTCCAATAGAAATGGTTCAAAATAGCTTGGAATGAAACCTCTTTACATTAACATCCAAAAAGCTTTCTTTATATAAAAGCTTCAGATACAAGGTTCTGTTCCAACAGTGATGATATGTCAGAAAACTTATAGCAATGAAATGGCTTTACGCACATACTGACTTGCTCGCTCTCGTTTTTTGAAATGATCATTTTTATGGTGTCTTGAATATCTTATGTTCATATTTCAGGTTGCTCTAACACACATGAAGTACTCCTTTCCCTTGGCTTTGAATGTGATGTTATTGCTAGGTGTGTAATAGCTGCGCACTCCAATTTTAAGTCCAGCGAGTTTAACCACGTTTTGGCGAAAGACGGCTAACTCGACCACAGTCAAAACACTGCCACGGCAGATGATGATAGAGGCTGTCAGGCTGTTTTCAGTTTCCACTTTAAAGTAGTTCTACACTGCTGATATTTAAACCATTTGATAACGTCTGAAAATGTGCCTCACTGTCCCACAAGTTGTGGATAAGGTCCGCTAAGTCACTACTATGGCATTAAGAAGACCGCAAAGGAGAGGACTAGCTAGTAACACTTTACTTGAACCATTATATTATCACTGATAGAATCATGCCATGAACATGTCAAGTTCTTTGCTGTCATGAGTCAGGGTCAGGTTGCCATTATCTGTAATAGTCATATATGTGTCATAATGTATGATTACAGCTTATGGCACCTTAAATTACTTGTTAATGGCATGATTATGTCATTCTTATGTTGAAATAAAGTGTTACCAAACAGCCTTAAAAAGGAATAAGAATTGAATCAGGCTTAATATCCCCAATACCACTTAATAAAGATATGTCTTGATTGGCTCAGTATTGATCTTTCGGGGAAGACAGTAATGCATGAGTGAATGTTAGTTAAGTTCCTATAGGAACTTTGCAAAAATGACAGTCGTGAGTGGAATTAGCATACCCACCTTCTCTGACTATGACTGATCTTGAGGCTGGGTTAAAGCCCACCAGTCCAGCTGCATAGTCATTGGCAAGGATGAGGATGGTGACAGTATCTGAGCTGGGATGAATACGGCTGCCACCCTCAGTCCTCACCAAACCAATTTGCATAGTCTCATTATCCTCTGGCTCAGTGTCATCTGTGATGAAGAATTCAATAGTCTTCCTCACGTCCCCTTTGGGAAGATAGCACACAGAAAATGTACAGAAGACAGTTTAGCCCTCTCTGTAATGTTCATTATATAGATTAGGTCTTACATACATTAGTGCAATTAGCACTGTGGGAAAACAGGCCAAACATATGGGAGCAAGCTGTGCGTTTCTAGTTTGAAAGATTTAAAAAACTAAATTTTAACATTCAAGCCTTCAGGAGCATCCATATGGAAGAATCACTATGACTGGAGCAGATTAATTCTGCAGGAGCAAAACACATTCAGAATCAGTGACTGCACTAGACATATACATCTGTCACCTTAATCATCTTTTTTGATAATAATTCTTCAGGAAATTATTTAATGCACTGTGAAACTGCAGATTTTGAACTTTACACAGATTGCAAGTGGATTTACGAAAGCTGTAAATTTGATAAAGTAGATGCTGGCTGTGTAGTCTTGTTTTGCAGAAAGAAGAAGCACACTGTAAATTTAAGCAATGTTGAATTTGAAATTTAATTTTGTAAGCTCTTATGTGACCAATGTGTAATTACTATGTCGTTAAAAAGTAAATAATATGTAATTAAACAACATTTTGAATCATACAACAACATGAAAGTTATGGTCATGATGGTAGATGGACAATAACAAACTAGACGCTCCATAATTTTCTATAATGACGCCATGATGACGTTTCAGCAGCAGTTGTGGAATAAACTAGATGTTGATTTTTCTGCAAACAAGGGTGCTGAACACTCACAGCTTCGATTCAGAGGGACCCAGTATTTCAGACATTTTAGTGAGTTCAAACTTTACAAGACAGCACAGTGCTTAACACCATCATTCCACACATTTTTTACTACTACTATTAAATCAGCAAATCTATCATCATGGCAACGTTTACACAGCATCAGTTGTGCCCTGTCCCTCTTTACAGCGATTCTGCTGCACAGAAGATCTTTTTCAATGGCAACACTGACACACAACAAAGTTAAGTTGCTGTATTGTACATGCTTACCTTCTGCAAAGACGAGCGTCTCCCCTGTTCCATTAAAGTCAGCACTGGGCTTTGCACTCCCACCAACAAACATCCACTCCACCGTAACCCGGCCTAGACTGCCCCCAGTCCTTTCAATCACCAGTGGTACTCGGGTGCGTGGCTCCTCTCTCACCTCCAGATACAAGCCTTTCTCAGTAGCATTAGGGCTGATGCTGTAGAGTATGAACACTCCGAAAGCATCACCATTCATCCCTATGGTCACCCTGGCTACGTCCGGTTGCCCAATGGTGGGCAAGTGCTTTGCAGCCACCGTCATATTAACCAGGCTAACCTTCAAGATCTGAATCATGAAACTCTCATCCACCTCTGGTAAAGAATCAGTCAGGACTGGCACAGTGAGGTTGGCAACACTCGACCCATACAGCATGGTCGCTGTTTGTGCTGTCATGGTAACATAATCGCTCCCAGCAATTGCCTGTGAGCTGAAGAGAGAGGCGGCAGCTGTGGTGTTTTTCATATAGGTGAGTGTCTGGATGCTAGCAGAAAGCTGGCCAGTCCCAGAGGATACCCAGAAGCATGTTGCAGCGGAGGTGTTAGTAAAAGAAAAGGCTTGACAGGCTCGTTCTTGAAGGCAGAAGGCTGCACAGAAGTTCAGGGGGTCTCTGGTTGATGTGATGTTGATAGACCTTCGGATTGCACTGGTGGGTGTCCCAGACAAGGGCGAATTGTAGTAGATGAGGAAGTTATGGCCATCTTTCTGGGCATTACTCACCACATCAAACTCAAAGGTGCTGTATACGATCTCTAGAAGACCAAAATTACCTCCACTAGAACAATGAGAAATGAGCAACATAAAAAAATGAAAATTAGCAATCACATGCATATATATTTTATATTATAAAACATGCCATAAAATTAGATCAGATATGCTAGCAAACCTTCTTCGAACTGTGATATTGGCTCTGTACACTCCTTCCAAAGGCTCCTGAACTCGATATATTGCTTGCTCAAAGTACACTGTTCCATATGGATTATCATTGGCAGGTACAATGATGTTCACCGCCTTCTCAGCACCAATGCTTCCACCATTTGTGGCACCGGTAAGCTCTACCCTGATGATCTGCATAAAACATACCAATTACTAAAACATTAATTAATTGTAACATTTAACATTAAAGTGATATTATCATGTCAGTGATCACCTCTTCAATTTCTGGCACATCGTCAGCCAAAACCTCCACTTTTAGCATCTTCATGGTTTCACCTGGAGCGAAGCTAACCTCACCAGACAGCGGTCGAAGGTCACCAGTTGCAGGTCTTCCATTGACAGTTGCCTGCCACTGTACAGTCACGTGACCTATCGTCCCAGCATTCCTCACAATAGGCAAGGAGACTTCAAATGAGTTCACCCCTGGCTCCTCTATAGTGATGGGCTCGGCCTGGAAAACTGAGCAACACGAAGAAAAAATTTCACATCAGACTTTGAACTTCATAAGAAACTAGGCCAGCTGATGTCAACAATGACTATAGGCGTATAAAACTCTAATAACCAAATGATCCATATGGGTCATCAGAAGGCAGGATAGTGATGATGGCCTGCGTGAGCTCGCCCAGGAATGCTCCTCCTGTGGTCTGGTTGAGAAGTTCGATGCGGAAGGTTTCCTCCAGTTCAGGCACCACATCGTTGATAATAAGGATGGGGACGGGCTTACTGCTCTCTCCCTCCAGAAGAACCACATCAGAGGAGGCCACACTGTAGTCTTCACCTACACACACAGTCACAGCCCAATGCTGAGGATATTTTGCGTGGATAAAGTGATGAATTACTCATAAATTCCACTGACCAGGCTAGTCCTCAATAATTGGTAAATAAAGAGAGAGCAGTAATCTGACAATATGCAGCATAAAATCAAATCAATCAAATTTTGTCTATATTTATAGATATTTATATCTATAGAACAATACAGTATCAGGAACAATATAAATATGTCTGTTTGAGATTATATAATAACTGGACTTAAGGAAGGGCCTGAATGTAACTGCCGTGTGCAGCGCGGACAGCAGCTAGACAAGCTGGGAGTGACTCCATAAGGTCCTGGTAGGTTGCCACAGGTACCTGCAGCCATGCTGACTGCAGTGCATAGCACAACTGCTTGAGGGTGCATGTGGGAGGAGTGAATACGACAATTGAGGTGGTTCCACAGAGGCTCAGTTGGGTTCAAGTCTGGGGAATTAGGGGGCCATGGTAGTACTTGTAAGTCTTGGTCATGCTCTTCCAACCAATGTCGGACATTTCTAGCCGTGTGACATGTCGCATTGCCTTGCTGGAAGACCCCAGCTCAGGGAAGACAATCAGCACATATAATCTCCAAGGAGTGGATTCATTCCCAAATCGGGTAAGAGGGCCTTGGCCATGGATGAGTGGGCCCAGAGAATGCCACAAAAACCTGACTTTCTTCATGAGCTACGAGCTGCAAAGTAGGTCATATGACGAGTCGGTCATAATAATGTGACTCAACTTGGTAATATTATATGTCAGATTGTCACTTAACATTCCACTAGTTTTAATTACACGGGGCTTTGCAGGCATATTGCCACACTTCTAAAGTAAAAAAAACTGCAGAAACCCGCAGTTTTAATAATGCAAATATCATAGCACTGTAAGTGGATATACCTTGAACTCTCAATGTTGATGCAAGTGAGCAATTTTTGGCATGCATTTTGTACGATTCTAGTAGTACAATTCTAGTTCCTTTCTTGCAAGTTAAATTAGGCATCCAACCAGCACCAAACTAAAGTAGCAAATTTCATTAGACTTTGTTAATACATTTAGGTGAAGGGGAACATTGTGATTTTTTGAATTCTTGGCAAATCACCACTTAAACTTTCTTCGTTTCACCAGAAAATTGTAAAATGAGAATAATAAGCATGCAATCCTGCAAATATGTGGGTTTTACTCACCGACGCGCGCGGTCAAGGGTACAGCACGGAACTTGACAGACACATCAGCAAAAATCCCTCCAGTACGTGTTACATTGATGATGGGCCCCACATAATACTCAGGCACACTAACCGCCGGTGAAGAGAGCTGAAGCACTCCAAAGGCATCATCACTGGCCTCTATAATCACCTGAGCCACTGAGACATTCCTCAGGCCGAGTCGGGGAGACAGAGCAACTGGAGGAACATACACAATCTTTTAGTTTGTTTGTATGTTGTAAAATAGTGAACATGTTCCAGTAAAGGCCCAATATTTGACCATATAATATTTGATTTTGTAGTTATTACCCTCAAGTTTACATTTGTGCTGTAGTAATTCATTTTACATACATGAATAATTTTCATATTTTCCTACTTCTTTTAACTGCTGAGGATACTCAGAAGATCTTTTGAGGGGCTGCATTTATACAATTGCATGCTGACAGTCAGAAGCAGAGCACAGCAAATGCCACAGTACGCCTTCTGTTGGTTTGGACCAGACTGGATAGCCTTCAATGCCTCTGCACATCAATATGCCTTGTGCACACAACACTAGTTAGTGGTTTGTCTCTTTGTAGGCACTCACCATTACTGTCCAGGAGCCACGATGAGTCTTGTCTAAAACAGTGCTTTGGAGAAAAAGTATTTGCCCCTTACCCAGTTTCTTCTACTGTTGCTAATTTGTCACATTCAAACATTGTCCTGCTGCATAACCCATTCACAGGTAATAGGCGAACACTCTCCTTCAGGATGTTCTGACAGAGAGCAGAATTCATGGTTTGCTCAATTAGGACAAGTTGTCCAGGGCTGCAGAAGCAAAGCAGTCCCAGACCATCACACTACCACCACCATGTGTGACTGCTGGTATAATGTTCTCATGGTTGGAATGCGTTGTTGCACCCAAAGTCTTACAGAAAGTTTCACCTTTGACTCACAGAGACAAGCCTTTTCATTCTTTTTGGTCAGCAGTGGTTTGCACCTTGCAACACCCCCGTGGATGCCATTTTTGCCCAGCATGGAATCATGTACATTGGCCTTAACTGAGGCAAGTGAGGCCTGCAGTTCTTTAGATGTTCATCTGGGTTCTTCTGTGATGTCCTCACAGTCATCAATGCGTTCTTGGTGAAATTTTGGTAGGCCGACCACTGTTCTAAGTTTTCTCCATTTGTGGAAAATGGCTCTCACTGCGGTTTGCTGGAGTCCTAGAGCCTTAGACCTCAGTGACTTCGTTTTGCATCTGTATTTGAATTTCTTAAGAATGTGGTTTAGTAGCAGGAGGAAATTACTCTTCACATAGGCTGTAGTGCTGAACAGCATTTCTCCCCTCATTAAATAAAACATTCAAGTGTGACAAATATGCAAAAATAGAAGAAACAGGGAGGGGCAAATACTTTTTCACAGCATTGTTTACAGGTCTGTGTTATAAGGTAATGAATGTTATATGCTTCATCTGTGAGTGGCCATAATGTTTTGGCTCACTGGTGTATTGCCCTCCTCTAAAGCTACATCAAACCAAAATCAGGCTATCCATGATATTTGCCTTCAAAACACAACTCATTGAAACCTGTAAACGCTCTTACCTGGTCTGGCCTGTACACCTTCCACAAGTGTGACACTGCTGAGCTCCACAAACACAGACTCCGCCCTCTCTGGATCTTGGTCATCCAGAATCCTGACAGTTACATTTGCCTCACTCTGATTGGCTGAGAATGTCACCAACTCTGAAATAGCTACAAAGTCACTGCCAGCACTTGCCCTACCCACACCTGGAGTGCTGTAGGGCGCAGGGTCTGTATCCCTCAACGTCCTATAAGTCACCTGCACCCTTCCCATCAACCCTTTCCTCCTCTGTATCGTCAAGGTGACTAGAGTACCTGCTTCTGCAACACGAACCGGCCTGCTGCTTTCTGCAAACAAAAACTCCCCATAGGGGTCATCGCTAGCTAGCACAGTCACTGTGGCAACTGTCCGGTTTCCAAGACGTCCATGGGAAACATTAGACAAACGGACTCTGAAGTTCTTATCCAGTTCAGGGACATCATCCTGGGAGATTAGAAGATAAATGCTTCCAACTGTCTGACCCACGCTAAAGGTCAAGTTGCCGGACCTGTAGATAAGCTCTCCTTCCGAGTCTGCATCTGCTTCCCAGTATACAGTCACATTAGACAGAGCTCCAAACGTACGGACAACCTGAGTGGAAAAGCAAGGAAATCTATCGTCAGTATCACATCTCTGTGAATGCTGTTAAAGCAATACTCTGGTGTTTTTGCGCCTAGTCTTTGTGGTGCATCTGTAGGCCAAGGCTGATTAAGAAGAAAACATCAAAAATACTAAGAAGTCAATGGACAGTTGCTGCATTCCATCAAAAGCTAATTACACAAAAATACATTTCTACATTTTTCAGTCAACTGTAACTGAAATTTAAGAGGGAAAGGTGTTCATCTGTGAGGTTGTGTTATTGTTCTGTTTCAATAGGTTTTGTCATGTGTACAATTTCCCTCCAATTATCACTGGACCCACTGAAGTATGAGGTCATTAAAAGGTCAAAATATGAACACGGTTACATCCATGCTAACACTGCTGCACACTGAACTGAACTAAATGCTAAATGCTGCTAACCTCTGTTTGAGTAGCTGCTGTTGAACTACAATAGTGTTGATATTTAATTAAAGACTTCATTCAGAGCAAACAGGCACCAACCTATTTCCACTATTTTACCGACATCAGCATTACATCTATAAACTCAAACACATGTGTAGGTTCACTGGTGGGTTTGGAGAGTAAATAAAATGGCCATATTTGTGTTCTATAGGCCTGCACTATGACCGCTGGCTCCCATCACCACCACTGTAAAAAAAATCTATGACTGTTTATGGCGTTTATGATTGCATTATACTGAAATTCCTCTTTAACGTCCTCAATCCAGAGACTGGGCACTTTAAACCCAAAATTTTTTGTTCTTATTAAATGTACTAAATCATATAGACTTTCTTTGTTTTGCATTTATGTTATAGACATAAGTAATGTTTCTGTGATTATTGTGTGTTTGTTTCACTTATCCTTTTGATAATAAATATGTTCAATTTCAAATTTCATTAGCTTAATTCCAATGACCAGTATACTGGACAGCAAACCCCACTGAAATCACTTAAAATATTATCAATATTTCCCCAAATTCACAAATAATCATCTTAAATACACATTAGATTCTACTACTAACACAATAAACAAAATTCCTGATTAATTGTGTTCTGGAATGCATTAGTCTATTATACTGATCAAAGCGCCACTGCCCATTACTGACTCCAAACTTCCTCAAAACATGTGTATGTAGAAATAAGTAGTATTTAGAAGGACATGCATACAGAAACATATCTGGAGTAAATACAGGGTCATTCATATACAGTGGTGGATTTGGTCTTGAAGGTGGTGAGCGTTTATCTGGCCAGCTGCCACATTTGTTTTTATTCATGTCAAGATAAAAAAATAAAGCATTTTATAACTGATCAACCAACACAAAGACTGAGTTCTGTAGAAGACATAAACATGCATGTGGTGCCATACCTGCTTCTATAAAGCTACAATACCGGGAAAAAAAGGTTCAGTATACTGCATGGTTAAAACAAGGGGATTAATGACCTTGTAATGACCTAAATGTAGAGAGGACAAAACCGTATTGGCTCTGGGACATTATTTTTTTTACTAAAGGGTGTGATATTGCCAGTTTTAAAAAACAGCATTCATTCATTTTTTCCGTAGGCAAAACAAGCTCAGACCCAGAGCTCATAATATGGGCATGAGACGGAGTATAGAATTATAGTTGGCTTATACTATCCCAACTACGTTGAGTAGGTGTAGTTTTTGTCAGTTTCTGTCTGATTGTGTAAGTTACCCGATAACACTGGAGAACCTGAAAGTACCCAGAGCTTCTTTTTTTTTTTTTTTTTTTTTACTTTTTTGATCCAGTTTTTGAAAGCAGATAAAAATTACACACAAACACAGCTCTGTCTCCCTCATCTGAAGACCTGTATTATTATTACAGCTGTGGTGTAGATACAGGTGCAGTAGATCTTCTAAAATAGACAATTTTCAAAGTATATAACAGCCATATTAGCACAGACAGACTTCACCTGTAGGACCACAGTACTCCGCCCTTCCTCAGGCTCTGTTCCATTCACAGCCAGAGAGTCAGAACTGAACTGGAAGACCCCATGAGCCTCATCGGACGCAGCGATGGTCACAGCGATGTGAGATGCAATTCCCAAGTTAGCTTCAAAGCAAAATATCAAAAAGAAATGTTACTTCAATTCAGCTGATTTTGGTTTAGAGCAAAGCAAGGGCAGCTCTTGAGACAGAAAAGGAGGCACAATGTTTGTTTAAAAAGATTCATGGACTTACATAAACCCAGTTTTCAATAAAACCAGTGTTACTTCAATTGAGTGACCTAGTAAACCTTCGGGTTTCTTCAGGTTCAGGGTCAGATTTAAGTTTTGTGCCAAACTATTTACTAAACAGGAGCAACATAGTAATGGCTAATACTGTTTCTCTGCATATTTTCATATCAACACTGCTGTGCACACACACTAACACACCACCACCATGGCAGTGTCACTGAGAATGGTCCACCGCCCAAATAATACCTGCTCTGTGGTGGTCCAGTGGAGTTCCTGATCACTGAAGATCATTAAACAAAGTATACAGAGAAATAGATGGACTGCAGTCTATAGAACTACGAAGTGCACCTATATGATAAGTGGAGTTGATTAAATGGACAATATGTGTTGATACATGCAGGTGTGCCTAATGAAGTGGCCGGTGGGTGTGTATGTAGCACTGGCACAAAGTTTAGCACATGCTAATTTTAGAAGACATGATCAATGACCACGGTAAAGAATTTGGCTTAAGCAGCCACGGCTAATTTTTGCACAAGAACTGGACAGGCTCAGAATCCAACCTCAACACAGACTCAAGCAAAGCACTCTGCATGTGTTTTAAAAAGAAGGCCCTATGGGAAAAGTGAACCTGCTGACATTTCCAATATGCAGCTTACCACCACCGCGATCCTCTCAATATAATGGCTATTTGCTTTTCCCACATTTCTCCACACTGAGTGTTCACTGGCTTTGGTGCAATGTAAACAGCGTGGCAGACACTGGTCTTGGACTTGCAGGAGGCCACAAAACAAGGATGTTTTACTTGGGCATTGAGGTGGACAAGGACTCCCAACTTTTACAGCTTTTAATCTGGAAATTACCAACGTGGAGCTTTGATTTAGGAGCCAGTCCACACTGGCCAGAATATGACCAAAAAGAAAACAAGAGTACGCTAAGCAGTGAATTAGCCTCAGATCTAACTGGGTTTTAGTCAAAACACACAAGCCAGCAGCTACTGAGTGTGTCTTAGCTGGTGCCAGTGGTGGCTTAGAGGGATGAATGGCAGATACTTGGGAAGCGAGTGGCTATGAAAGCAGTCACACTGTTGACTTCAACAAATAAACAAGCTTTCATGACCTGAGAGGGAACTAAATGAGATCGAATTCACAAAGAAAAATGGGTTCACTTTTCACCTTTTCTCCCTGACAGACCATTGGATGTCCTTCCAATGCTTGTAGACACCTTGCTTTCTACACTTTCAAACTGTTACTTGCAGAAGGTTCTTATTAATGTTTTTAATGAAGAAGAAAAGGTTAAAACACATACATTGTGGTATTAATACTTCTGTAGTAAATGTACAGATATAGAACGTGAATTTGCAAAAACAATTATTCATATTTATATCACATACAATTGTGTTTATTCGAATCATTGTATTGTTATTATCACAGTAAATATTACTAACCAGAATATCTTGTTGAACTAGTGAAACTGCTGAATTAGAGTAAAACGTAGTTTATAATATGTTAATTAATGGCAAACTTTTAAGCTTGCTCAAAATGTGTTAAAAGGGACTGAGATGTTAGCAAGGGTCTGATATGAAATGCTACTTCTAGAGAAACTCAAATCAAAACAGAATTGTCCACAGTGGTGGTAATGGGAACCAGACGGAGTTTATTGCCTCTGAAAGTTCCCTCACAAAAAGTTCTTACACACAAAATGGTTAGATATACACTGCCTCGTGTCTGACATGTTGTTTTATGAAAGTTCTTTTTTTCCAGTATAAATGCATTTAATCCCTTTTATTTTAATCCATTAATGGGTGACGGGTACATTTAGGACACTGTGAGGCTAAATAGCCCCCATAGAAAACTTCATCACTTCTTTATCACTATTTCATCATCATCAGTATTGCATATAAAATCTCAGAAGGCATGTGTGGGTTTACTGGTGGTTTTGCATAAGAAATGCAATAGCTATATGTGGGCCTAAGACATTGTGACCCCTGGTTCCCATCACCACCACTGTAAAGAAATCTGTGTATGTTTCTTCCTAAAGAACCACTTCACATCAGACCACTCTGCTTGCATGGCATACATGCCATGACTAAATTATTCAAACACTTGGTCAACAATTGGTGGAATTACCCTTTAGGTATTTCTGCAGTAGCAGAGGCAGTGAGAGGACCTTTAGTACAGTGGGGCTAACAGTTAATCAGAAGATGGTGAATGCTGTTCTCTGAGAGGTTCAATCAGTGATATACTGATATAAATATTCCGGTTTACATAAACTGTTAAATATATGTGTTAAATATCAGTTTGTTCTAGCTTGATGTTTTTAGTCAACGAACAAAAGCACTTAGTTACAAAGTAAAGTGGTGTAAAAGCCCCTCTGAGATCATCCATCTCTACTAGCACATGGGTTGGGTTTGGGTTTCAAATTCGGCTCAGGCTAGGTCTCAACGTTGTGAGTATGAGTCGTGTTCAGGCTCCAGTTTCGTACTTGCTAGCCAACATGGGTGCATTTGAGCTGATGCAACAGAATTGGCAGTTTGCACTCTCCTCCAAACATGTTGAGCTGTCCAAAGAGATTCCGTTAGCGGCGGTGGGAAAAGATGAAGGAATTTCCAAAAGGCTCTGAATTGGAATGGAGGGTTTTAGAGGAAGATTAAGGGTCAGTGAGCTTACCGTGGCGGTAGTGAAAGGGTGGAAGGAGGAAATCAGTGTCACTCTCTCCACTTCCACTGCCCTCGCCCCCATAGAACAGATCCACTTAGGCACCACACAGCAACCACACAGGACAGAGGCACACAGGATCCACACAGGATGGAAAGGTGGGTATACAAAAGGTCCAGTTTTCCATGATCCATGTCCAGATCACATGGATGGAACACAGTTAACCACACAGGGCATGCAAAAGTGACAAGGGAAACACATAAGGATAAGTTGATTCGGTGCAGTGGAAGAGAGTGACTAGCATTTTCAACGTGGAAAGGAAGACACAGGGAGGAGTCTGCTAGTTAATCAACTGGTATATTCGGATCAGTCTATGAATTATCAATGAATTTCCACAGTGAACAAAACTAGAGGAAAAGTGAATGAAGCCTAAAGTCTCTCACCTCCCCCCTCAGGGTTGTAGAGTTCCACTCTAAAGACTTTGTCCAGTTCTGGGACGGCATTGTCTATAATAGTCACGTTGATGTATTTGAGTCTGTCGCCTGGCAGAAAATCCAGCAACCCTTCTGCGTCCTGTACAAGAGAGAGGAAATTAAAGTGCGTTTCAAGACACAAGGATTTCTCACATATGGTCACTGTCTAAAGAAAAACATGTATCTCAGCTTTTGTTGATTTTTACTTTTATGTATCATTTGATCACATGATCTGCTGTTTATATTGTGTAAAAAATTCATGATGAATGGACCAACAGAACGATCCAAAATTGCTTGGAAAAAAGTCTGGTTCCATTGACCTCTCCGGTACAATTGCCATCTTGGAGATACTTGTTTTCCACTAAACACTGTAAAAAAAAAAAACTGAATAACTGAATGAAAACTGTGATTAACTGAATAAAGTAAGTAACCAGACTGCCTTGAACTTTTGACGACACTAATCTTTAAATAAGTTCATAAAAGCACCCAGATTAATGTGCTGTACACTTGCTATTACATGTTTAACAAAATTTTTAAGGCAGCCTAGTGATTTACTTTTCAACATCCTTCATGTTTCTGGTATTCCACTGGTGACGTTTGTGTGGTTTTATGCACCAAAGTCATAGTTATGTACCAAAGCCATAGTTCATTTTTACATTACCATTTTCCAACACTCTACACAGTAGCAAAAGGCAATGCAAAAGAGATCTGTTCAGATAGGACTCCCTGTTCTGTCATTCCAGGTTGAAACACTCCTTACAACTTGTATGAGCGGACTAGGCTAAACGACTGTAGGCTGAATAAGCAGGTACATGCAAACAAGTTATTATTTTTAATTATAAGTACATAAGTATATATAACATATATAAGTATATATGTTTCTTACATTATATAGGCACTTTACAAGTTCGTCAACAAATATTTTTACAGCACATTAAGTGAAAAAACACAATATAAACTCCCCCTAATTTTACTTTTTCAGAGATGAAAAGAAACAGATTTTACTAATGGTGCACTGATCACGATTTTAATCGACCATTTCAATTCAATTCCAGTTCCAGTAATTTATTTTAAAAGCAACAAAGTCACAAAGGCAATAACACTGCTTTTATGCTCTTTATCCAAAGCCTGCACTTTACAAGCTTAATTAAGGCCCAGCTAGAAAACACATGCACAAAGGTTCTTACACAGAATTCAAATGCATTATTTACATCAGGGGACCCAGTGCTTGTCCTGGACATCTACCACCCTGGAGAGCTCAGCTCCAACACACCTGCCTCTAATATTCAGATGCCCCTAAAGGCCTTTACTACCTGGATCAGGCATGCTAGACTAGGGTTGGAGCTCAAATCCTGCAGGGTGGTTGATCTCCAGGACAAGAATTGGTCATCACTGGTTCACATCATGAAAACAACAAAAACAATCTTCTAATTTTGATTTTTATTTTCTTCTAAACTCTGGACCTCATACACTAATTAGATAAAGTGGACAACAATACCAGGTAGTCCTTTGGACTGATGGCTGTGAATGGGATTGTGCGATAAGCCACCAGCACTCTTCCCAGCAGGCCTTGCGCTCTGGCCACTGGGAGTCTGAGCACTCCAGCCTCCTCTTGTACAGCGATGCGGGCCTCCTCCACAGCTGGCCTGATCATAGCCTGAGTGACGGGAGCAGTCTGGAACTGCAATAAACCTGGATTGATGGACAAAGCAGGTCAGAGAAACCACACAAGGTCTTTTCCAGTTATGCAGAACTAGAATGACAAAATACAAAATTCACAAACTTTAGAATAGACACCTAATCTTCTGCTTACACCCACTCACCACTACATGAAATCTGACTGCTTTAACTATGCATTGTATCAGTGTATAATTACAGAAAGGAGTATACCTATTGTCATGCACACTTTATCAGCCTTTATCAGCCCTCTATCCTATTCATCATTGGTCAGTTTTTTATTTATTGACCAGGTATATTGCATGCTGGCTTTTGATGAAGTAAGCATCATGTAAATAGTAAATGGGGTAACCCCCCCCCCCCCCCCCAGTTGCTGCCTATGGACATGGTAGTGTCTCGTGGTTCTGTCACTGTTAGGCTAAGAATGTTCCACCACTCAAAAACAGCCAAAAGACATGGTACTGTGATCAGAATTTGACCACTGATGAAGGGGATGACCAATGCAAACTGCGCATCAGATGGGTTCCAGGCTATAACTGTACAGCAGCAAGGTGGAATTATAAGGCAAGCTGCTGAGTTTATATTTATAAATTATAAATTAATCCAATTTAATTTCTTAGCATATTTACAAATGACCATAAAAGTGAGTGCTACAATATAAGAAAAAAAATGGATTTGGGCTTGTATACCATAGGGGTGGTCACTGGCCTTGATGGTGATGTTGTTGATGGCATTGTCAGGATCGATGCTGGCTCCACTTGTTGGAGTAGACCCTTGTTTTCCATCTCCGGACTGAGCTGAGACCAGCCTGACTTGGAAGAACTCGTCAAACTCAGGGATGTCGTCATCCAGCACCAGCAGATTCAAAACCTGAGAGATCCAGCACAATGAGGTTCATTCAGACATCAACATTGCAACATTATCTTTTATTACTATTTGCAACGTTTCACTACGTTTTTGACATCACATTCCTAGACGTAATGCAATCACATATAATCTGACTAAAAGGAAATAACTTTAGTCAAAATAATGCAAACCAATATTTACCCATATTACATTATTGATTTGATAGTGTGTTTTAATATACTCTGAGGCATATAATAATATTTAGCAATATAATAACAATACTAGCAATTAATCCTACAGATCATACAGCTCTGCTCCCAGTCTATCATCAACTTTTCCATCAAGTAATAGCAATCCATCATAAAAGTATGTCTAGTAAGAAAGTCAATATACCCACTAGATGGAGCTACATGTTAAGAAGCCACCTGTGAACACAATATCAGTTACAAAAAGATAAACATTACATCATATTCTACCATTACATCACATCTACATCTCTGTTAATCCTTGAAAGCCCTCAGTGACCTCTTGGCCGGACACAGAGCATGCTCAACAGAGTGTTTCCTCAAAGGGAGGTCCCCTGCTCATTAATGATGGATGACTGACAACTTAGCCGTGTTACCTCAGAGCGCTGGGCCGGCAGGAAGAGGATGGAGCCTGTGGCGTTAGTGAAGTCTGAGCCGTTGGACGCCACAGCAGGGGAACCGAGCTGTGAGACAGTGTAGTTTACATACACGGAGTCCAGAGCGCCACGTGTGCGCTCCACTACGCACGACACGGTGGAGCCCTCCTCAGATATCTGATGATAAGAGAGGACACAGGATAGATGACCACATACCCATAAGCTCAAGCTACTCAATTTTACTACCATTAGAAATTATATGGTCCACTTTTATAAATTTGAGATAGTACACCCCAACTTGTCTGTGCTATACCATACTTTGTAAGCATTAGAAATCTAGTGTTATTACTGTTGTTCTGCTACACTATTGAGAGAAATGAGTTAATTACATAATTATGATTAGGTAATTACATAGTTATAACACAAAAATGATTTATATTTAATTTGCATTATGTATCGACAGCTTTGAGTTTATATTGTAACTTTTTTGACTGTAAGTTTAGATGCAAAAAATAGCAAAGAAATACAAATTATAGTTTTTTTCTTCAATAAAATTGAAATCATAATAAACCATCTCTTCTACTTACAAATACAAATTCTAAAAGTCCGGCAATAGGAACATAACTATATTAAGGTAACAAATGAAAGGAAGGCTAAAATAATTATGCTGTTAGGTTTCTTGGGCCATTTCAACCCAGTGCAACACCGTTTCTTATCCAAAGCCTATCTAGCACAAACCCATGTACAGTACCCTTGTAGTACAAGGTGATGAGAATGTATCTACACATGGTATGAAAGTGCTTAATTATCCCATACAGACATAGATCACTATCTCCATTAGTGCCTAACTTGAATGTTTCTCCTATTTCATGCCTGGTCATGGTGTGATTCTCTGAAAGCATGCAGGAGGGCACATGCCATGGCGTCTCTTTTGTCAGCAAGCGAAATGTGGTCCTTCTAAAGGAATTCTCTGGCCAGGTCTGCCATCTGTTCTGTTAATCGACTCAGCCATCAGAGATGCCTTGAGTCCAATCTCTCTAAAGAGTCCACTGTCAACTCCTTCCAACCAGGCGTGAAGACAAATTAAATATACACGAAGACATGGGCTCACAACCAGGGGGTCGCGTTACATGCTTTCTACAGAGCCAAACCAAACACTGCCGAACCAGGAGGGACTTGTCTACTTAATCAACTAATTCTTTGGAATGCTAAGTAAGGATACCATGGATAAGAAGCATTAGCAGAGTAGTTATGTGCAGGAAAGTGAGAACATGCTAGGGAGATACATGACTGCACAATTCTCTGCATAAAAAAGCAATACAGAATGGCAATGAAAATTCAATATTTGATGATGACAACAGCGTGATATTTAAAATCAGTTACTTCTCACTTCTAACTCTTTTGGAGATACCAGATATGAAGAACATGTTTTTTAAATTCAGAAAGTGCAGATCCAAAGCTGCTACTACACCTGTACATAAATGTACATCATGTAATAACCATGTTATTAATGCCAAAACTGTATTACTAATTTATTACTAATGTTATTTAATATAAATTTCAATTTATGTATTCATTTTTGTTTCATTTTGGTATATATTTAAATATGTATATTCATATTTATTTATGATGACTTATTTTAAATGACGTCAATAGTCTCAATGTGCTAAAAAGAGCATAAATACAGTTATTATCTTTCATACAGCAATGTACTCTATAACGTAACTCTAACTGTGATTCCGCTCTGGCCGTTGCTTTAAGATGCAATCTATATGTGTACAATCCATGTCCTTACATCAGGAATGCACGCTCCAGTGAATCCAAACAGGCCGTTGGCATTGTCGCTCTTTGTAACCCTGAGCCTGGCAGTGGGTCGAGGTGTGGGCAGTCGGGCTCCGCCATGAACGGCCACCAGTTGCAGGTAAAACACCTCCTCTCCCTCCTCCTCCCGGTCATCATGCGTTTCCACCACAAATGACTTGCGCTTTTCCTCCTGGCGGTAGGCCAAGTAGCCCGACACATTACGCAGGTCAGTCTTGGCAGGCTGGCCGTGAAGTTCACGAATTTCTGTTTGGTTCAGGCGGCTGAAATAAAGCCGAACATCCTGCAGCAGGCCGGCGAAGAGCTGCAGACCATCAGGGTCTGAGCCAATCCGCACAGGAGCAACATCTGAGAAAAAAAAATACATACACCAGTGTTCTATATTACTGCTGCTGGTCAATATGTGTATAAAAAAATATCTGTTAGAGAAACATCTGAAATATCGATAACCTCCTGCACAGTTGGTGTTGCTACCTGTAATTATGTTTCCAGCTTCCTAGCTGCCAGCCTCTTGTTCTAATTTTCCCGGTTCCAGCTTAAGTGGTGCAGCAGTTACATGCTGGTGCCTCGGGTGTTATAGCAATAACTGCTACACCATTTAAGGAATGGGGACAATTCTAACAAGAAGATGGAGGGTAGGAAGTCAACTTTAGCCTGTAAACTACTATCAGGATAGTTTCCCTGAAAAGAAAAAAAATTCTTATTAAAAAAAAAACGTTTCCAGCATTAAAGGAATAATTAAAGTATTCAGATCACAGGGAGTAAGTAGTGATATTACGATATTAAGATGTCCGGATTAAGGTTGGTAATTGATTAACATTTGGTAACTACCTTAGCATAAATTGCTAACTGCTTGGTAGCTGTCCTGACAACCATGGGTAACTAATGTGGTATTTAGATGACCACAGATGATGGGTGGAGGGCCTCCCCCCCAAAGGTTCAGAAACAGCCATAACACCAGCTATTGTGCTGTCTGTAATGGCTGCCTGTTGAGGTGAAGCTTTGCAAGTCCTAAACCACATCGACAAGTCTGCATGACGTCAATGAAGACCTGTACGCTTTCTGAGAGACGTTTTGGTGATGTAGTTTTACAGAAACTGTTTGGGCTATTTGGGTGACATCTTTTCATTTGGAATCGTTTCACATCTTTTCACACCTTGTCATGTCAATGTTTTAGGCACAAAAGCTTTTAGAGAATAGTATCAATAAAAGTACTGATTAGTCTCGGTATCAGTAAGCAGTACAAATATCAATATCAGTATCAATAATCACTTACGTTACAATGCTAGAAACAAAGCAACCAAAAAAATCCTTTGAAATCAATGCAGCAAATGCCTAGGATAGCATTAACATAAAGTACTAAACTGAATTTAAGGCATAAACAGAAAAAAAGACGTACACCTCTAAACATAGAAGCTAAGACTATGGTCAGGTCAGGCTTTGTGTTGGCATGCCACCCGCCTTAGTGTATGTAGTAGAAGCTGCCACCAGAAAGGCATTCAAAGCCACACAACTGTACAAATTGAGGAAATGCGCTCGAGTGAACACTGACAAAACCCATGAACAAAGCATGAATAACACATTCAGGCAGTTAAGCTAACAATCCGAGACAATGTCAAATATGCTAGCTGTTTGTATGTCTATCCAGTTGATTGAAGTTTGCAAAAGAGATGTCAAGGAGTTCTCCCCGGGAGGCTTCACTTTTATTACAAAAGCCGCATTGTTTTCAATTACTTCCGAGGAAGATTGCCGGCCGCTTTCATGTGTCGCTAACAATGTCCAGCGGCAGCCAAGCGCTCGCTCAAGCAAATCGGCTCTGTGAAATTTCAAACAATGGCACAGGCTTTTCACAACAGGCCCCCGCCAGATGTGGACTGCGGGCACGGGGAGAACCCTACTCAAAAAAACTCTCATTAAAAGCCACAATAACGAAGTGTAATGTGGTGAGAAGAAAAATAGCCGTGATTTGCGGTGCTAACGTTTGAGGACAAGTTTGCTGAGCAAAGACAGTATGTTAAAAGACATCAGATGAAAGCTTCTAATGTGGGTGAAAAAATAGCAAGCAAGTCCCTTCTTCTTTGCTGATAGATGCCAATGTTAAGGAAGGTTGCACTCTACGAGCTACCTGCCTGAAGAGGAATGAAGCATTGCGACATTTACAGCCCTAATCGACATCGGAAAGAAGTATAAACATTGTTTAGGCCTAGATCCGAACCTTAAAATAGACCCAGTTTACACACCATTCATAATAGCCTCTCCTTTCAGACTCTTAATTCCTCCAGGCATCGGGCTTCCGTCCAAATAAAACTCGATAATTCCATCTTCCACAGCAATGATGACATGAACCCATACATTATCTTCCACAAACTTTTCTGCTGTAGCTCTTGCCACCTGGGTGCTGTTGTATCCTACGGTCGTGTAATGAAGCATCACACTAACATGGGACTCATTGGTCTGGACTTTCACTCCATAATACATGGTTCCATTGCTGATGCCTTTTGAAACAATAAACCCATTCGTGTTGGACCTGGGCATCAGCCAGGCTGAGAAGGTGAAGTTTGCCAGGCTGTGAGGAATATCCCCAGACTGATCCTCCGGACTGATGGTTCCATAAGCTCCAGGAAGACCAGAGAAAAAGAATGCATCTGTTCCAGAGTGGTGCCTCCTGGCATGGGGCTGGAGCATCACAGCTGGAGGGAATGTAGCTGCCAAGATCAAGTCCTCCATTGGTGGTAAACCTTGCGGGAAATTTTCAGACAGTATCTCCCACGCGACGCGCACATCTCCAAAAGTGCCCTGCTGGCGGAGGATGGTGAAGGATGTGACTGAAGACATATCATCCACAGATAGGACATCTTCTGATACCTCTTGGTCCAGGCTGTCTTTGTCAATGGCAAATACTCCAAAAGGGTCATCATTGAAAGGGATAAGGACAGATGCGTTGAGGTCTTTCTTAGCCAGTTTGCCACCTTCACCAGGATAGCCACCTGTGAGCAAGAAGATAAAACATCTATGAACCTGCAGAAGCATAAAGGTTGGTTGATATAGTATAGTGATATCACCACTGCCCAAGTGGCGGAGAAGGGTTCAATTCCCAAAACTCTTTAAACTGTAGCTGGACATAGATGATAAAAACAACACATCAAGCTGTTTTTTATCTTATCCTATGCTTTTTTAATCTTACCACTCCATGATTCTCTGACAAGTCATAATAACAGTAGCAGTAACTACCAAACCCAGTAGTAAACTGACTTAACTTGAAGGTTCAATATCATTATATATGGTGACATAGATATGTGGTGTTTTTATTGCCTACTATTCCTCAACATCATTATATTCAACAAAAATATTACAACATGTTAAATAAAGTTGAGCTAACCTGAAATGTTTATCAGACGAAGCTCATAAAACTCGTTAAATTCTGGGATTTTGTCAGAGATTGCCTCCAGGACTACAGGCTTGGTCTTCTCCCCAGTGGTGAAGACAGTGAATCCGGATGTGCTGATGAACTCCTGATGGGGCTCAAGAGGAGTGTTGTTGGCAAACAGCTGCCAGAACACGGTGACATTCCCAAAGTGTCCCCTGTTCCTAACAACACTGGAGAAAACAGAACCAGTAAGAACAGAGAGGATAGGAAGGCTTCAGTGCATAATCAATAAGCAGGTTATTAGAGAAAAACTCCAGTATTTCTTTAACCTAATCTCTGTCTGCCATTTCAGTGACATATAATTAATTACCAAAGGTAATTCTTACATACTGTATTTAGCAATGAAAAGGAAAAACCTTTGTCTTAAAACACATTTATAATAGAGGTCAATGGAAAGATGTTTTAGCAACTACATATTGGCTTCTATTACAAATGCAATCCACGTCAATCAAGCTATTGATTAAAAGAACGTATCAAAATTATTTATCAAAATATATCAAAATAATTAAAAGAATGTATGGAAATTATTGTTTGTAAATTATCGCAATGATACAGATGCAACAGACAGAGATAAAAAATGCGGTTGTTAATCCTAATAATATGTATGACTTTTGGGAAAACCAAAAAAAAGAGTCAAATTAAACTTACTAAAACTTGTTAGACTTTCCTTCCTCCACAGGTTTCTCAGTGGCATCCAGAGAGAATATACCATTGGCGTCATCATTGGCTTCAATCACAACTGTAGCAGTGTGCTGTCCATATACCACCGCATCTCCTACACATAAAGCACACCAAACATCACATAAGAGCTTTCCCTCAGTAGCATGACAGAGTGTCACTTTTAGGGTTAGTCTATTTGTGCCAATATAAAGATAACCCCATATGAAAAAAGCTTTAACCGTGTGCTCTTATTTAATGCCTTAGTGTACTCTCAATCTATTACAGTGTAATGTAGATTGCTTCTGTAATATCTAACAATATAGATTTAGGGGTGGCACATAGAGTGTATAAAATATACAATAATATGGCCAAAAACAAACAAGACCTGACCCCAAAACAAACAAAACTATGATTGGCTTAAATAATGCCTTAAAACGTAACAAAAAGCTCACTTACGCACAACTTCAAAGCTGGCAAAGAACACTAGTAACATTTCAGTATGGGGGAATATTAAAATTGTAATGGCCGTATTAAGGCTGATCAAGCCAGTAGGTGGTAATTAATAGGCTGCTCATTACTACTTTAGAAAACAATAACTAGAGAGCATTTTTCAGAGCATTTTTTGTGCGATACACAATATATCAAGTATGCATTACTATTCCCTAATCACACCTAATCAAGCCTAACTGGTGACTAAATTATCAAGCCAGAAACTTCTAATTACTGACTGCCCATTACTTTATTCAAGGGGACATACAGTATTATGCTAATTTTTGTCAGTGTTTATAATGTTATTTTTGGGCTCTGTTAGAATAGATTTACATGCTTCTTTTTTCCCAAAACACATTGTGTTTCTAATATTGTACATGTGTATTCACCCTCTGTCTGAAACAGTCAGTTAGAGCTCCTCTGTCTGTAATCCCTGCCTCCTTATGAGACCAGTGTGCTCTGATTGGTCAACTCGCCCACTCTGTTCTGATGGGTGAACTGCCAGAGTGGCATCCTATTACTAGTTCTGAACCCACACTGCTGTGGCTATTCTTACCATGGCATTACTCTGTATATCAGTTTGAGCCAGAATCCGATCCTAAAGGTCAGGTAGACCAAGGTGGTAGATTTGATCCAACTTTGCAAGCTAGACTGGAGCAGGTCATTTTAGTTTGATAAGTTTTTACCTTTGTATCTCTCTGTGCATTGTGTAAGGCATGCCAAGTTTGCTGGGAGTTGCCTGTTTAAGGTGGTAGTAACTTCAGGCACCTGCAGATGGCGCTGCACAATGATGATGTGGCAGGGATTGAGAAGAGGTGGTACAGTGCAGTGAATGTCTTGTTCGCAAAGCAGATTTTAATGATTGGCAAAAAGGAGTGATTGCATTTTGGCATGCCAAAGGTCATAGTGTGAAGGTAGCTGAATTTGCAGGTGTATGGAAGCATACAGTCATACGGGTCTATCAGAGGTGGCAACAATCCCAGTCTACAGGAAAATGTCTTCAGAATTGTGCCAGGAAATGCGTCCACCAAATCTGACCCAACTGCACAATTCTTTGATTGGGTGGCTGAAGAGTTCTTTGAAGAGTGTTTGAACATTGATGTTGCCGACATCCAGAAACTTGTCCAGTCCATACAGGTTTTTATAGCCCGATCATTCTTGTGCAATACCATCTGCAGGAGCCTGAAATCACTACCACCTTAAACATGCAAGATGACTCCTTGTGATGACTTTTGTCTAGTGAACTTAAACATGAAACTTCATTTCATCCATTTGAAACCTCAGTACATGTAATAATACACAGACTACCAAACGTATATTCTATAATATTCTTCTATTTTATTGTCTAATCAAAATAGTTCTATAACTGAATTACCCAACTGACCAAACAGAGAGACTATGTGCTATGAAACAATTTTAAAATAAATCCTGTTTATAGCGCACATTCAACAAGACTAGTTCATATTTGACAGAAATGCCTCGTTCATAACCCTCTTCAATTCTTTCCAAAACAAGACTCACGTGTTTGTACATTTGAATGGGGACACATATGGTCTGCATCCGAGCATTGTTATTATCACATCAAACCAGCAGCGCAAAGCACAAAACACTGTTACAATTAGCAAAGAACACAATAACCGAGGCGACGTAAACAAAGGCCCGGGTGCAGATAGCGCTAATCCATCGTCTTTAACGTGTTCTCAGAAAGTGAGCCTAGCATAGTTTTATAGAGAGAAACCACTAAAAGCAAAGGTTCTTGGGTGGGATGGTGTGATGTATAGAGTAGGAGAAAGAGAGAGCTTGGTGTGTGTAATTAACTTCCTACAGTGTTCCACCCCCCTTTCATGTGTGTGTGTGTGTGTGTTACACAATGCACGGATTAGAGGGGGCTTTTCAGGGTCAGGCCAGTCAAGCCTAATCAACAGAGCTCTCTGTGTACTGAAACAAATGTCAAATAAGGTGGATTCATTGGCAAAACAGGACAGAGTTGGAAATGGAGTGCATTATTTGGCTGTCCGAATAGGTTTTTAAACCATCCAATTGACCAACGGAGACATATATAGTGCTCGGTGAAGACGGGGTTGATGGAAACATGCTCTGTGAAAGCAGGTTTATTTCCATTGCTAAATGAGGCATGACCAGCCAAAAGCAAAATAAAATACATTAGCAAAATAGTATTTTCATCATATGAAGGGTAAGGAAATTAATACACGGTATAATTAATCATAGTCAACATTTTGGCAAACACGGCTTAAAGCAAGCCCCTTATTGTAAGCCAAAAGTTTCCTTGGGTTTATGGATATTACATATTACATACACTACTGTGCTAAAACCAGAGCTTGCATTTATTCATTTCCAATCAAAAGGCCCATTATGCTAGCAAAAACATTTCACAGAAAATTACACAGAAGAACAACTGCATATGATATCACATTTTTCAGTATTTAGTGCTCCCACTCTTTACCTTTATTACAGCGTCCACTCATTCCAATACTTGCTTTCAGTTTTTCAAAGAAATCTACAGGGCTGTTTTCACACAACTCCAAAGTTCAGCTTTAGAAGCTGGCTGCATTTTGTGCTTCTCACGATCTAAGCAATCCCACATTCTGTACTTCTGTACGGTGGCCGAGAAAGCCCAACGCACTGCAAGTTAAAAACGCGCTGCAAAGTCTCAAAACACAAGCATCAAAATGACACGACTTGCACAACATTAGCCAAACGCGCTGCAAGATCTGAAAACACAAGCATCAAAATGAGACCGCTTGCAAACCATTAACCGAACGCGCTGCAAAGTCTCAAACGCGCAGCAAACACTAAAAACACATGCAACTTCCAAAACACATGCAGAAAGCCTCAAAACACAACGGAAGTGTTTCCGAGGGACACTGAAAGTGGACGGACCCGGGAATATTCAGTCGGGTTATTGGCCAGGTTTTTGTGTTTATATTTCGTTCCACCTTAAACAATGCACACCGAGTGACTGAAAGAAAAGTTTATCTGTTTATTAATGAATATTCATTCGGTTTATTGGCCAGTTTCTCGTGTTTACATTTCGTTCCACCTTAAACAATGCACACCGAGTGGCTAAAATTAAGGTTTAACTGTTTATTAAGTTAACACAAGAACCTGGCCAATAACCCGACTGAATATTCATTAATAAACAGATAAAACTTACTTTTGCTGGAACTGGGGCTGTCTCGGCTCTACGTCCAGGTCCGGGTCCGTCCACTTTCAGTGTCCCTCGGAAACACTTCCGTTGTGTTTTGAGGCTTTCTGCATGTGTTTTGGAAGTTGCATGTGTTTTTAGTGTTTGCTGCGCGTTTGAGACTTTGCAGCGCGTTCGGTTAATGGTTTGCAAGCGGTCTCATTTTGATGCTTGTGTTTTCAGATCTTGCAGCGCGTTTGGCTAATGTTGTGCAAGTCGTGTCATTTTGATGCTTGTGTTTTGAGACTTTGCAGCGCGTTTTTAACTTGCAGTGCGTTGGGCTTTCTCGGCCACCGTACTTCTGGGCCCATATAAGACAGTGAGTAAGTAATACAGATAACAGATTGAATCATCAATCAATGAAATCTTTATCAACATTGCTCATGTTCACTTTCTGTGTTCTAGTTCAAATTATTTTATTCTCAGAAAATGTTTTTTTAACAGCTACACATCCTTTTGTATTGCAGATCTGAAGCAAGAATGGATTTTTTGGGTAGTTGTTTGTATGACTGTTTCTGAAGTGAAACATAATTGCAGTTAGAGGTTTGGGAACAGCTTGGGAGCACACAATTGTAACTTGTTGGTTTTATAATTAAAAGGAAGGGGAGGGTTAAAGTCACAGTAGTGTGCAAAGTAAAGAGTAAGGAGTAGACAAAAGTAAAAACTGATGTTAAATATGTTTCTTCTAAAAATGAAATTTAAATACTTGAACTTCAGGGCTGGTTTGACTATAAATGAAATTAAATAAACGAAAGTGTAGTCTATTTTGCATGGTACTGCATAATCTACTTGCAGGCAATTTAACATACCTGTGGCATTAAACAGGACAATGTAGAAGGATTCATCTGTTTCTGGTATATCATCATCCATTACAGCAACTGAAATGTTCTTCATCCATTCTCCATCAGCAAACACCAGCAGCGAGCCATTATTCAATGGCATGAAGTCTCCGGGTGATGAGTCACCATACTCAAACCGGTACATAACCGTTGCTACGAAATTAGCCAATCCGGCCCGCAGAATGGTAAAATTTGCCATGCCACCTTCTCTGACTCTCTGTATCGCTGGTTCTGTAAAACAGAAGACACAGTTTCAACTGTCACAAGCATCTGAACTTCTAAACTTGAAAAAATACAGCTTTATGCAAAGTTTAAACACATCTGAACACCTCAAATGACATCTTTTGTTACTTTTCTAAGTGAATGCAAGTTAACGCATCATTTATAGAGAACACAATTAAACATTGTATTTTCCATTTATTTTAATCTAACATATTGAGAAAAAATAACTTTTAAATGTGCCATAACTTTTTCACTGATCCCAGTACGTATTCCAATATGTTAAACACAGCTGTCACGCTTCCGGGTTTCCCCGGCTCCTTCGATCTCCCAGACTCTACTTCCCAGAGGGCTACGCTCGATGACGTCATGTCCATGCGCTCCCGGTCGGATTATCCGATTCGCTCCGGGTCACCTGAGTTCTAGTTCAGCTGTTTCGAATCACTGTCTGTATTTAAAGCCCTGGTTTACATATGCTCTTTGCGAAGCTTTGCCAAACCCTGGTTTGCAAATCTGAGCGTTGTGTCTGATCTATGTGTTTTTCCAGTTTTGACTTCCTTTGTTCTTTGACTACTCTTTCGCCTTTTCCTCTTGTGCTTACTGTGACTCTCTGGCTCTGGATCTCTTGTTTACCCTCGTTGGACTCTCCCTCTCGTCTAGCCCTTTCAACCTGTTCGCTCTCGCTGTTCTCTCTTACTGGTTCTGACCTACGCCTGTCCCTGACTCTGTATTGGCCTTTTTCCCTCGTTGCTCTGTTTATTGTTGCTCAGTTGGATTGCCCGCTTGTTAATAAAGCCAGTTTGACTTTTAGTTCTGCACATGTCGGTTTTGGAGTCTTTTTGCCTGACAACAGCAAATAAACAGAAGAGGTGCTGACTTACTTTCACAATCATCAAAACATGTCATTTGACCAGGGTGCCCAACCCAGCATACTACTGTAAAAGTGCCTCAAGTGGTCTTGGAGCAATGTCAAAAGGAACCACTTTCACTGGTCTGATGTTCCTTTCATTGGATGTTTCTTTAAATAACCATCTTTGTAAAGGAAACGTGCAAGTGTGAAGAATGTTTCTTAGATTTAAAGTACCGCCCAATAAAGCTAAGATTCCCTACATTCTTCTAAATTAAGAGTCTTGTTTTGGATGTGCAGTTCCATGAAACTTTGTGATTTGGTAAAGCAGATGTTCATTATACAGTGTTTTTCAAACTTGAAAAGGTTTCTCTTGGTTCTCACATTTAACTCACATAATCTCATTCACCATGAATCTTCAAAGAAGCATCCATTGAATGGTTCTTTAGGGAGACAAAAGCTATGGTATCACTCCAGAGAAGCTTCATTTTCATTTTTAAAAGTGTATGAAAATAAGCAGATGATTCTTGAGATATAAAAACTGACTAAGAGTTTATGTAGAGTGTAGATGTACCTGCAAAGTAAATAGGGTCGTCATTCTTCCTGATCTCTAAGCTTGCATTTAAAACGCTTCCCAGTCGGGCTCCTCCGGTTGCATTGATAAGGGTGATGGTGAATTGTTCATTATCTTCAGGTATCTGACAGAAAGTAAGACAGGTGTAAATTTCTGACCTTCAAAAACTGTATTATGAAATCCTACATTATTTTGCTACTATTCAGAATAATTTTCATCACTATATACAAAAATGTGACTAGGAACTATTTACAACTGAAATGCCCCAATCTTAATTTCCATGTTCTTTAGGGCCAAATTATCCAGCTGATATTATCTTATTTCCAACCTAAAGCTCAAACTGTGTGGGCTAAATGAACATATGAAACACATTAGCACATTCCCAGTGCTTCTATTACCCAAAGTTATTTGTTCTTTAATGGGCCAATCTGGCATAAATTCATAAAAAAGATAAGTTGCCTGTGTTAATAACATACAATAAAGTGCTACATGAATAGCAAGAGGCAGATTGTTATTTAACACAATGTGTCATGCAGGATTATGCAAAGACATTTTAGGATAGTGGTAGCATTCAAACACAAGGCAAGCGCACTTAACATGTATGTACAGGTCAGTCAAGTTTAAATAATACATCGCCATCACCAACAACAAAAAATAACAATAACCTACACACCACTGCAAATAGAATACTTTGGTCAAAAATCAGCACAAACTTTATTGTATATTGTTATAATCAGTTGTAATTCATTCTAATATTCCAAAATCAGCGTTACTGAATTACAACCTTCAAATGTGATGGAATCATGATGTGTATTTTTACTTTTCTAAGTGGAAATACATAAATTCTTTTATTTCACAGCAGTTAAAAATTTAGTTTCTGGCTGTTTTGGAGGTCCTCATTTGAACTATGCATTTTTTCACTTTCAGTAATGTCGATGGAATATGTTTCATGAAAATCTGTATGATTTTACAAAAAAACAAAAAAATCAACAAAATTTTTCTCAAGCCAGTCATCATTAATCAAGTGTTTTATTGTGTTTAGATACCATTTTTAATTGTAACTTTTTTCAGTAATTTTTTATTTAATGGAAGCTGCAGTTGTATTGTCCATTTTATCTCGACACACCTGTCTTTATGGAGAAGTGTGAATTGCTTTCTCAGCAGGAGATTCTCACTCCTTTGCGTTTACTGGTCATTGCTCACTAGCAGCTCAACACAGAGCCACAACCTTTCACACACAGACAGTCAACAGTGCCCTAGTTAAGGTGAATTTAAGGGGACTTCATTTATATTAGTTAAAGTATCAGTCAATATTCCTCCCCCCCGCTATGGAGCAATTAAGGGGCTGAGCTTTTCAGCCTAATGTCTGGGTTTCTACAGAAACAATAAGTATAAGTACAGGTAAACCTGTCGGAAATGTGTCTGCACATTATCAGTAGTGCTATAATGCTTGATGGTTGCATTTTGATAGCGTTTACCTCATCTGGCTTGGAGAAAAGGGTCAGATTTTTCAGATACTCTCCTTCAGCAAAGACCACCTCCCCCTGGACTGGGGTTACATCTCCTGAGTAGTTGGGCTCCAGGACCCAGAGGACTGACACATTCCCAAAATGACCCCTCCCTCTCACAATGGGGTAAGAAGCTATAACATAAAGAACCATCAGAGATCTTTACAAATGTCAAGAAAGGTGGCCTACATAGAAGTGACAGCGCCCCATATGTCAGTTTCAATCAACACGCCATAGACGTCAATAAATAATTAATGGCCAAGGACAGAACACCATATAAGTCATATACCATATAGGGCAATAATAATTAATTCCCGAAAAGGCTAAGAAGGTTATGAACACACAACAAACACAATGAACACAAACCACATGCCAAGGAGACAAAACAACTTCAATTTGAGTAATATTTATTGCCCGTTAGTCAGCAATACTAGCATTTCAGACTAAACTGTTACTTTAAGCTCAAATGCACATACCTGAATGTAAGTTCATTGCTTTGCTCTCATTAATAGAGAACCTGAGGTCTGACTGAGTGAACTCAATGACCCCAAATGGATCATCACTCCTGCGCACGGTGATGTTGACCTGTCTGCGACTTCCCAGGCGACTAGCAGGAGTGCTGTGGCTGCTGAGAACTACTGCAAATGTTTCGTCCAGCTAAGAACAAACAAATAATAATAATAATAATAAGTGATAGTTTAAAAACCAGATAAAATTACAAGGTTATGACAGTATATGGATAAGAATAAGGATATAACAGTTACAATATATGGTATGCATTTCTACACTCATTGTCAAAAAAAACCTGCTGCACAAATAGTTGTGCACAGAAGGAATCAACTGACAGTCACAACCATGATTGCAGTCAATCAGTAAGCAGTGATGCCCTCAATGAGTCAGACAGCAGCACAATGCAGGACTACATGCATGCAGACCCCTAACACTGCGGCAACATTGCCAATGACTGCAATGGTGTCGCGCCAGACTGTCATGGAGTGACAGTGGAGACAACTAACAGATCTGTGTGTGGAGGCACCGTGGTCAGCAGCAACGGTTTGTTGTGACGTGTCACAGGTCCAGAAGGTCTGGTGTCACTCCACCTCCACCCCTACCGCAAAATCTTCAGGAACTGTGTGAGAATATTCAAGCTACTTGGGATGGATTATCACAGGACACCATCAGGAACCTCTCCATGCCGAGAGGTCTGGCATGTTGCATTAGCAAACAAGTCGGCCCAGCGCCATACTGCGGTACACTACTTCTGTATGTGTAGCTTAATAAATACTGCTCATATCAGCCTTTATGTTCCTTCAGAATAGCACTGCAATCTGACACTTCCTTCTGGGTGCACCTATTATTTTGATGACGAGTGTAAATATGTAGATACACAACGTGCAAAAGGTTTGGGCATCTTATTACATATTTAGTTGATTTTGAAGTAGAAAGGAGTAAACACAACCTCTGTAGCAAGCTATTTAAAATAGGAATAGGTCTTTACTGGCATGCCTTAATATAACTTCCATACACTGTAAATAATGCAATGCGATGGTACATAGGAAAAATAATACATGGAAAAAAATAATTGCACTTGTAGCATTTGTGTCACTCTTCTAGTTATAAAGTCTGATTAACCTGATTAACTTGTTAGGCCTTAATTGGCTCATTAGGAGTGATTAAGCAGATCATAGACTGTCTTTAGAAGCCATCAGCTTATGAAAATTCCAGAGCGTAAAAAAATTCTCTGAATCTTCACACATGATAACGCTCAACATCCAGAGGCTCCCTTTAAGCAGCCTACTGAGAAACTGAAAATGAAGCTGATTGATGATGACAAAGCCGAGAAGGCAAAAAATCATAATAAAGCACATTTTCAATTTTAAGCATCTGAAATGTCATTAGGAAAAGGCAGTTCAGGGAAACTGTTTTGGAAGACCAGTGGTTTGGAAGACCAGTTCAGAGAGAACTGCCTGTATGCTGGCCAGAACAGCAACGAAAAAAACTCCCATTTGACAGCAAAGGACCTGCAGGAAGGTTTAAATGAAACAAGAGTTGTGTGCACCGTCCATAACCTGCTATTCAGCTTTGCTTGCACAAGCTTGACCTGCACAGAAGAGTCGTCAAAAGGAAACCTTACCTGTACCCTCATCACAGCAGTGAATGTCAGAATGTCTGAAATAAGCCAGAGGCATTTTGGAAAGTGCAGAAGACTAACGAAGTAAAAATGGAGCCTCTTGGTCACAATCACCGAAAATATGTTAAGGAAAAAAAGAAGCAGCATTTGATGAAAAAAGAACACATTGACAACTGTTAGGAATGAGGGTGGATCTATTAGGCTTCAGGCTGTGTGGAAGCCAGTGGCACAGTCAGAAATATTGATGCCAGAATGCGTTTCACTCAATATCAGCAACTGATTTTCTGATACAACTCTGGAAACAAATGTGACACAGTTGCTCAAAATACTGAAGCTGAAAATAAGCTGGCTTCTACTACAGGACATGCCTTAACAAAATGCTGTAATAAACAAAAGATGAAGCCTTTCGAAGGGGCCTCACGTTCCCCAGACTTTAATAATTGAAAATTTAGCCGTGCATGAATATCGCCACTGTCAGTGTTTTGCAAAGAGGAGTAAGTAGACAATTTTACAATATTACCATATACAATTACAATGTTTTTTTTGACTGTTTAAGGTAATTAAATATAAAGTAACTGCAATAACATTCACAAAACAAGTTTATAAACTTTGCTGCAGAGTTTGAGTTCATCTAAACATTCAACAAATTATGTCATTTGGCCAGGATCATGCCAACTAAGAATGTGAAACAGGGTGATTAGTCCATTCATACCAAGGTCTTAAAGTGTTTACTGTACATTAATGCTGCAATTATTACTGACGGTAGTTATAACTGATCCTCAGTTATGTACTAGCATGTGTCATAATAGCACATAATGCAAAGTGAATAAGGCATTCAGAAGTGTTAGCATCTTTTATTGCCCAGCCAACAGCGGCAAAAGTAGCGCTTACCTCAGGTAACCCATCGGGCCTGGCCACTAGAGCCACCACCACCTCCCGCTCTCCAGGCTGGAACTCCAGGATGCCTGTGGCTCCGTAAAAATCCTCGTTTCCGGAGGGCGTCACTGTGTATCTAACCAGCTGGTTCAGCAGCTGCCCTTGCTGTCGGATCACTCTCAGCTCCACCGTCTGCCCCTCCTGTAGAGGTCATGAATATACACCTCTTAAAATGTTTTAGTCCTGTAATTACAGCTGAACCAGTACTGAGCTGTAAACATACGTCCGTGCTTTATGATGCATTGAGCCCAAGGAGGCGATTCAAACTGCATTTATTGTAGAATGCTAGTTAATTGTAATGATGTGCAATACAGCATAATAATGAATGAAATGCCTCTCAGCCAACCACAACCATCTCTACTTCCTCAGTCAAGTGAATGAAACAGTCTACAAAACTCACAGTGAGAACGGCAGTGGCAGTGAATCAGTAGGAGTTATTAAAACACCGTTACCGTCTGCCATCATTTCTCTTTTGTTTCATTACTTGACGGTTCTTTGTAGACCTCATGTAAAAGACAGCAACGCCTCCTCAGCGCCAACTAGCTACACATTACATAACATCACTCATCTGAAAGGGCAGCTTGTTTCCATATTCATTTTAGCTCAGACCTGCTCCTGACCAACTGTTTCAATGTACAGTGGCCAAAATATTTCCCTATTCAGATTCATTTGAACTGGCTTCCAAAATTCATTTTTATTTAAATTGGTCCACATTCATTCGAAGAGTTCCGTCTCCAGTGAACAACATATAAGGCCAGTTTATTTCTGAATATTAAAATGGTTTCAAAGGTGCTGAACTCTCAGACGTTTTTCTTGACATAGAAATCCCTAAACAAGCTAACAAACAATCAGTTACACCTACATTCCATTACTGTATAAATAATTCCTCCAGACACAGTTTAACTTAAACAGTTCTACCACAATACAATTGCATGCAAAGGTTTGGTTGTCGCTGGTCAAATCATGTGTTTTGCTGATTTCATTAGCTTTCCAAGAGAACACAGTTCTGCTCGTTGTAATGCAAAATTACTGTTTATATACTGAATTTATCAAATGAGTAAGAACAAAACGAGGCCTGTGGAAAAGTTTTGTGTTTTATGTTTTTTCCCCAAAATATTAAAACCAAAAACTGTGCACTAATATATTGTCGCTGTCCAAAGAAAACCATGTATGTCCATTTTTTTTACATTGTCTGGAATTTCATGATGAATGGACCAAAAGAGATGGCCCAGAACTGCTTAGGTAAAAGTCTGGTTCCATTGACTTACACTAAAGTTAAATTAGGTTTTTGCCTTCTCCTCTAAAGTTGCCATTTTGGATATACTTGTTTTTCTGTGGACAGCGACAATATGCACTAAATGTTTCCTTGTGTCCCCTGTAGACGATATGTTGCCTTATAGAAAACCTAATAGATCCTGCAGTTTCAAACTTCTGCATACAATACTAGGTAAGTCATGGACAACTATGAGATTCCATGATCCATAATGATTTGCATTCTAAGAAATTTCAGGTTTTATGCCCTTCACAAGGAGAAATGGGTGAACCAAATATACTGTCACTCAAGTCAAGTAGAACATTTCATTCTTACGTTAATGACCCAGGGGCCTTTAGACACGGGTGAAAACTCAAAGACTCCACCGGGGTCATCATTCTCCAGTATGACGATCTCTCGGCTGGTGAAGCCAGGCTTCAGAATCTGGTTCTCCACATTCGTCCTGCACCACAAAACAAACAGCGGTCACTGTAAAGTCAGTGTTTTCTGACTGAGCTGACAAAGTGATGCACTTGATATACCTGAAATGTGTACATTGTTTCTACATACATCAAATGCATTACTTGAACAAGTGTGTAAATAATAAAAGTATGGAGATATTATTTTTATTCATATGGAATCGATGTACACATTTGAATCAAGTGTATTAAATCCATCACTGTTTTCAGTGTATGCGTATTATTATTATTTAAACCTGACCTATAAATACAGCGATATAATAATAAAAAACAGTACTAGGTACTAGAAAATTGGTATTAGAAGAGTTTATGGGGCCTGTCAGCAAGGCTGCTTTGACCAGCCTTATTTTGGGATGGCCCTGTAGCCTCCCCTGGCCCGGCAGGGGATCCTGTGTGTAAACCAACCTCGGTTTGGGCCGAGCCAACCCTGGAAGCTGCAGATAATTAGCAAAATAGCAGACAAAGAGCGGACAGGCAGCAGCATTCCAAACAAACGCATTCAGAGGATGCACCGCATGCATACAAACACTGACGGCTTTACAGCAGGGCATAAAGGAAGCGGGTAAATGAGGTGCTAAATGAGAAAAGAGAGCACTAGGCCGGACCCAACTGATTCACTTTACACACGCACGGGCTATTTGCATGCACACACGCAGACACACACACACACCCTTTCTACCCATTTCACACACCCAGATGAAAGAGACCTCCCCCCAGTTGAAATGTTAAGGCATGGTCCAAAGTGGTCCCATCGCAACAAAGTGTTGATTCACAGCACACAAAAGGGCAGAGTCCCTTCAGTGTACACTCACCCGAAGTACACTACAAAGCGTGCAGTCTCTACCCTGCGAAAGGGGAGAGTGGGAGGCAAGCAGAGGGAGCGTTCCCGTCAGAACTCATGAATACCAGAGGGGTCTTCACCGAGAGAGGACGAATAACGCAGAGCTTAAGTCATCACATTCAGCTCCTACTGCTATTGATTCCATTGTAGTTTTCTTGGGGTCTTTTTGATGGGAGCCTCAGCCGAATGTTTGGACACACCTACAGAGATTTGGGCAACTGTGGTCAAATGACATGTTTTGCTGATGTACATGTTGTCTCTACAGGGATCATGCTTCAACATACTGCAAATGTTATTGCACATTATTTAAATTATTTGAGTTTAAAATATTGTGAAAAAAATAAAACATAACATATAAAAGTGTTTTTGCACCACTTTTGCACATTAAATTTTGTTTTATTTTTCTCTAATATTCAACTAATAAACAATAACTGTGCATTTAAATGTGCAGAAGTATGTTCCCTGTAGAGGATGTTTGCTTACGTATTTCCAACACACCATGTCATTTGACCAGAGCTGTAACCTTTCCAAACCACTGTACTCATGGAAGGTTTTTCCCATTTGCCTATTTTCACATTAAAACAATTTACTAAACAAGGCGATAATTACTGACAGTCTACCAACCGACACTTTGTGCTGGTGGGGGTTGCCAATTTAGCGGTTTATCTACTAAGAACTTCCATGCAAATGTACAAAAGTCATTTCAATAAAACCAGTACAAGCGCTTTTTATTTTTCATAGATTTTAGTTTAAACAGTGACTCATTAGATCAAAAAAAATATTATATAACTTATTATACGTTAAAAACATTACTTAATATATATTACTTGTCCAGACTGGTCCAATGTGCAATTATTTTAACATAATAAGTAATTATTTTGAGGAAATAAGAAATTATTCTCAACCTAATATGCCGCAAAAAATAGCACAGTCAGCATTTAATAACAAACTTTAATAGATGCTTCATTCTAATAATCACTTTCCAGTATTTTGCCCTTTGAGAGACAAACTTCTATAAATCTATATACAATGAGGGAAAAGCACAAAAGAACAGGAACTAAAAGGTTCTTGAGATTCTAAAGTCTCTTTTTCGTGTTTCTTCTATGGCGTCGCTCTAAGAAATCTTTTGTGACACTGTTCTTTAAAGAACAAAGTGTTTCTAACCGTCTTGAAGATGTTTCCATATATGCTGAGTAATAACTGGCTACTGATATTTTGCCTTACTTGCATTTCAATGTAGCATATTTATCAAAACAAGTTTAACATGTTGGAAGAATATACATTCAATCAGGGTGTCCAAACCATCAACCAGTTCTGTATGCCTTTACCTAGAGCTAAACATGCATGTTAGCACTTTCCTATAGGGCACTGCTCACAAGGCTACATGATGCCTACAATAGCTTGTCATGACATCTGATATAACCCTACATAAATGGCAATAAATGCTTATTCCAAAAGGCAGCATTCAGTATAAAGTTCAGTTTGCCAATTTTAATCTAAGTTAGCTAAAACAGCCTCAGATGAAGCCCTTCTGGAACCATTTATAAACATCCATGCAGAGTTAGGTCAGCTGTCTTCACAAGCTTTTGTAGGCATCATGTAGCATATAAATATGAAGTACCTAACAGTCTATGAACTATATCCAAAAACTCAAGTACATACAGTCCTAAGGAAATGTTTGGGTGCTCCAGGTCAAATTACAGTACTTATTATGTTAATTTTGTAAGTGAAAATAAGTTTCCTCTTTTAAAGCGCAGTTAATGTTTATTAGCTGATTTTAAGATAAAAGTTATGACACATTTTATATGTTCTGCTTTATTTTCTCTAGTATGATAAACTGAGCAAATAAATAGATAATGTGCACAAAAACTTGCAAACAGGCCATATATCAGAATACTTAACTGTGTTCCCTGTAGAGGACATATTTACTTATTTTCACTTCAATAAAATTCAACAAAATGTCATTTGACCAGGGGTGCTCAAACTTTTATATACGATTGTGTCCATAGACTCACACAAACACTTAAACAAAACCTGGACCAGGAAAAACACCAACATTACAATGAACAGAGTGGCTAACCGAGCAACGAGTACACAGTACCTATCTAAGGTGAGGAGTACGGTCTCGTTGATTTCCGGAACGTCATCAGCCATGATAATGATGCTGATGTTCGCTTCACTCTGTCCTGAAAGGAACATGACCGAACCAGAGAAAGGAGAAAGGTCATCCCTGGTCACGTCCACTCTGTTCTCGCCGACAGGTCGCACACTCCAGAAGACCACGGCCTGTCCATCTGTACCGTCTCTCCTCAGAGGAAGAACGATCTGGAAAATCCAGTGAAAAATCATCACATATTTCTCAAAATGCATCAGCTTAAGAAATCTCAACTAGGTATGTGGTTTCTGATGCTGTATGACATACTGTGATCTATAAAAACAGACAGAAGTACAGTTAGTGTAGCTAAAAGCAGCAGTAGTAGCCATCTTGAAGCCTGGACATTGTCTGTATAAGGTTAGTTCACTGAATATATGTCTGCATTACTTGTTAGCTACATTAGCATATATTTCCAGTGCAAGAGTAAAGAAGCAAATTACAGACACCAAACATGTCCTGGCATAAGGGAGAATAAACTCCACAAAAAAGCACTGGCAACTGAGATGAGTTGGAGTGTCATTTGTTATCTAGAACTTATCATCCAAAATCAGCAACTGAGTTCACTAAGGCTCTTGTGGTTGAACACAATCAAATCCTCACAGCAACGTTCCAACATCTAGTCTAACAGCTTTCCAGAAGAATGAAGGGAGTTATTGCAGCAAATGAGGGACAAACTCCATATTAATACCCCAAACTTCAGACACTGGATGAGCAGGTGTCTGCAAACTGTTGGACAGTCAGTGAATCTGCTCTGTGATGATATGTAACTATAGTGGAGAAGATGTGATGTACCCTGCTGGTGTTTGTGTCCTCAGGTTCTATTGCCACTACTGTCTGGTTGCTGGTGAAGCCGATCTCTCCATTAGCGATGTCTGGCGTAATAAGCAGGGAGATGTTGATGGCTCCTCCAAAGCGAGGGCTCATTGGGGGAATTGGGGGAGTAATGTTCACCAACTGCACACTGTCCAGCTGAGGAGGAAAACAAGACAGAGGAAGTCATTTTATTTCAATACAAATACACTGATCTGTTGCTCTTTGAGTGCTGTGCTTATCACATGACCATTTAAGTAACCCCAAAAGTGGTTTTCTGGCCATATCTATATTTTTGCAGATATGGCAGTTACAGGACAAAAATATTCAATATAAATATTGTTTAAAAATGTATTTAGCAAAACAAATAATAATAATAATAATAATAGCAAAAAAACAAACCAAAAAAAAACAACCAATACATTTTATTTAGGAATCCTGGAATATTTATGAATTCTTTATTCACATTTTACTTGTTGATAACCCATTTCACTCTACTGATAACCAATGAAGATTTAAATAAATAAATAACTTATAATATAATATTATAATTTTCTGTTTAATTACATTTGTTGTCAGAAAATACTATGAACAGCTGTTTGATTAATGAGACGTAGTTATCATTTTTCAAATATGAGGCTTGTGGATGTTGTGGATGTCAATCCATTCTCGATAACTTGTAGATGTCTCAATTACCATGAAATAATTTACAGCTCTGTTTATCATCGAAAGCATCTTCATTTTTACAGGTTCCTACAAACAGTTTGAAACGTGCAAAACTGTGCTTCACTGCAGAATCATTTCACGGTGTGAACATTTCGTTATGCACAGACCGACAGAAATGGCCCAAAAATGTCTGTTTTCAATAGCTTACATAAAAACTAAAGGAGGCTTTTGCCCTCTCCTGTTAAGCTGCCATTTTGGAGATACTTGTTTTTCTTTGGACAGCGACAATATGTATCTTCAAAGAAAATGGTTCTACAGGAATGAAATAACTGACCCCAAACTTTTGAGCTGTCATGTAACAAAACAAACAATTTAAAACTTTAGTCCAGCCTCCCGGAATAAATATGTGTATGTATATGGTGGCTGAATCATCAGTCAATATATAATATCTAGTGGCTGGACAATACAGAGGGCTCTACAAATTCAGCATAAATTTGGTGTGGGACTTCACACTAATGGGACAGAAAGCTTGGCTTAGATTCAGTTCATTTCGAGGTTTACTGATGTCAACTGGTTGTGAAGTTACTTAAGTTCAAAGACAGTGTGTCATGAACGTGCCAGCGGGGACACAGTGACTCTTATACACTTAACAAGACCTTATGTTACGTTCACCTCTCAACTGAGCACTTCTAACCGTCACTCAGTCTCCACTATATATGTGTGCACTTATTCTGTATCTTGTCTGTCTCCGTGAAGGAGCTCTTGAGCAGGTCCAACCATGCCAGGCCTTTTTTGTGTTCTGTTTATTTCTCAGCGTTGATTGATGAAGAGGTTATTTGTTTGGGCAGCAACACAAATCCTATGGCAACGACCCAAACCCCTCACACCACCATGACTCAAGACTGTTAATTGACCAGGCAAGCTGACGGAGAGACTCTTAGAGTGAAAGAGGATAAATTGTTAAGACACTCGAGGTTGTCCTCCCAGGTCTGAAGAGAGACCCTGAGAGGACAGGACAGACAAACCAGAGCCATAAAGAACAATCTTAATCAACCAGCATTCAGAATCTCAAACTATTCAGACCCAGTTTATGGCAGCAAATCTTAAATGTTAGATGACGTTCCTGCAACAGGTTACTGTTACAGTTGTATTTAATTTAAAAGCAGGTTGGAAATAACTGATAAATTTGCCATCATGTATATACACTCATCAACAAAAATATAGTTGCACCAGAAGGAAGAGTCAGATTGCAATGTTATTAGGAAGGAAAATAAAGTTTACCAGGAACAATACATGATGATAAATTTAGACTGATATGGGCAATATTTATTGAGTTACACATACAGAAGTAGTGTCTCTCAGTAAGGTGTCAGGCCGCTAAAGCAACATGCCAGACATCTCAGCATGGAGTTGCAGAGGTTCCTAATGGTGTCCTGTGATAATCCATCCCATGCAGCTTGAATATTCTCACGCAGTTCCTGCAGATGTGGTAGGGCTGGAGGTGGAGTAACACCAGGCCTTCTGGACATGTGACAACAAACTGTTCATCTTGCCGCTAACCACGGTGCTCCCACACACGGATTCGTTGGTCGTCTCCACCAAGACAAAAGCGGGACTCGTCACTGAACATGACTCGCTGCCATTCTGAGTCATTTGAGTCACTGAGTCTGAGTGAAGCTTGAATCATTTGCATATCTTACAATGTCAAACCTACCCACCAAGCTTCATTCCTGTTGGTTGCTTCCTTCTGGGTGCAATTATTTGGGCAACTATTCTTTTGACGATGAGTGTATATCACTAGTATATACTCTACCGTGCAAAAAATAACAACCAAGGTCAAAATGGCAAAAAAAAAAAAGCTTCCAGTAAATCAATACAACAAACAGATGCAGTCTCTTACTATGGGATATTCAGTGTATACTTATGGTATGAGCTGTTGTTTTTTAGGGAATGGATTTTAGACAAATTTCTGAAATTAGAACCTCTGTTGAGTCCACCTAATACTAAAAAGTATAGCAACCTGTTTATTCCTTTAGATTAAGAGTTATTAATGATTATATCATGAAGTATATATTAAGCATTACTGGGCATGTTTTTGCTTCATTACATTATGCTATATGTTCATTCCTTATTAATGAATATATATATATAATGAACACGTCAAAATGTTTCAGTATTTGCAATGGAGTGTTACTGTACTCTTTATGAATATGGCACGAATGCTTTATGTACATTAAATTTCTTTACAGAAAACTACACAAAATTTAATATCATAATATTAACAAACACAATGTCAACAGGAAGTTCAGGATTTGCTCTTTCAACTGAATTTCTCTGCTTGTTCTAACATGGCATGTACCCTAAGGGGGACCTACAAGGGTTGAGTACCTGTATGAGGAAGTGGGCTCCGTTCTGCAGGAAGGCATCATTGCGGATGGGCAGGATGAGCTGGACCCTCGACTGACCTGAACTAAACAGCAGACTGTTGGCACTGGTGCCGTTTAACACACCCTCCCGAGCCCGAGATGGGTCCAAAGCCCCAGCGGGAATGTAAAGAGCAGTAAGGGCCAGTCGGACCTCCCCTAGAGTGCCCCCCTCACGCAGGAAGCTGAGGGACAGGAAGCGCACATCGGGCCGGCTCTGAATGCTCTGCGTCTCGTTGGGATGGAAGCTGAAGCGTCCATAGACATCATCGCTGTCCTGAATGTAGAACACCGTCTGTGGACGAGGAACAGAAGGTTAAAAGCAGTTTTCATATATGTGGGAAACACTGCACACAATACGACGAAAACTTGGAGTGTACACCTAAACCCAAAGTCAATCAGCCAAGACATGTTTGTTGTTTAAATGGAAGCTTATACAGCATCAGGCCAATTTCTACAAAGCAACTCACACTACATGACATGCTGTTTTATACAAAGATGGACAAAAACATAGCATAGTTTTTCGCATAGCTAAAAACAGTAGTAGCCATGTCAAAGTAGCGGTGTACATAAGGGGGTGCCTGGAGGGCATAGGCCTTCTCGCTTGGATGGGCTTATTTCTGACTGCTCAGAAGAAAAAAGTCTGATGCCAATGAGATCCTGTCCTTAGATCATAACCAATGTTTATGCTGTGTCAATGTTTATGCAGTGTATTTACACAACTGCCTGCTATCATTATGGGTCATGTCACTGCAACTCTGCCACACTTTATTTTTACTATGTATTAAACACAGCAACAGCATAATCAAATGTTTCAGGAGACTGTGGGAATGTAGCTGTGCTGCTCGCTAGCACAGACTACCAGTGTGTAGCTACAAAAGTCATAAAGTTGACTAGGCTAAAAACAACAACATGTGGAAAGTGAAGACTTGTCTTCATTATAGATGACGATTACTATCTATCTACAAAACATCCATTTTCAATCTCTGGTTTGTCAAAAGGTCTGCCGCTTGAAGCAGATCATTTAGAAACCTCATATAACATTATATTTCTGTCTGTTTATGAAGTAGACCCATCACTTTGTTCAGAATGTTGTTGTGAAAGACCTGACAGTTGTTTTTCCATGTATTTGGTGGTATGTCAAGTTATTTTGAGATGATCAAGTGATCGCAATGGCTAAACTACAGGTTTCAAAGGTCCCAGTGTGAGAACTGCGCTCGAGTGTTTCCTTCCTGAATAGTTTGAGTGAATCAGTCAGCTTAAGTCTTGAACATAATGGGTCTGATTAGCTGATGCTCCTGTATTGTGATACACAGGTATAAAACTATTATAAAAAAACGTGTTTTTACATACACTAAACGCAACAGAATCCTGAAACAAAGCAACGACCTGCTCTCCTGTTATAAATTTAAAAAGTAAATCATTAATACGTTGTTTGCAACACCTTTTCACTGTACTAAAGTCTCTAATGCTATAATAGACTTACTAGTTAAGCTTTGAGTTAAAACACCTACAGTAAAACTGCAAATTATGAAGTAAATAATATGTTATTTGAATCGCTTACAAGCTTGTAAATGTTCAGTGAATATGCACCACTGTTAATTTGATGGTAACATACTATAATAATAATCCTGTTATAGAGTCCTTTACATTCATTCATACTCCTTTCTTTTGCCCTATTGTTATAATTAATGTTAACACCTTACTGCAGGGTACTGTTCAGGTTCTATGACACCTACATAAGCTTGTCATGACAACTGAAATAACCCCACATGAATGTTTATAACTGCTTATTACAATAGGCATTTGCTACAAACATTTGCTACAAACGTTACATTGGTCAAAGTTAACTAAAGTAGCATTTATGGCTGATGACACCTATTGGAATCAACATTTATACACCTGTATGTAGGGCTATGTAAGTTGTCATGACAAGCTCATGAGTAGGTTTTATGTCAGGTATGTTCCAGATATGTCAGTATCAAAGTATTTTTGTCGCAACTTGCAGATCTGACAAATACTTTAATTCACTGTCTCTCACTTCTAAACTGCTTTATCTTTCTGGGTCACAGGGGGTGCTGGAGCATCTCAGCATGAAATGGGCAGAAAGCAGGAAACATCCTGGACAGGCCACTAATCCATCGCAGCGCAGACACACAGACATACACACTTAAACGTAGGGAGCAATTTAGCATTTCCAATTCACCTAACAGCATGTCTTTGGGAGGAAACAGGAGCACCCAGAGGAAACCCATACAGACCCATGCAGACATACAGAAAAGACATTGGACGCCCCTGCTGGGAATCAAACCCAGGCTCTTCTTGCTGTGAGGTGACAGCGCCACTGTAATTTAATTGGTTGTATTTCAATGACAAACAATGGCACAAAACCTGCCACTGTAAAGAGCAAGAACCTGATATCCTGAATGTGTACCAGAAAGTTTGATTACTATACTGGGATGATGTTGTATGCAGGCTTTGGCACTTTATGTTGGCCTGCACCCCTGCCTACAGTAGCAGTATAACCAGAAATCCAGAAAATGCCATTATAAATGCTGTTGTGGTGATAAAGTACATTATAATTGTGGTCATTTTGCAGTGTACATGTCATCAGTAATACGGTCTGAATTTTGCTGTGATTTTTACAGCTGCAAAAGCTCTTCTCCTCCACACCAATCTAACGCAAGGCCATTTGCAGAACAACCTGCTAATCTTAGTAAGCCTTCCTCTTTCATTAGACCTCATGGGCAAAAATAGTATTCACAAGGCACTTCATTTCCCCCTAGTCATTTCTCCAGGTGTTATCTGGGCCCGGCGAAAGCCTTCTGTCAATATTTTGCTTTGCGATTTGCTGGGATGATTTTTCCCGGTAAATTTATGGACGCTTGACATGTACAAGCTGTAATTCCAACCTTTGCATTTGGCCCTCACATGGTGCTGAGTCAAGTCCTGTCTGCCACATGCGCAGCAGAGCTCCATAAGATCAGTGGGGGAGCGAGCTACCGCATTCATGCACTGGTGCAATTTAAGGGCTTATACATAAACAAGGGCTGGATCTACCCACTCCTTTCACACATAATCAGGACGTAAACCTGCGACAGACAAGCTCCAAAGAGCAGAACACACACGCTCGCATCCGCCGCACTGTTCTGGTAGCTTTATTTCCACTATGACCACATGAAGGGAACACCCAGGTGACACTTAATGCAACCAGCAGCGCGCTGACGTCGCTGTACCAAATGGTTCTGTTCAGACCACATCCTCCTACAGGCAGCGCGTGGGATCCAGATGGCCTGCAGGAATGAATTCTGATCCGAAAACAGTTTTCCGCAGTCCTTTTGAGGGGAAATCAAGGGGTAACTGATCCCGAGTCTGCTGGGAACGTCCAGATTTCTCAGAGGGGTCCAAGGAGAAACTGTCTGACATGATTTCCTGTTTCCACCCAGAATGAAGAACGAATACAGTCTGGGATGAGTGGTATAGAATATAAAGTACACTCTTGAAAATAAAAGTTCCTACATGTTTCCTAGTTGGGATGTACTTCTCCACTGGAGTCAGGCTTCAAGATGAAAGAGCATAGGATAACAGCGTAGCATCACATAGCAGAGTTCAAGTTCGTTTTGACACTCCACTCGTATACATTAAATTAAGTAAGACTTTCTTTATCATTTATCAAGCAGGGCATCAGTTCACTACCTCTTCACAAACTCTCCGTTTTTAGGCTTAAATACACAAGGTAAAAAGACTAGACTGGTAACGTTAGCCGAGTTTAAAGACCATTAGCATTTGTCTGTTTATCTTAAAGCTTGACTGCCTTTCTTCTGAGTAAATTTCAAGCCACATGCAATCTACTGTGGCTTTCCGAGGTCCCAATGTGGCTATAATTTAATGTAGTAATGGGAAAAGTGGCGCACTGTGACGCACTAAGAAACTGAGACAGTCCTCATAGTCGGAAAGCGTATATTCATTTTGGATGCAGCAGGACACAGCAAATCCAGCGTGCAGTGGCCTTTACTATGAAACTGCAACATTCAAAGTAAAATACAAGCCTGAAATTTCCATGTTTAAGTTTAACCTAGTGAGACAAAGTGAAAAAACTCCATCATTAGCTTGGCGCTAACACAAAAGTAAAAACACATAAGGGTGCTATGGAAAATTAGCCTGTGATGACTGAATAGGGACAATAGTCCAGGCACAAATATCCTGACAGCATCCAATGGTCAACGGTCAACTTGGTGTGTCAGGGCAAGTGTTCCTGTAATGGAATTGCTTCAAAGAAGTCTTCAAGTCATCTGTATTTTATAGTTGACAGTGTACAGTGCAGTGCAAAACTCAGAGAGCACTTTTCATTCAGTTCATTTTCAGTTAAAACAAGTAATTTCACCTCACATAATCCCAAACACATTCAGTAATTTTGTCACACTTCCGGGTTCTCCTCCTACCTCTATCAGTCCCGTGAACTACAATTGCCATTATGCACCTCATCATGATGTCACAACCACAAGCCTCCCATCATGTACTGCCTTCTTGTTCATCCTCACCTGAATACTGATTACTTTCACATGTTTCTGATTACTCATGTCTGTAAAGAAATCTGAGCTGGTATGTTTCTCTGCAAAGCAACATTTCACCTCAACTAACATGACTTCATTTACTTCATGATTGAATTAAGCAATAAATTTGGAAAATCTAATTTCCTCTTTAAGTTCCATCTGTCTAAAACAATATCACCAACACTTCGATATTTGAAGCCGAACCCCAACCAGAAGAGTAGTGACACTAACCTCCATGGGTTCGTCCACTTCTGCCCCTCCCAACACAGAGCGAGGAATCAGTCTGAGTAGGAAGGCTTCTGCTTCTTCTGGGAGGTTATCTTGAGTGATGTTTAATGGCATGATGGCAGTCATCTGCCCTTCAGCAAACCTCAGGGTTCCGGAGGCCGGAAACAGGTCAGTAGTGACAGGGGTCCGATCTGTGGAGTTCCGTGTTATAGTCCAGTTCACTGAGACAAAACCATGAGTTCCTCCATTCCTCACAACGGTGATGCCTTCAAACCTTGGGATGAAAAAGAAATGCTACTACTGAGCTATACTTTCTTACTATACTATGATCTTTGAACTATGAAGTGCAAAAAAATCTAAATGCACAAAGTGTTTTCCGAAATGAAGTTGGTCCACAGTTTGCGTCTTCAGTTTTGCACCAGAGCTACGAGGCTTAAATGCAATGCAATATGTACATCATCAACTACATGGTTTTTAATGGCCAAAAAATATTTAAACACTTGTAGCAGCCAAATTTGGTCTGTACTTTTGCCCATTATTATAGAAAAGTGTCAGGAATCTTGCCAGTTGGTGGGGCACACATTTTTCTTGGCTGATGGACTACATTTAGTAATAAGAGAGGAATTGTGCAAGTTTGATTTTCCATCAAATGACTGCTGTTATTTGATAAGCAGCAATATAGCCCAGATACAGAACAGTTAATAAGCTGTTACAATCCAAAATCCACTCACCTCGCAGTTGTGTCTTCATTAATCGTAACTGGCTGTGTCGGAGGTGGACTGCTGATGGACAGCACTCCATAAGGTTTGTCATTGGGCTCAATTGTCACCTGCACAAAGCTGGGAGATACCAGAACTGCATCTCCCAACAGAGTCTCCTCCAGAAGAACCACCTGAAAAGACTCAGCGATCTCTGGGACTCTGTCATCAATAATGTTGATGCGTAGCACCGTTTCATGAACCCCTGGAGGAAAGACCACCTTCTTCTCAGCCTGGAGGTCCACAAAGTCCTCCAACAGGGTGGCACTGGCTGCCCCATTCCCTGTGACTATGCTGTAAGCGACAGACACTTCTCTGTCATCAGAGCCAATGAGAAGGCCCTCGTCGGTTCTGCCACGAGTAACCGTGAGGTTTATGATGCCAGCACTTTCAGGCACAGCAAGAGAGGGCTGAGAGAAGCGCACAGGGGCATCATTACGGGTGATTCTAATCTGCACACTGGTGCTGTTGGGGTTCAGTAAGGCACCTCCTGTTACTCCTGTTAACTGCACAGTGAAGGTCTCATCATCTTCTGGAACCTGGGAGGAGATCATATCAGCAGGAGTGTTTAACTCTCAGTAGTAATAGCTATTCAGCACTTGGTAAATGGTGAACTTTAACTATTACAGCTAGGCCTTCAGTTTGGAACATAATTGTCAAAACTTGGTTAAAAACACATCTACAATATTTGTCATTTCAGCTAGTACAAGTCGTAAATTAGCATACAGCATGTTTTAATTCAGTCTAGATTAAACATGTAAAAGGCTGAAGCTCATAACAGACATGTACTTGTCTTATTTGAAGCTTGTAACATACATATTGAAACACATGCTCTCAGTTAGTGATGTTGATAATAGTTACATCATTTTTACTCTCATAAAATTGGCCCAACCCACTGGAAAACAAAACAAGATTCCTTCAGCTACTGAAGTCCTGTCCAACAGGAGAGCTCAGTTGACTTTATCTACCAATCTACCATGAAAAACAAACTCCTGATTGGAAAATTGTCCATTGTTTTTTTTTTTTAAGAATTTAACACTTTTCTTTCCAGTCTGAACTTAACAACAAGATAAGACCATCACTGTAATATTTGAGCTTAATTACAACAAGCAGGACAATTCTATTGTAATGAAATAAGGAACAAAAAATTCCCACTGGGGAAGTGTATGAAGCTCTGAGATCACGTGCACTGGCATTTGCAAACAACTCAGTGTAAACACCCTTTATGTTAAAATGCCTACTGTATTAAAATTGAGGATTTTTTTGTTCCATTTCCAATTTTCCGGTCCCACATAGGTCCCACATTTATATCAAAAGAAGACTGAAATAGAATGACTGCACTTTAAGAGATGTGTGTATAAGATCATATGAAGTGCAATTAGTACAAGATGATATAATAGTTAATATAATCAATGTAAATATAATAAAAATAATAAAATAACACAAAATATTTCAAAATGCAATTAATATAACTACATGGACCTCAGGTGTTCTCACACTGACAAGCTTTATGAAACAGGTCAATGAACATTGACACCACGGTAATAATAAGTACCTTATCATCATGTATGAGTACACTGAAGACCACAACTGCTCGGCCAGGAGGAATAGTGAGGTTTCCTCTGTCTGGACTCAGATCTTCACTGGATGGGTTCGGGCCTCCAAAGATCTGTCCGTTAAAAACAATTGCATTCTGATATCAAAAGCAGCCTGACTGTATTAAGATTACATCTGGTCTCAGTGATTACCGTTGAGTTAGTTGACTTAATTGACTGATACAATGCAGATTTATCTTGGGGTTAATTCATAAAAATCAAAATAAGAAAACAATAAAAAAAATAATAATAATAATTTATGTACAAACTCAGTTCCAAAACCTGTAAAACCTTGTAAAACAACAAGGCTTAAGACAAAATGTCTGACTCTCACCTCAAAATGTACAGTTACGGTTCCATACGTTCCTTTCTCTCTGATGAGAGTTAGAGGCACATACTGGTTTCTGCCCTTTGGCTCCTCCACAGTAATCAGGCTGGTCTGGAGAAAGATACAGTGCAGGAATCATCATTCTGATCCAAGTATTAATAACATGTCATTTTAATGGTCCACTGCAGGAGGTAGAGCTCTGAGCACTGCATGGCTCATAAAGAGTGACTACTTGTTGACTACTTGGTGTCTTCAACACCATCATGGTTAGAATAACAACAAAATGAATGTATCCAAACCTTACATTTTTAATAAACTTTTTTTTTCTATAATAAAAAAATATAAAAAATACAAATACAAGGAATTCTGGGTAAACCCCAAACTGTTAAAAAAAGGATGGGAAACGATGGGGCTGAAAGTGGTTTCATGCACGCATATGTTGCAAGGCCACATCATCAGCAAATCCATAATAACTAAAACCAGGAAGACAAGTAGGGGTCCAAAACAAAGGTCAGGTCAAACAAAAGGCATCAGATTAGCTGACCAGCAGAGGAAAGTGGGCAGAGCCAGGGAGAGTCCAGATGGAGTCTCCCCAGAAAAGATACATACATAGATAGATAAAACAATTTAAGAAATTAACTTAAACACCATTAACTTAAACTTACCTCTCACACTGCCCCTAACCTTAACCCAAGCCTAACACTAATATAATTCATTGATTATCCTACAGATAAAAAACAGCTTAAATTCTGAAGCTGGTTTAGCTGGTTGAACATCTTGGTCAAATTGGTCACGTGGATGAAACTGGTGTATAAGATTTTTAGTTGGCAGACCACCTTGGCCAGCTGGTTAGGATTTGGCTGAGTCATCAGAGCTGGTAGGCTAGCTTAGCCTTTGGTCAAAGCTGGTAGGGATGTTGGGCTAGGTCAACGGAGCTGGTACACCAGCTTGTCTATGCTGATCTGAGCATTTACAAATAGGCTAAGGGAAGAAAACATGACAAAGGTAACTGACAGTATGTACTGAGAAAGTACACTGCTGAGTCCCGTCAAATTGGTGCAATTCAAAGCAACGTTATATTTTCATTAAATGACGTTCCAGTGGGAACTGCATGTAAACCTGTTTTATTTATTTCAGATTCCTTGTCAGTGAACTGACCAACTGATTGAAAGATCTTGATTAAAAAATGGTGGGGGGGCTCCTTAGCCTTAGGTGGGGCGGCTTGTTCCTATGACGACATCCAAACTTCCATTGACAAGTTAATCTATTCAGTGAAGGGCTCGTGTGTGTATTTTTACTCACCCTGGCAACCCAAGAGCCTCCGTAGACTCCCACCTGAGTGACCCCTCAGTGGAGGCATTCTAAACTCCTTACCACCCCCCAGTCTCATTTCCTCCCTCTCCTCCCTCCCCCTTACGTTTAATTGCCCTTCAATAAACATGCAGAAATAACTTTGGACAGCAGTCACTGTGGCAACTCTTAGCTGTATCCCTGAACAAATGTCTTCTGCAGCTGCGGAGGTCTGTTACTGTGCAGTTCTATAGGGTGCACAACCGGCCAAATGTTTGGGGACGCCATGCCTTCTTTGAAAGTAAAGCTTTATTCTGACTGTTTAAACATATGGAGTATGGGATGATTCTCACAGTCACACTTGTGTCAGTTGCTGTACTTCTGTAGTTCTTGTAAGCTGATGAAAGGTGGAGGTGTCCCCAGACTTTTAACAAACAGAATAAACACAGAAGGTAATTAATGATGCATATAATACTATAATACTAAAAGTGTCTTACCGAGTTGAAGGAGATGATTCCAAAAGCATTGTCATTGGACAGGATGGTGATAGTGGCTGTGTTTGGAGTCCCTACAGTCACACCATTCGAGGAGCTCTGAAGTCACAATGGCAAAGAATTAGAATGTGCAAAGTTGTGTCAATTGTAAAGCCAATAAAACAATGGAATTACAGTCTGAAAAACACTGAAGAAACATGATTAATTAAAACAAGAAAACAACACCCAACACCCAAATGAGCTTTGCTGTACATTTCTGCACTATATTGGACCTTTTTTACAGTGGCAACTGTACTAACTGTAAAGTGCAATATAGTGTATATGCAATACATATATATATATATGCAACATATATGTTATATATGTTAGGACAGTTACAGGAGTATCTGATACTGAAGAACCAACAAAAAAGTAATAACTGCAATGGACTGAAAGCAAAGCAAGCATGGCAAGCAGGTTCCAGTGTTGCATAATATAAGGCAGTACATGATGAGCATTAATCCTGATATATGGACCAACCAAAAGGTTCATGTTTACTTGCTACATTATAGATGTTTTAATGTCGCTTACATTCCCCTCACATTCCCCTTACATTCCCTTATAAGCACTCTTTATAACCTTAGTGTGAATGGGTGGAGCTGGACTGCTGTTGACTGAGTAGGGAAGGGTTGTAAATGTGAGAAAACAATGCATTCAAAAAGGGCTGTTGTTGCAACTTAGTTTCCCCATATGAACCCTCTGGACGGCTCATTGAGCAAACATTGGAATGCTGCTTCCCATATCAAACTGTTACATTTCATAAAAAGATATGGACATTTAGGTTGTCATTTTAAAAGCCCTTTAAGAATATTTGACCTTTTTCCAAGATGTTTTCTAACTGAGACATTTTGCTAATCCTTACTTGCAGTAATATGGAGTTCAATGGAAACCTCAGCACTACAAGTGTTCAAGACAGAAAGAGAAAGACTGAAGAAGAGTGGAAAAAAAACGAGACATAGGTAGAGATGATACTAGCTAGCTAGACTAGCTCTAAACACTGTCTAAGCACCGTGCAGACCCTGTATTCACCCCATATTCACACAGGCTTTCTCTCGACTGTAAAGCTGAGCTTTTTCTAAGCTTTCTTTCACGTGCTTAGCTCTTGTTTCAGCGGTCACACATACACACACACGCTCAAACTATTCTCTGCCAAGGCCTGGCTAAATCACAGTACCACTGCGGACACCCTCACCTGTCTTATATACGCCCATGTAGAGCAGAGCTGAGGATATGAAAAACCAAAACAATGTCTTCTATCATAATATGATAATAGGAGGAAACAAGGAAATCCCATTAGTTACAGATGCAGCATTCATGCTAGGGATGCAACCAAGGTCCGTGACCCCCTAACTAACCTCCTGGATTCCCTAAATGTCTCAAAATCAAAATTCTCTGGGGTCCCTGAAACAGTTTTTTTTAATGTAATGTTGTCCATTAGAGGAAAATATACACTCAAAGACAAATTCAGCATTTTCAAAAGAAGCAACACATTTTGTTGCTGTCAAAGCAGCATCAGCACCACTAGCAGGCAGCCAACGTAGGAGTGACCAGTTAGCATAGGACCCCCCAAATACCAGGGGCTATTTCTCACACCGGGTGCAACATTTGCATGTTTACACATTTGATCCTGTTTAGAATTCTATGTTAAAGGTTTAAGGCACAATAATAAAAAAATCCCCAAAAATAGTAAACCATAGAATCCATAAGCAACTTCAGAAAAACCTTAGTCATTTTAGTGTGGGTCACAAAATAAGAGCCCCTGTGAAGAGACTGATGGGTATGTCAACAACAGTTTTAAACATTAATTTTTCTAACATATTTTTGTATGCAAAGGTTTAGGCACTCCTGGTCAAATGACATGTTCATTGATTTACTAAGTGAAACTAAGATGACACGTTCACATCCACAATAACAAAATGCTGCCTGTTAAAACATTTCAGCACTTTTAATACTTGTATTTCCATCCAGTATGTCAAATTCAGCAAATAAATTGAAGAGTTTTTTGGGGAAAATTATATATTTAAGTGTGTTCTCAACAGAAGATGTGTTCACTTACTTTGACTTAGATAATCAACTTTTGGATATGACTTTAAAATAGGGTCCAATAAAAAGCCCAAACCATTAGTGAAAATGCTGATATTTTGATCTATTTTTTAATTTAATACAAAGTTTTACATTACATTATATTGCTATAGCACAATCTGAGGAAACAGCAGAATCTTTGAAATGTTTACATGAATTTTAAAATTTGATACAGTTTGGTATGTGCCTGTATTGCTTTAAAGGGCTCATATCCTACATTGTTTGTGTGGTCTTATGAACCAAACATGCCACGATTCACTTAACATGATCATTTTCCAACTTCTCTTTATCCTTTAGAAAGAAACAGGCTGATTTGTTACTGTGCCTTTAAGACTGACTTAAGATGAATGAGCTCTGTTCTTATTGGCTGTCCTGTATTGTGCCTTTTGTCAGAAAAGGACTTAGAGGTGGAACACTTCTTCAATACGAATGGGCAGCACGGAACTGCTGTAGGCTAAAGAGGTGTATATATGTAAATGAGCTGGTTCCTGTGACATCACAGAAACAATTAATTCAAAACAATTTATCTCCATTTTTGTCGATTTTTACTTTCATGCATCTTTTGAACACAGCAGCTGGCATTTACATTGTCTAAAAAGTTCATGATGAATGGAGCGACAGACAAGTCCACAGTTCCACTGACTTACATTAGAAGTAAATTAGGTTTTTGCCCTCTCTTGTAAAGCTGCCATTTTGGAAATATTTGTTTTTCTTTGGACAGTGATGATATATGGAGTGTATAGACGTAAATGCTGAAACAGTGTTTATATGTTACTTCAGGTTCTTTTATTTCAAAAAAAGCCTTTTCATGATATGGGTCCTTTAATGACAGAAAAGAATGCTCCACTGTGCCCCAAAACAGTTTCCTTCAGTGATCATAGAAGATGAAAATATGTAAAAGTATCCTATTAATGTTTACAAATGAATTCTACATCAATTTAATCTCCATATCCTGCAAAGGTCAATTCCTCAGTTTTCCAAACAATGTTTAGAACTGCATGTTAGTTTCACAATGCTGGCCAAATAATGGCTGGTATTTACTTGATATTATTGAATTTTAACTGAACTAATTTTTTTTTGGATATTTTGTATCTGTTTGTCTCCACTTACATTTTCACTGGCAGGTTTTATGCATTGGCTCAAAGTCAGGTGACATACCAATTATAACATAATGAATGATATTTCAAATCCGGCATAGGGAGAGAGAGAGAGAGAGAGAGGGAGAGAGAGAGAGTCGTCTATCTGAGCTAAACCATTTCTACTTTGCACTTTTTCATTGACTACACTGACTAATCAAAAACAATGCCAACAAATTTAAATGCAGATATCAATAAAAAACAAACATTGCTATGAGAAATATGAACGGAATAACCTGGCTGGCATTTAAGGATATGATTTCTATGAACAGCTAAATGTTTAGTGTAATCCAGTATTAAATCAAAATAATTAAAAGAAGGCTAATAAGAGGCTAATAAAAACAAATAATGTGCTGTCGGATAAAATTCTGAGCCAATCACCTTCAAACATTGAGCCCAAGCTCCACATTTTGACCAGCAGCATGAGCTCACGGTGCCAGCAGACCTTTGCCTCTTTTAAGTGCCTCTATTCTGTCCTCTCCGTACCAGTCTGAGGCTCATTTGTCAACAGCAGACAAGCTGACCAAGAAGCTGAGACCTAACACCATTAATCAATCCCTGACAGCAGCTGATGGCACCATGGAGATCAGGGGCCTCCACTGAGACCCATGCGGCTCATTGAGCAAACATATTTTTTTCCCTTTCCTTTAGTGTGTTATGGAGCTTTCTGTGCATGTAAACCATCTGCAAGGTAATAAAATCCAAAGTACACACCAGAGTGAGAGAGACACTATCTCACAGACACCACACCTTTTCTCTGTTACAAGGTGACATCATCTCGAACACAACTGTTATGGCCAGCCTACCATTAAGGTTAAAACACACCAGGCATACAGCTAAAACAGTAAAACACACTACTCTGAAACGCCCTGCTTGTGAATTAGATCTACCACATTGTTCTATCTGACTTTCAGGATCAGACTCTAGCTCAAACTGATACTGCAGAACTAACACCATTGTAGGAATAGCCAAAGAGGCGAGGGGGTGGACCAATCAGAACAGAGTGGGAGAGCTAACCAAACAATGTTCCACTGGTCTGATCAGGAGGTGGGGCTTAAAGACACAGGAACTCTAACAGAGCATTTAAGACAGAGGGTCAATACAGACAAATATTATGTTTAGGGGAAATTGAAGCAAGTAATCTATTTTGGTTGACCTCAGAAATACATTTATGAAAACTGTAAATAAGCACAATAATACAACTGACAGCAGAAGCATTCCTAGTATGTTATCTCTTTTTAGAAACCATATAAGCAACTCTTTTTGAAATTATTTGAGAACTCGGTACAATATGACATAGGCTTCCATTACTTGTTAGGTATGTTGTTCTATTAGAATCTAAAGCAACATTAATAAGTGCAACATTATTAATCATACTACATACATGAATACTTTGGCTAATGTTAAGAGACGATAAGAAGTCACACAGTGTCACAAACAGGGTGGCCACATGCCGGTTTTAAGACGGACAGTCCGGTTGTTCAAAGACACCTATTAATCCTCTTTTCGGGATGAACTATTTAAAATGTTCACTCGCGTGCCATGCCTTGCATTTCATTGGTTTAACAAGGTCATGTGACATTGTTACTCGCCTGCCAGCTAACCGCAGATCAGTTAATAATGCTAGTCAATTAGTAAGCTCCCGCCTGACTCACGAATGAAATGTCCATTCTGTTCCATTCCACCCAATTAGGTGAGTAAAGGTGATTTTTAGGTGAGTAAAGCAATCATTTGTGTTATATAGGTTAGATTATGATTATTTCGGTTCTAGTATTGTGACCGAACCCCCCACCCACCCCCCACCCCTTTTTGATGTCCTCCTTTTGGGGTTATGAAAGTGGCTACCCTAGTTACACACCACATAAGAAAGTCTATTTGAGATTAACTAAATGCAGATTAAGGCAGCAAGTGTTTGGGTACACAGTTAACATAGTGCTGATTGGTGGAATTGCTAGCTAAGCTAGCCTTGTAGCTCCAATGTGAATCTAAAGAACCAAACTTTAGACAGTAAACGGATCAGCTACATTTAGAGTAAGGGAAGAAACCGTGTAAAGTTGATTCACCTTTTCTTTAGCGTTGCACTCTGGAGTAGAGGTCACCACCAACGGTGTGTCGTGTGTGTGAAAACCTTTTAGAGTTTTTCTCCTTCACCTTAGTTCCACATCACTGCTTGCCTTAGAGTGATTCAGTGTGGATAATTTCTCTTTAATCTAATGGTCAGGAGAGTTTGTGCTTGTCACAATGACTTTCTTCCCCACAAAGGTGACTCTTAATGCACTCTTACTGCTGCAGTGGCATTGCCTAAGCCTGAAAAAGGGTCTACAGAAGACATCAAAGGGCACGCCAGGGCTTATGAGGCCTTTGGCCGGGGTTGAAAAGGCGAGGAGCGCTCAGACTGATCGCGCTCAGGCAAGTGTTCCAGGGGTCTTTCTGTTGTGGACAAGAGCACAGGCGTGCTCTGTGGGGGCGCTTACACTGGGTTTGAGGGGGTGGTCCATAAAAAGAGAGAGGGCAAAACACCAACACATGCATGCAAATCTAAAGAAAGAAGATATTCATAACGCAGACCTCCCATGGTGAGCAATGACAACCACAGCTAACTGCATCAATAGTGCTTCAATGTACATTACTGGTTAACTCACAGATGTCTAGGCTTAAAGTTATTAATTATCTATACAATTGAATGGCAATTACATAATGAATTGGTTAATGAGATACCTAATGATTTATATTTTGCATTCTGTATTGAAAGTTTTGAGTCTGTATTTTTGACTTTTGTTGCTGACTGTATTTCTGATTTGTTACCATGTCAAGAAATGATACAAATGTGGCACAAAATGGAAAAACCAATAGTGTACAATAGAATTTCAGATTCTATTCAATTGAACCGTTTTAAAACTTCACATTAAGTACAATTTATCTGCTTGCGTCAATGAGCTATGATAAAGAAATACATTCATATTTAAACATTTGAGAAGCAAGGTCAAATTACATGTTTTGTTGATTTTCTAATTGCACAAATTTCTGTATACTGGACAATGTAGAGTTGTCCAATATAAGTAGAATTACAGGTCAGGAAAAAAACAATATATGCTAAAATATAATATCTGCTGTGAGTCACTGTGTAAAGCCTGACAAAGTCATTTAAAAGTGTCAGATTCAGATGTTGCAGGAATTTTTTGGAGCACTTACATCTTTAGAACACATGTCAGTCGCTATCAACCGATTCATCTTGGAAAAGGGGTCTGAAGTACAATCCACTTTACAAAGTGGTTTACGTGCATTGTTTGTGATTCTACAATTCCACCAGATAGGTCTTCTAATCCCCCATATGTACATAGTGCAGCTTAAAACATGTCAAATTTTAAATATGTGCAATTTGTTTCATACACTTTGGCATACTGGAAAAAAATCCAACATAAAATGTGGCATGTGCCCAAACTTTCACATGTGCCATAATTTATGTTTTATTTCTCCCATTATGGCAAATTCAGAAACTGAATAGTGACTGTGCCTGTAGAGGATGTTTCGATGCATGTGTTTTGATGCATGCTAAAACCCTTAGAATGCCAGTTATATCAAATTTCAACCACAACCATAACATAGCATTTTTAAACACTTTCATGTTACCTGGAGTCGGAGGTTGAACACAAAGGTTTCGTCAGCTTCTGGCAGATCATCGTCCTTCACAGCGATGAAGATGGTTTTGCTGGACTCGGAGGACAGGAGGAAAGCAGCTGCAGTGGTGGCCTCAAAGTCTCCAGTGTCCTCACCCTGCAGCTGCATCACCACAAACCACAGCTTAACTACTGTCACATCCTATTCCATCAAAGATCCATTCATTATTACACATGCACAGTCTGAATAAACATCCACAAACAGCAAGGAACAACACAAATTAGGTCTAAATGAATGCAGTATCGGTCAAAGGTTTGGAAACAGTTCATTGAATGTGTAATTTTTATTGTTTTGAAGACATTTCTAATTTAAAGGTGTTACACTTAAATGTTTGTTGTTTGCCAAATATGAAATATGTACCACGCTTCATTTCCAGTCAAAATAGTTATTGAGCACAAGTTATTAATTCTTCAGAGTCAGGGGAGAAATGTAGAAAAGCTAATGTAGATGAAACTGACACATAAGTCTAAACAACTTAATATATTTGTTTTTATTACAGTTTTAATTCTATTCAAGATGAGAACCTGCTTTCAGTTTCTCAAAGAAATCTACAGGGATGTGGGGAACAGAACCTATCTGGCAACGTAAAGCTAGAAGGTCTCATAAAGTGGCACATGATGCCACGTTCTAAATAGATTGGAATACAAATGCAAAACAAAGTCATTGAAATCTACCGGTCTGGAAAGGATTACAAAGCCGTCCCTAATGCTCCATGACTTCAGCAAACACAGCGACAGCTATTATCCACAAATAGAGAAAATCTGGATCAGTGGTGAATCTTCCTACTAGTAGCCAAGAGCACACTTACACCTCATTAAGGAGGTCACAAAAGAACCCAGACAAGCTTCTAAGGAACTGCGGGCCTCACTTGTCTTGGTCAATGTAGACGATTCCACAGTAAGAACAACACTGGTTAAAAATGGCATACTTGGGAGAGATGCAAGGCGCAAACCAATGCTGACCGAAAAGAACACAAAACCTTGCCTTGCATTGGCCAAAAACACCTAGATGACCTCTTAAGACTTTTGGGAAAATAGTATGTGGACTGCTGGGTCAAAGGTGGAAGCCATGGGTACACCTGGTGTAAAGCCATCAGAGCATTCCACCATAAGAACATCATACCAACAGTTAAACATAGTGGCGGTAGAGTGAGGGTCTGGGGCTGGTCTGCTTCTACAGGACCTGGTCAACTTGTCACAACTGATGGAGCCATGAATTCTGCTCTCTGTCAGAATGTCCACTCATTAGTCCCTGACCTAAGGCTCAAGCGCAGTTGGGCTATGCAGCAGAACAATGATCTTAAGTACACAAGCAAGTCCACCTCTGAACGGCTTAAAAGAAACAATGTTAAGATTTTGGAGTGGTTGAGTCAAAGTCCTGACTCACACTGAGACGCTGTGGCAAGACCTTAAATAGGTAGTTCATGCTAGAAAACCCTTCAGTGTAGCCAAATTAAAACAGTTCTGCATAGACTTTCAAACTTCCTGCACAGCGCTAAAAATAGGCTCAACATATTTTTACTACTATATTACTAATATACTACAGCTTTTTCAAAGTCAACATTTGATTGCAGTTGCTACTCTGAAAGAAGGGCACCCCAGATGTAGGCTGATGTTGGCTTTGAATAAATCTTTATTTTCAATAAAATGGAACGATTTAAAACATTTAAAGCTGCATTTTGTGCTTCTTTATCTTATTTAAAATTAGTTGGATGATCTGAAACATTTAAATAATAAATAAATAATAATAAATTAGCCAAAACATCACTTTATATGATATACTGCAGCCAACATTGCTCTCACAGGAAATCACTAAATTTTTTGTTTAAGTTGATGTGGAGCCTACATTTACATGACAAACATAATGTTATTTAACTACTAAAAGTAATAAATACATTCTTATGAAGCTTATTTTGTCCACTCATATATGTCTGTGTATTAAAAGTAAAAAAAAAACAAAAAAAAACTTTAAGGTAAAATTTGAGCATATAAGATGCATGCGGTTTATTACAGTTGACCACACAAATTTATGGGAGTGTCATAAAATTGGCAGCTCTAATTATTCCATAGTTTTAATGTCTTTATCGTTCTAATATATGGAGAGCATTTAAAAATAAGGAAGGTCTTCTGTGAGTAGACGTGTCTGTGTGTTTTTGATTGGAAATGCTCAAGCGACTTTTTTTATTAAGAGCTTAACTGGATCTGACAAATGTCCATAATATTTCATTAAATCACTCTACAGTTTTGGACCAAATAGCATTACTTTGATTTATCTGTTGTTAAATGTGTGACACGCTTAATAGTTCCAGATTTGGAGACCATGGGAAATCCAAAGCTTCTCAAAACCTTCCTCAGTGCACAACACATAATTACCCGCCATTACCACTTGAATTCATGCCACCCACTAAATCCCACAACAAAAAAAAGGTCATAGATCTTCCCTTCACTCTACCATGGGGGTGTTTGACTGAAGAGCAACACTGGGACACTTAGTGTGACAGTTAGTGCTCTCTGATATGCAGTTGGCAGCTTTGGGCTGCTACGCTAATCCTGCACAGATGTGCGAGGCGATGAGTTAGCGAGTCGACAGATGTTTGAGTGTAGAGATCCACCCTGCTGTGACTGCACATCTGGCTCACATAGTTCAGTAATACTGTGTGATATGTCACATCAAGTAGGAGGCTTTTCATGAGCGCTAAATCATGTCAGGCTACTGTTGTCTCAAAGGACTTCTGAACAGACAAGGCTCATATATCCCTCTGTCAACAGTCTTCAGAAGGTTTATCTTTGTACTTTGCGAGAACAGTTTTCACCTAGCAGTAGAAATGGCATGATTTCACTATAAACTGATATTGATACTGAACCCTCGAGTAGTTTCACAGACTTCTGTAAAATTCAGTGGATGAGTTGTAAATGTAGATGTCATTCAATTTGGTTTAATGTGAAACTGTGCAACATGTATAAACCTATAGACTTGGATGTCATTACTGGTGTGGTAAAAGGAACCAGAGATCAGTATGTCTACAGTGCAATAGCCATTTTAAGCTCACTAGACAAAAAATGAGTCACCTATGAATGAAACATACCTAATACTGTGCAATACCTCCATGAACACAACAGCTGTGATTTGATTTGGCATTGATTGGATACATTTCTGGATGTAGGTGACATCAATGTTCAGCCACTCCCTCATCAAAGAATTGCGCAGTTGGGCCAGATTTGGTGGATGCCTTCCCTGGCACAACTCTGAGGAGAATTTCCTGTAGACTGGGATTTGTGCCTCTGCTGGTGGATCTGTATGACCGTATGCTTCCACACACCTGCAGATTCAGCTACTTCCTTCACACTATGGTCTTTGGCACACCCAAATACAATCACTCCTTTTAGCCAATCATTAACATCTGCTTTGGACCCATTTTCCACACATGGAACGAGACATTCAGTGCACTGTACCACCTCTTCTCAATCTATTAACCCCGTTGCACAGGTATTTATAGCCCCATCATCCTCGTGCAAACCACCTGCAGGAGTCTGAAACTACTACCACTTTAAACACACAAGGTGACTTATTTCTTTCGCAAAATGACCAGTGAATTCAACAGTGTTTTCGTATGGCAAAACAGTGGTAATAATATTTTTCCTATTCAATTTGTGTTCTTTTTGTAAAAACTTAAACAACAAATCTATTTCCTTCAAACTAATGACAAGCATCAGACAAACAATGCATGCTTTCTGCATTTATCTTTCTGCAGTTATTTTTTGAATTGCTATTGGCTAGATTAATGCTAGATTCTGATATAATCACCATACTGTGCAAATTGTTTTCTTGAATAAATAAAAAAAACTATGATATTTTAAAGATCTATTCTGTAAAATGCTCTCTCAAGTGTGTCTGATATGAACACTAATTTTAAATATGCAAATATATGGATATTAAATTAGTTTCGGTATTCATTTAAGTAACCAGCTCTCAGAGATTCATTGTGATGCTTACTGTTCCAATGAAATTAAGGTCTAAGCGTTTAGATTACAATGTCACCAGAGCTGTAATGTCTGCATAATTTGCCTGTTTGAATGTCTGACTCTTGATAGATGCTTACGTCATTCAAACAGCTTGAGCTGCAGTAAATAATGATAGAGTACTAAAATAACAGCAAAGAGAGGGATTTAACTTTAGCACATGGATCACAGAAAGTACTACCAAGTACTACTAAGTATCAGTGACCTGATTGGTAACATTCAAACTGAAAAAACATAAATGAAGAAGCAGATTTCAAAGTAGGGTTTATTATTACTGCTTTGTGATAGAGACATTAAATGACTCTGTTTTACATTTTACATTTTTTGCCTTAAATGGTGGCAAATGTGAGACTAATAGAGCACTTATATAATGTACACGAGTACTTATGTGTATCATTTGGTGCACTTTAGCAATTGTGTGTGAAACCGACATAACCAAATTTAAAATATACAATGTCACAAAAACCTAAACTCCGCCAAAAGGCTGAAAAACATACATTTGATCAAGTGTACACCATCACTTTGTCTTACTCAAAGCTTTCAGTCCCGGATTTGAGATTGTGATCAGAAACTGCACTGTGACTCAGTTCAGCACTGATTACTAAAACAACTACTTTCCACTACTTACCAGCACTAGAGCGGTGACGTTGATGGGGTCTCCCACTCTCTCCACCACCAGACGCACTATAGCCCTGCTGCTCTCGTTCACCACAAACTCTGTTTGCCCCTGGAACCTCAGCTCCGCTGACTCTGGCCTGGCACTGGGGACGAGGAGCACCAGGAACAAGCCAGCTAGAGCCAGGAGCCCTGGCATTCCTGCAGACCAACATGAAAAACACACAGAGATGAAACAGGATAGAGTTAAAATGGAGAACTGTGCAAGCAGACTAAGCCTTTATCATCGGCTATACCACGTGACAAAAGCTTTGCAATTATTTCAAATATTGGGGTTTCTTGAAACAAGTAAAGAAATTCTGTCTAAACTTTCAATCGATACCAGTTTTCATACTATTATTTTATTATGGATTAGTTATTTTATTATGGATTTGTCTCGGTGGCCCGAAGGTGATATCAGAATATGTCTAGGAGTGACGGATGCATGTGCCCCCCCCAAAAAAAACCAAATTCCTCTAATCAATGTTCCTGTAATATCTACAGCAAGATCAACAGAGATGGAAAAGTCAAAATCCACCCCAGGATGTTGCTCCAACTTTTCTAGCTTTTCTTGCTCAGAGTTTTTATGTACCACCTTAAATGGCTTAAATGAATTAAAAGCAAACAAGATGCTGGTGAACAGGAAGTGATTATAGCCTCCTGTGTCTTGTGACTTTTGTTTTTTTAGCGTGGGTCAGAGGCAAAACTGCAGATGAGGGAAGTATAAGCATGTTAGAAGTCATTATGCTCTGTGTTTGTTCTGCTGTTTAGGTAACATAATAATGAATATGTAATGTTCTAGTAAGTTCTTGATTTTACTCGCTGCAGGATCCGCAATAACGTTAAAGCGATTAGTCTGTTAGTTGAATGTATGCAAGATGAACTCCATGTGAGAGTAACGCAAAATTAGTCTCACCTCAGCCACGCCCTGTGGAAGAGGGAGGTGGATTGAGCAGTGGCTCCTTCTCAATTAAACCAAGAGACACTCAAACTGGCCATTCTGAACAGGACTGTTTAGACAGGGTGAGAAGGGTTCTGTGGTTCTGCAACCTTGTGCTGTCTTGACCATTTCATTGAGACCCCATGAAACTGTGTTAACGTCTGACAAAGGGGTATAATATACCATCTTTAACTCAATACCTCACTTAGTAATACCTTATGTACTAATGACTTACGAGAGTTATGTCACAGCAACTTAAATTCCTAGCCTTTACACAAATCCTGCCACTCAAGTTTCTCAGTTTCTTCCATTTAAGAAAACAGACAACAGACCATAACTAATTCACACTCTACTGCAGAAACGTCTTCACCACAATGTCTTAAACCAGGGGTGCTCAATCCTGGTCCTGGAGGTCTTCCACCCCAATGCAGATGCAACAGACTTGGTGATAATGTTTAGATGCCCCTGAAGGCCTTCAGTAACTGCATCAGGTGCGTTAGGGTTTAGGTTGGAACTAAACTCCAGACTAGGACTTGGCACCCACGTCTCAGACAATTTAACTCATATAAGTTACATGGACAGTCTTAACAAATGCTGACACGTCAGCACAGACATAGTCAGAGGTAGTCACTGCAGTGTCCAGCCACCACAGAAACACACTCAGCAGTCAACAGAATATAGAGAACAGGTAGACCTCTATGAGAAGATATGCTGGGGAGGGTGACAACACATATATGGTGGGGTAAATAAGGTGGTAAGACACATCCAATATACAAATATATGGTGCCATGAGCCAATAGGAACGGTGTGACTTCAGGTTTGTGTCTGACACAACTTGGTTAGCGCACACTTACAGCCCACTGTAGCAAAGACATGATTTATCCAGTCAGGTGCAGCCAACAACAGAGCAGTTCATCAGCTTAAGTCTTAGCCCTCACATAATGCTAGCAGTGAGACAAAAATGGCACCCTTTCGCAAAGGTTAGTTCTAAGGCCATGAGCTGAGATACTCAGGCTGGGGGGTGGGGGTTGGGGGTTTATTGTAATGAGTCCTCCAATTTACATAACAAGGGAAGCCAAATCTGAATGCCTTGTTGAATCCCATGTTGTCTGATCTAGGCAGCCCACAAAACACAGACTGGGTTGTCTAACTTCACAGTTCGTGGGTTGGTAAGCACCCCAGATACCCAAATGTATGAGCACAAGCACTTTTTTATAATATGTCCCCTTTAATACAACTATTACAAATAATATGTTATATATAGTTTTAGTAGAACAAAATAAATGTGTACAATTTACTCCATTTACTGACTTGTATAAGACAGCAAATATGAGGAATGAAAGCTCTCATGAATGTCATACTGACTGCTCAATAATCAGTGGATGAGTGAGTTTCTTATAATCAGTGCAGGCTTTAAATACGGCTGTTGTTCCATAGGGAATATCCTACAGTACAGAGTCTAGCCAGAGTTGCTTTTATCCTGGTCAGCGATGAGAAGCGTTCCATTACAGGTGGGTAATGCTGTAACATACTGTGCTGCAATCTAGTTAAGCAGGAATAATTTTGCTCAAATCATGTCATTGGTCAGTGTTCTTCAAGTCCTGATCATAGACATCCAGAAAAGCTGATTGTATTGTGACATAATTTATTACAACAACAATATACACTCATCATCAAAAGAATAGTTGCACCCTGAAGAAAGAGTCGGACTGCTATTGCCACATGCCAGATGTCTCGGCATGGAGTTGTAGAGGTTCCTAATGGTGTCCTGCAGTAATCCATCCCATGCAGCTTAAATATTCTCAAACACATAGAATATGCTTTCTGTACACGTGACACGTAACAACAAACCATTCATCTCGGTGCTGACCATGGTTCCTACACACACGGATTCGTTGGTCGTCTCAACATGGTCATTCACATGTCTCATGATGTCAAACCTACCCACCAAGTTTCATTCCTTCTGGTTAATTCCTTCTGGGTACAACTATTTTTTGATGATGTATGTATTAGGTTCTGTTGTAGAGAAACATATAGAGTCAAAATTGTTCACAGTGGTGGTGACAGGCACCAGACATAGGAAGTGCATAATGCCTCTTAAAGTTCCCTCGTAGACAGTTTTTATATGGAAGGGTTATGACTGCACTGCCTAATGCCAGTGCATCACAACAGCTTTGAAGGTTTTGGTCTAATACATCACTGCTGTCTGAACAAAACCTCGTACCTCCAAAATGATAACTTTACAGGAGAAAGAAAAAACACTTCTAATGTAAGGTAAGAACCAGACCAGAACACAGACACTGTATTCAACACTGAAACACAAAAAAAATACATAACAGGACTGGGCTGGCAACAAACGTGACGTATATCCACTGGATGGATAATTGTGGTAAGAGGACTTTTCTTTGAGCTTATGGACAGTCATGTATGTGGAGGACCTTCTGATTGCGATCAAAGGTGATGCATTTAATTGGCATCACCAGAGGTGAAAAAATCAGGTCCAGAAAGTAAAGATTGTTCCCAGGATTTTGTTCCAAGTACATGCCTTTCATAATTAGCTCAAACCACCAGCAGAGGTGTGAAGTTGGAACAAGGATTTTTACTTTCTGGACCACCTCTTATAATCAGCAGCCCAAGCAAAACAAGGTGGCTAGCGAAATGCTATGGTTAGCTAATAAAGCTTTGCAAGAGGCAATGTTTATTTCTAATTTCTGCACACGTGACATAAATCTACATACTTATATGGACTTTTTTTTCCTCAGCCATGCTCACATTACAGCACTATATTACGTCAACCAGTTGGCAACAGGCTAGTTGTAGGATGAGTGCATCCTCTCTGCCATCATGAAGTGATGGAAGTGCAGACAGGCTCCAACCTGCCATTACAGAATGAACTACATGTGCAAGTAATCACTACACATCTATCAATCCCTTGATGCATTACATAATCATGTTCAATTATGTAATTATTTTTATAGTATAGCAGAACAGCAGTAATAACTAACCTTGAAAGGGATATATTGGATAAACTCATAAATCTGCAAATAGATCTGAAATTTAAAACCGGAATCTTACTATTTATAATCAAATGAACTGGAATTCTGAACTTACGAAGGAGAATCAGATGCCTAAAATCAAGAAACAGTGATGGCAGCTCAAAGTGCATGTTACGGGAACATCATAAATCGGTGAGTTTAATGAGTGCAGTTAATAGTAAAGGTAGTAAACCTCTTTAATAGTGGATCGTTTTAAGCATCGCTCTGGAACTGTGCTGTTACATACAGGGCTAGTAGCAAAAGCTGACACAAAGCTGGAGGGCTACAACCATCATCTGCCAAGTCTTGCAAGCTGATCCTAATGACTCCTGAGTTGCTTGATTAAAGGAGGATCTGCTCAAATGAAATTAATCCCTCCTTCTGTTTTTTATTGGATGACATGATGTCACTGCATGTTTGTATGTGACCTGATGTTTGAAGGTCAGCTGCAGTTTATAGACAAAAATCAGCTTTTTTGTTGTTGTTGTTTTGGTAACACTTTCAGTGTCCGAGAGAGACAGAAAGAGACAGGGACAGAGACAGAGAGAGAGAGGCCTGGTTCTTTGTCCCAGAACTAATGTAAAACAAACAACCAACAACTTTGGTACCACTTTTTTAAATCAGGTATCCATAATGCACTGCAAGTGCAATCATTAAGATCTCCAATCCGTTCATAATACTTTATAATCCATGACTTAAGCCTTTGTAGAGAAGCTGTCTATTTATATATACTGGCATTGTCATGTAGATTGTAGAATAATATTTTATCAATTAATTAACCCCTGTTCAAAGTACAAATGAGCAGTGTTATATTTATATATACATATTATACTGTATAAATATACATAAAGTATTATAATGCATTATGCCACTTTGTGCCATAAAGCTTTATACTGTGGTGTTGTAACTGTTTATGTGGATGATTATGATCATGTTATGTACACTTACAAAGGCTTGTGTCAAGTATTATTATCTTTATGAGTGCACTTACAGTGCATTATGGATACCTGATTCTTAGAAAGTGTTATCAAATTTTTGGGTAGTTTGTTTTACATTAGTCCCGGGACCAGGCCTCTCTCTCTCTCTCTCTCTCTCTCTCTCGGACATTGGGTAGCAGCACGTGAGCAGTTGTCATGGTTAACAAAACAAACAGCCTGTGGGTGTGTTCACTGCTGATTTGTGGGCATCTCTTCGGTCATCCACTCTGGTACAAATGACTGCATACATCCCTCTTTTTTTTGCGCCTTTTTTGCTGATATTTGCGTCAAATTATAGGGTTGAGAAATACATAGAATGAAGTCATTTTTGTTTTCTTTCTTAATTATTTTTTTTTTCAGCAGAAGGAAGATTGCTTAGGAAAGTTGGAGCTTGGAAAGATCCACTTCTTCATATGTTCCATTCCTGGTAGATCATTTGGGGTTATTTCGGGCAGCGAGGGTGTTTGGAGCAGAGGGGGATTCATCAATCAAGGTGCCATGCTAGATTAGTGTAGTGTTCCCTTCTGTGAAGTTGGGGTGAACTTGGGACTAGTGGAAGACTTTTATTGTAAAAGAGAAAAGAGGAATTGCAGTTGTAAGCATGAAGAGGATTTAGCATGATGCATGTGTGGGAGGGAAAAAGAAATGACTGAATAAGAGGACAGATGGAGAGGGACAACATTAAACTCTTAAATATTAAGGTGCCAAAATGTGTTATTCACAACGATGATATAGAAGGATCCACACTCATCATCAAAAACAGTTGCACAAATAGTTGTACCGAGAATGAATCAATTGACGGGAATGAAACTTGGTGGGTAGGTTTGACACTGTGAGACATCATGTGAATGATTCAAGTTTCACACTCAGTCGCACGTGACGTAAGCAAGGACGGACCTTATCACTGTACCTGGCTGACCCAACAGCCAAAATTGTGGACTTTCAACGAACAGTGATGCCCTCCATGAGTCATCCTGTTAGTGCCAGCACCATTGGCAGACAGCTGCACGACGCAGGACTACATGCATGCAGACAGTTACGACGACTGCCCTTAACACCACATCAATGTCACCAAAGACTGCAATGGTGTCGTGCCAGACTGTCATGGAGTGACTCAGAGTGGCAGCGGGCCATCTTCAGTGATGAGTCCTGCTTTTGTCTTGGTGGAGACGACTAACAAATCCGTGTGTGGAGGCACCGTGGTCAGCGTCAAGATGAATGGTTTGTTGTCACGTGTCACACGTCCAGAAGGCCTGGGGTCACTCCACCTCCACCCCTACCGCAAAATCTACAGGAAGTGTGTGAGAATATTTAAACTGCATGGAATGGATTATCACAGGACACCATTGACTGTGTATTTTAAGTGTATTTTGGTGAAGTACAAACAATTTTCTAAATTTTTCAACTGACATAAAGCTTCTGTATTAACTGACCCAATCGAACGAGCAACTTGCTGGTGATCCACTTTAGCGATTTGAAAAATGTTACTTTTAACACTTCTTTACATAAATATAAATAAACAGAAATGTCCAACCAAGTTAAGAGCCAATGAAGAACCTTTATTATTAAAAGTGAACAAGAGTTCTTTGGTTGATGCAACAGGAGAACCATAGACGCCATAGAAGAACCTATTGATAAAACAATGTGTAAAGTGTAAAATTTAAGGCTTTTCCTACAACTTTATATTATATAGAGGTTTCTAAAAAAAAGTTTTTTTTAACTGCTGCAACTGATTTCTGAAATTGATTTTTCTAAGAAGCATCCACTGACAGGTGTTTTATGGGACCAAATATGGTGCTTCTATGGCATCGCCCATAAAACCCTTTTTCAATTTTTATAAAACAGTACTGCCTGTTATCCATGCCAATTACTAATAACAGCCTTTGTAATACCAGTGTGGTAGAACTAGGGGTGAGCAATATGGCAAAAATATTACAGCATGCTACTTTTTAAGATACAGGATATGCATCACAATGTTTATCTTTTATATTTAGATTTAATACGTTGTAAGAGACCAAATACCTGTAGTGCCATACATACAATTATTATAATTTTTATTATTATTATTATTAATAATACATCTACAACTGAGATATGTATTTACAGTGTTTCTTAGGTATGGACAGTATCAATGAAATGCTGAGAAATGCAAACTGCGACATATGTGACAAGGGCTACCCTTATGCAGAACAAAGCAATATGCAACAAGCCTCTAATGTCCAATGTCAAACTCCCTGACTTTTCCCGGACTTTCACTGACTAAACAGCTGAATTTCCATGAACTATAATGATTGGAAAAACATGGTGCCTTTGTGCTGGGCAGACAAAAACCAGCCACAGTACTTTAAACCCGTCTATTTGTGTGAGCTTTATTTACTAGTTGTCAGTGCACCACTTTCACTGCTCAGTGCACAATCATTGTTGAAATTTACCAATTTGATTGCCAGTTGTTGATAAGTGGGAAGGGGATAAATGGGTTTGGGAAAATCAAATAACCATGACAACTACTCTTACATATACACACACAATATTTTGATAAATGGAAGCGACAAAGTAAAGATGCTTTATACAGAAATCCCTGATATTCCATGACTAGGCCCCAAAAAATCAAATCCCCTGACTTTCCATGTCTAGAATATACTTTTTAAAATTCCTTGATATTTCAGAAATTTCCTGACCCCTTAGGAGTCCTGACTACTGAATGTGCTATAGTGTGCAATGAACTTCCTGACCAACCACAGATGTTCAATCGGTCTCTGAATGAAACAAGGTGTTTACATGACCCAACAAACAGGCCAAAATAATGCAGGGTGAGGATCCGATCCTGTTACGTCAAAGGTTCTGAAAGGTGATTATGTAGCTATCAAATCACAACTTGCCATTTTGTCTATAATGTGAAGCCCTGGTGTGTGCATCTGTTTTGATGACAAGAGACATGCACGGCTGCTCGGTACTCAGGGGGTGTTGTGAGGGCTATCAAAGCAGGATTAGCGGCTACCGGGTGACCGGACCATGGGGAGAGGAGACAAAGCACGGACAGTCGAAGGGAAAGCCTGCTATTCAGCCATGAATCTCCCCTAGAGCTGGGAACTTCCTCACTCTAATACACATTACAGCGCAGATGGAAAACTACTATACTGGAGCGACACTTTGCTCTATATTACTTTTCAGTCTCACTGTACACCCCCATCTAATAATTCTTCCATCTCCAGCAGAATATCGATCACTCACTGCCACGGAAATGTAATCCCATGTCTATATTAATTTTCCACCATAAATAAATAAATAAATAAACATAAGACATAAAACAGACCTGTGGCGCTTGGACCCCCAATTACAGTTAACAGGCAAACTAAAATCGCATATGAGCTCAGTACGAACAGTTTGCTTGTGCTGTTTAAAGTGTGGAACTATTTCACCTTTACTGACTTGCCTGAATGAAGGTAGGCAAAATGTAACATAGTTTGAAGTTGGTGTAAGGAGTTTAGAGGCCTATTCCACATTTACTCATATGTTACTCTGCGTATCTGGGTGCCTCGAGAGTTTCTGTGCAAGGCTGGAGGTAACAGCAGTTCCATAAATGATGTAGTACAGTAAGAACAACTGATCACTATAGATAATCCCCTGTAGATGATGAACAGCCTTGTGACTCTTCAGATCAAACGTCTTTGGTGACATCAACAAGGATGTATAGCGAGGGTGATTACAACGGTCAAGCATGACATCAACCAACTCCAACTGGTTGAGGACCAGGACTCCTGGGTCTATCTGGAAGCCCTGGAACAGAAAGATAGTGTTGTTGTGTTTAGTGGTACGGTGGTGTGGAGAGTTTTAGGACCTGAAGGTCTGGAGAGTTTTGAGATGCCTATAGCCTAGGCCTGACAGGAAGAGCAAAAATTAGAGTCTGACTGATTGTTACTTTACTTTTCTTATGTACTTGCATCAGTAATCAGTTATACTATTTTCTTTATCCCTTTTTATCTTTGTTCACCTTTTTAATGATTTCAATCCTTTTTGAGCACTTACAGAAAACCTTTTTTAGCCTGGCCTATTCTTGGTACAATCCCAGGGCTAAAACAGCATTTTTTGTCTCTGTATCTTATTTTAAAACACCAAAAAGAAACTAAATCACTTCACTGCTCTGTGAAAACTTAATTAACAATAAATAAATAAATAAAATAAGCAGAGCTTCAGATGTTCTCAATGTCCACTTTCAAGTCACGCAGTGCCATATATTCACATCATGCCAAGATCACTAAAAGTTTCAATCCTGTCACTTTCCTGACGGTTCCTCTTGTGCCAAGCCCTGAACAGGGGGAACGTCAAGATGCGCAAGCTATCATTCACCCGAGAGGTCACCATGGGAGCTTCTCCAAAGCCTCTTGACACTGATAAAGAAAGACCCTGCAAGGATCTCCTCAGCTTCTGCCAGCCCACCACAGGACATATTGGCCAGAGTCACGCCAAATGCTTTATCAGTGACCAGGAGTCCATGGGGCAGCCAAGAACCTGCAGTCCTGCTCTTTGACTCACCCAACATGGTCTATTGTGGAGATGTCTTAGTGTGAATGCACAAATGATCTGAGACGGTTTTGCCAACAAGTGAGGTCAAGACACTGTCTGTTCCTCAAAGGCGAGAGGGGCAGGTGGCATGAGCTGTTTACTATACTCTAATTGGTTGGCCTTTAGCAGCTATGAGGATGCACAACTATCACAGCAAAATCTGAGAAATGAATAAGAATCTGAGGTTTATGGTTCAAAATGTACGTCATTACTCATCACATGGTTACGTCTGAAGTTGACTTTCTCACACTGGAGCTATGACACTAATGGAAACTTATTCACCCTCAATTACACTCATCGTCAAAAGAATAGTTGCATCCAGAAGGACTGTCGGATTGCAATGCGATTCAGAAGGAGGATATATTTGGGCATATATCTTTATGGAAATTGCATGAAGAGTTTTTTTCACACAAAAAGAAACAAGCGAACAAAAGAAAATGGATGGGGAAAGCAATGACATCGGTTAGGCTATCTTCCATTTTGGAAAAGCAATAGGAGCTCAAAGAGTTTCACAATATCTTCCAGGCGCTGAAGCTTTATGAGCACTTTCACCAATAGCTTGAATGTCTGTAACCAAGTTGTTTTTGGAGATACTACCACTGTATATGCTGGAGCCGAAAATGAACTATTCCTTTTAATGTTTGATGCTGGGACAGAGACAATAGACTTTCTTGGCTGTCAAGATGTCAATGACAAATACAAGAGTGATTAGTCGAGGGAGTTTATGTTGCCTGGAAATGTTTGCAAACATCAAACAGAGGAAGAAAAAAGTGCGTTGCATATTTGATCGCATAACTGCTCGGCAAGATATCACACGTTATACACATATACAAATTAATTTATTGATGTCCAAATAAATGGCACAAACTACTCTGCTTATATACAATTGTGAGCAAATTTTGGGCACCTCTGGTCAAATTTCATGTTTTGTTGATTTTTTGTTGAAGTGAAAATGAGCTCATGTTCATCTTCTACAGAGAACATCCTTCTATACATTCCTATGTACAATTACTGTTTATTTGCTGCATGATAGATATTAAAACTAAATATAACATGTTGCCTGTGCAATAGTTAGGGTGGATGTTGTACAAAAACATGTATCTCAATTTTTGTCGGTTTTTACTCTCATGCATCATTTGATTACAGCGGCCATTAACATTGTGTGAACATTTCATGACGAATGGACCAACAAAAATGGCCCAAAACTACTTGGGAAAAAAGTCTGGTTCCATTGACTTGCATTCAAATTAAGGTTTTTGCCCTCCATGTAAATGATGTCTTAGCTGATTTTCACTCAGAAACTCAACGACAACTGGGCCGTCCAAACTTTGAACACAAACTCATTTGACTGTAAAGACCTCAAGGAAAAAAAAGGTATTCGTGTCAGACAAAGGCTAGCCTCAGACGAAGTCTTTCCAAGGTTCTATGCTTGACTTGATTTTTTGACAGCCAACAGATTGCCGCCACATATGTGCAGCCACTCGGATCACTCTAAGCCCACTCTGCGTCCTCCACTTTCCATGGCTGAATGCCTCCGGAGATTTATATCTTCGTTCTTATTCAGTAGCGGCGCTCTGGAATTACCGCCCCTAATAAAAATGCCTACATGCCCATGCCAGGAAACTTGATTACAATGGCCTCAGCACTTTATTGTCGATGGTAATTAAGCTGCTTAATTCAAAGGATTAGCAGATCAAAGATTGCTTGGGGAAAAAAAATCGCCACTGTGGGCAGCTTTAGTGGGGTTGAATTTATAAGCTATAAAAATGTAGCCACCCTGATACTTAGAGGAAAGGAGTCTGCTGAGGCCTTGACCTTACGACTCTATTGGGTGACTTGGCAGCGGGTTCAAATGGCAGCAACGGCCGAAGCGTAACTGAGACTTAAGCAATTACACTGGATCGACCGGGCGGAGATGTGACGCAGTGTTTGGTTACGAGCTTGTTGCGTTGTGGCTGCCTCTTGGGTTACCCCTGCCGGTGCAGGAGGATCCGTAATCTTGACATCAATTATTCAATTAGTAAGACTTCACAGCCAGTGCTGAGCAACCAGGAATGTGTATGCTGCAAGACGATGCTCCCAACTTCAGGAAGGGTTGGTGTGCATGTGTGCTTGTAAAGGAGAGAAGCAAGATTACGCTCTCTGGCTTCGGAATGTGTCTGTTTCCAGTCAGCGCGTGTCGACGTGATGTAAGACGACGCGCTCTGACATCACGGCAGTCAAGACACGTTTTATCCACGTGCCTAATGTACCTCAACAGGATACCGCACGTGGAAGGATTTCAGACGTTCTCGTACAGCAATTATCCTACCGTTTACAAGAACTAATGCCATAAAGCATAACAGTATTTTAGTCACACCATGCTCTGAATGTGAATGTTAATGACAGCGCTTTGCAAAGTCCAAATTACAGGCTTGTCCTAATCTCATGGTTTCTCTACTTCTGTACAGACCTGTCTGATGAGGCTGCGGTAAGCTTTGGCAGCGGGCGTTCACACAGATCACAGCACATAAAGTGCCTGTGGAAGTGAACTTGCTGAAAACCTTTAAACTCTTGTGAGATTTGTCCAAGAGCAGTGATCAGACTGTCCACTCCCAAACCGGGCAAAACTTTCCTGGGACAGGTGGTTGGTTCCCCAGTCCATAATGGTCAAACAGATGGAAACATACATGCATAGCATCTTTCCAACTGATGTCATTGTTGTCTAGGAGAAAGTACAGAGTTATTAAAAAGATCTCTTTGGGATTTTTCAGTCCTTAGGCAGTGGGGAAGGTATTTCAAGGTCATGCAAGTTGATCCTTGATGGCTCAGATTAAATGGTCAGTAGTTAAACAGAATAAAAGTGAACCACTGATAAAAAGTGAATGATGGTTAGCCATAGGACTACACTGAGACCTGAGAGGTTAATCCATAACCAAGGTCTTTCAGAGTTATGCTGGCCAAAGCAAATCCTCGATGACTCAGTCTAGAAGGTCAGTGGTCAAAAAAGACCAAGAATAGAATAAATCTGAATAATGCTTTAGATATCTTGGGCAGATTATAGTCCATAAGCAAAGCCTTACAAGGTTAAACTGACCAAATCGATCCTTGATGACTCATGATTAGATTCCTAGTGGTTAAACACACCACATGATAAAACTGAAGGGTGCTTAGATATTCATGATGGAACACTGTCGCTATTAAGCGTATTTTAGCCTAAAACTACAGAAACTAATCTATAAGCAAGGCCTTACAAAATTATGCCTGCCAAGTTGATCTTTGATGACTCAGATTAGATGGTCAGTGGTTATACTGACCACAGAATAAAACTGAATGATGTTCAGATATTCCTAGTGGAACACTGTTGCTACAGCTACCGTAAGCAAGACCTTACAAAATATGCTAACAAAATAAAGCTGATCCTTGAGGATTTGAATGGCCAGTGGCTAAAATGACCAAAACTAACCGAACACCACTGAATAAGGCTTAAATGTTTTCAGCAGAACACTGTTACTATAGCATCAAGTGTGTCTTAGGCAGAGCCTACAGAGATTAATCCATAAGAAAGGTCTTTCAGGGACAAGCTGCGCAAGTTGATGCTTCATGACTCAGTTTTGATGGTCAGTGGCTAAAAACACCAACAAGTAATAGAATAAAAGTGTATAGAATAAAAGTGTATAGATATCTATAGCAGTAGCACAGTGCTTCATGGCATCTAATTCGATAATGAGCCTCCAGCAGTGGATCCCCATAAAAGGTCTTTCAAGGTTATACTACATAAAGCTGATTCTTGAGGACTCAAATTAAATGGCCAGTGGCTACAAAGACCAAAACAAAATAGAATACCACTGAATAAGGCTTAAATGTCCTTCGCAGAACACTCTTACTATAGTATCAAGTCTGGCCATATTGATGTATAATACCTCGGTTTAGATGGTGAGTAATAGACCAACAAGTAATAAAATAAACTTGTATAAGGTTTAGATACCTATAGTGGCAGCCTGTTGCTTCATGGCATCTAACTCATATGTGAGTCTACAGAAGTTAATCCCTATAAAAGGTATTTCAAGGTTATACTAGATAAAGCTGATGCTTGGGGACTCAAATTAAATGTTCTCAGCAGAACAGTGTTACTATAGCATCAAGCGTGTCTTAGCCAGAGTCTACAGAGATTAATCCATAAGTAAGGTCTTTCAGGGTTAAGATGCGAAGAGTTGAAGCTTGATGGCTCAGTTTAGATGGTCAGTGGCTAAAAAGACCAACAAGTAAAAGAATGGGTGTATAAGGTTTAGATACTTATAGCGGGCAACCTGTAGCTTCATGGCATCTAACTCATAAGTGAGTCTACAGAAGTTAATAAAAGGTCTTTCAAGGTTATACAGGATAAGGCTGATCCTTGGGGACTCAAAATTAGATGGCCTAGTGGCTAAACAGACCAAAGCTAACAGAATACCACTGAATAAGGCTTAAATATCCTAGTGGAACACTGTTAGTATTGATTCAAGTCTGCCCATATTGATGATTAATAACTCAGTTCAGATGGTCAGTAATAGACCAACAAGTAATAGAATAAAGATTTAGATATCTATAGGGGCAGCCTGTTGCTTCATGGCACCTAACTTATATGTGAGTCTCCAGGGGTTAATCCCTATAGAAGGTCTTTCAAGGTTATACAGGATAAAGCTGATCCTTGATGACTCAGCCATCAGATGCTGTTTGACTTGAACACCCTTATTCCCGGCTATTGCATCACATTGATTACAAATTGATGAGAGATAAACAGACTCACGTAACCGAGGACTATAAACATGACAAAGACCGTCTGATGGGGTTACTGAGGTCACTGGCATCCATTGTGAGCAACAACAACAAGAGTGAGACCTTGGGAACTGGTCAGCACTTCAGCAAAAGTAAAAACACCATTTACCCAATACCGCTGCAGGGTTCAATCCCACCTGCTCCATGCATGTCTACACAACCTGCCGCACCTTCAGCAGCGAGAAGAATGACAGCCTCCAGTAGCAAAGCTTTACAAACTCATTTGCTTTTCAATCTCGTACTGAATATGAGTGAGACGCTTTCATTTCCTCTCATGACATGCTCTGTTGCCTCAGTAACCAGCCTCTTTCAGGGGGGCTCTGGGAACCTTTGCAGTCGCCATATATGGAGGACTCAGAAGCCAATAATTACCACTTCATGTTCCCGTCTAAAGTATTTTAGGCAAGCCGCTGTCCTGAACATCTTGTGGTCAGGGAAATTAAGATATTTAATAAGTGACTACGGCTAAAACATACATCATTAAACTCAGAGGAGGATTTTTTTGAAACCCGGTTAGACACTAATTTGGCAAGTGCGGCCCAAAACATTCCTATTTTTGGAAGATACAGGGAACCTAGAATTAGAGCACGAACGAAAAGAAATGTGTTTGCGAGCATGCACTCATGTGTGCGTCTGCGTTTGAAAATGAGGGGTGCCGAGAGATTTGAGTGGGAGCAGACGCCATTCCATTTGAGGGGCATGAGGAGGGAGAAAAGGGACGAGGATGAGAACGAGAACTCCTCTCGCAAACATACATGATAAAGTCATGTATTGTCTTGTGGTACTTTTCAACCATGCCCTTCACCTCCTCTGTAAGAACTGAATGCCAATCAAGGCTGGGTTGGCTGAAGAGCAAAGGGAACGGAGGAAGGAAATATTTCGAAGCTACTGTCCCTGGCTTGCTCTCTGCCCGACTCGCCTGTGCCAGCGGCATCTCACATCCTTGTTCCCGAAAAACACAATGACTTTCCTTTGCTCTCAATTTGTGGAGGGAGAACACAAGGAAAAAAAGGATCCCATTGAATTTCACATCGCAAATGCTCCTGGGGGCCACAGAGCTCCATGACTGATTAGCTATTGTGGTGAACAATGTCAGGAAGGGACAAGAAAACGTACTTTCATAGGATTAAACGAGGCCAAGCCTCTCGAATGGCGGCCTGGAGAAGGGAAAAAAAAACACAAATTATAAAGCTTATTACTTCATCAGATATCGCCAGTAGAGCCTGGCTGAAATGCTAATTGCCTTTCTTTGCAGCTGCTTTTCTTTGCAGAAGCGAGGGTTATAGAGTGTGGGTGTGAGAGAGAGAGAGAGAGAAAGAGAGAGGCAGGGGCGTAGAAACGGACTCTCGATTCACTGACCAATGCACAAAAAACATGCATGGACGTTTTTTTTTTTTCCAGGCTCACTGTTGTGCTCTTTCTTTTCTCGCAACATTGTTTTTTCTCGCTTTTCTCTAACCCACCCCCCTCCACCGACTCCTTCTTTCTTCTTTTTCTTTTTTTTTTTTGCATGCAAGAACTCCAGCCTCCTAGCAGCCCAAATCAAACCCCCCATTCAGATAGATAGGTCTCTTTCTCTCACTCCGTCCCCCTCCAAGAGCCTTTTAGCAGAGGAGAGATGTGGGAAATTCCTGTCCTGGCCTCTTCAATCTGCCGAGTTTGGCAGCCCTGGGACAGATGGCTGGATTGAGCATGGGGGAAAAAAATCCCTGAGCTCGCTCAATTGTCTCAAGAATCGGAGGCTAGGATAACCCCTCCATGAACGAGGAGTTAAGCAGAACTCTCCTTCAATGCTTCTTTGAGAAACACCGTGACCCGTTTTGTAGTTGAGTTTGACTAAGCGCCATCACTGGCTTTCCCTTTCAATAGATATAGACGTCCACTATCTCGCTATTGTTCGCTTTTGTTAGAAGAAGCAGAGCCACTGGATTCGGTATTCATTGGTCAGTGAAGGTCTTTGCATGATTCCAGATTCAGTTCAATTCCCACCTCTTCAGAAATTCTTTCACCATGACGAAACATAATGGCAGGGAACCTTGCTGGTGGTGGGAAGAAGAAAGGGCCATAGAGAAAGGATGGAGAGAGCGAGAGAGAGGGAAACAGGGAGTCTGTGCATTAAACAGTTGAGAAGGGACACAGCCAAGGACAAACAAAGGAAGAAGAGAGAGCAACCTGTAGCTAGCAAAAACCTATGGCTCTATAACAGTCTCACTTTTGTGGCGACCGCTTCTCTTCAGAAGCTGTTTACACCTGCAGTATGTAAGTTCAGTGTTTAAGCTGGATATAACGGTCAGGGTGAGGTTTACTCATTCATAAATCTGAACAGATTCCACTGCGTTACGTGGTTTTTACGTTGAGTTTAGTAGTTACTACATATGTACATCTGTGGATGTGAGTGTCGGAGAAGCCAACAGGAATGAAGACAAGAAGACAAAAACATGACCCAACCAGAAAAGGCTAAATGCTAAAGTCACTATTTGGTATTAAGTTTACTAACAAATATTAAATGCTGTGTGGGTTTTAGTTTCACCTCCAAATACTAAATTGGTTTAACTTTCAACACAGAACATGAGACTATTGTTTCTGGTTCCAGTTCAGTAATACCATAACGGACATCCATAGTTCTAGCTCAGTTAGACCAAAATTAGCATCCATAGCTCCGGTTCAGTTAAACCATTACTAACATCCATAGCTACAGTTCAGTTACACGATAGCTCCAGGTTAGTTAGACCAGAGCTAACATCCACAGCTTCAGTTCAGTCAGACCATAGCTAACACTCACAGCTCCAGTTCAACTCCTGTAGCTTACCCAGTAGACTCCAGTGATGCCAATACTTTTAGACTGATTGTGCTGTTTTGTTGGTTTGGTACTAAGACTCTCCTGATACTGAACATTCTAAATGAGCTGCACATTTGGGTGTGAAATAAAGCATATATGAAAACCATTCACATAATCAAACTAGATATAGGTATTTGATTTTATCCAGTTGCCTTGTAAAAAGCAAGCTTGGGCACATCACTCTAGTCTCTACTGGATGATTTATTGTTTTACTGGAATTCAAAAGTCCAGCACAAGCTGGTGACTGTGTTTCCATAGCAACGTGTTTATCAACTTTATTAACTTGTCACTGTCATGTTAGAGCAACAACAATTGGTTTTCATCACTGTGTATGCATTAGATAATTGTTATCAGATACTTCAATATTGTTGGTACAATCAAATACAGTAAAAAAAAAGCAGTTTGAAACTTTTCTAGCGTAAAGTACAGACATCACACACAAGTGTAAGTAAAACTGCTGTAGTCCAGATCACTAAAGACTCCACTGCACACTTGTGGATGGATGACTGCACTGTCACCACTAAAACTGCCCCTATCCAAGCTTCATGGTTTCAGAGAAAAGGCTCTGCTCCCTGTGGTTGGGAATTAGGAGTGGACATCAAGGGATGGATACAACCGGTCAGGCTCTATAGGTTTGTGACTCCCTCCGCCCCCTTCACACCCCAGTCGCAAATCTTCAGGGACACAAAACTTGTAAGGTTTTACCTAAAGGATTAAACTCCCAGACAGAGACCACCTAACTGCTGTGGTCACAATGAAACACCCTAGGGCAAAGGATGTGTGGGGGTAATCCCACAAGGACTAGATAGAAGATGAGCAAACAAAGGCAAGTACTTAGAAGTTTTTAATTAAGGAATTAAGAGAGAACACCAGTGGAGGGATACAACAGTTAAGGCTCTATAGATCAGCGCTATAGCAGACTTCCTACCAGAAAAGGTCCTAATGGCCTTGGTCACAATGGCTGGAAGACCCTGAGACTAAACTTCTGCATGAGTAATCCCACTAGCAGCGAGAAGATGAGAAACACAAATACACAGAAGGCTGTCATTTTTCTTTAAGGCTAATCATTTTAGAATATTAACAGTTTTAGCTCAAAGTGTTCAGTAAATAGTTTAGGCTCTATTGTTCATTTAGTAGGAGCATTTACTCCAGACTTCAGCACCCGCCAAAAGTCAACTCGTACTGGGGATGCTTTTGTGATGCTTGAACATTTACATAAGTGTACATTTTAGACATTCACACCAAAGAATTTGAGAAAAAAAAACATTTGTCCTCCCAGAAGTATGCGAGAGATCTTCAGAATAGTTTGCGGTATGGATTCATGCCCAACGTGTCCATTGTGAATAACTGAATGCTGAATAGTAGAAAAAGATCGCGGCTGACGGAGAACCTGCAGGCTGTCGAAGCGTCGGAGGGCACAGCTTGATTCCAACCTCAATGTTTTCAGCCCAAGGCTTTAGAAGATGAAAGAAGAGGTCATAGTTCAAGTTCAATGCTCCGGAGAAACAAGATAACATTTGTTTATTGGGACTTAAGACTAATACGACGCCACAAACACAGAAGAGGAGGAGAGTTTTAAGGCTGTTCTGGCAACAGAGCTTTTGGACTAATGTACAGCACATTAAAGCAGAAAGCAACCTTAAAGCAATACCTTGGCAAATAATCAAATTTACAAAATTTCCCTCTTACCGCAAATGTAGTCGATCAGCCAAGACTTGTCTGGGGTCTAAGAGACAAACATAAGTCACATAATAATATGGAAAAACAAGTGCATACACAAGAACTACAAAATTGCAACTTTACAGGAGAAGGCATAACCTAACTTAACCAAAATGCAAGTCAATGGAACCAGAATTTCTTCCAAGCGATTTTGGGCCATTTCTGTTGGTCCATTCAGCATGAAATTTCCGCATGAAATTTCCAATGTGAACAGCAGCTGCTGTGCTCAAATGACGCACAAAAGACAAAACCAGAAAAAAACGAAATACATGTTTTTCTTTGGACAGCAGATGATGGGCTTACCATTGTATGCACTTTGCGTATTTTGTTTGTTATACAGTAGTGGATCTATCTGATCTATCCCCAGGAGTGGATCTATCTGTTTGAAATCAACAAACAACATGACTGAGCATCAGATGATTTAGGCATGCAGTTTGCTGTAGTGATGCATTATGAAATTCGGAATCAAGTGAGTATCAGCAAATGCTTCCTTGAGAAACAAATATTGGTACCAAACTGACTGATATTTATTTCATAACAATACCTGATGACATTTTCTACAAATAAGTGTTGCATTTCAGTGAAATATTAATCCAGGTCAATCAGGCCTCAATTTCTACAATTTATAAACATGTATGTATCGGCTAGGGACGACAATGGGTACCTCAATTTGAGAAGCCAGTATTGAAATACTGAAATCATATTGAAATGACTACTCAGGTGTTTATTACATTTGTAACATTTTTGGATATAATGAGTTCCAAATAATAACAGCTGATGTTAATGAATAAAGGTTGTATTGAACATAATCACAATCTTGTATATACGTAAATAACAAGGCAGTATTGAGGCAGTATGTATGTAATATGTATATGTGTAATTTACCACCCATGTAATGTAAGAAAGAACCTATAAAGTGGCCTATAATAGATTTTGCAGTGCAACGCTTCATATACAGACTAACAATTCGGTGAAACACGACGGTTTTGCTAGTGAATCAGTGAATAAGTATGTTATACTTTCCTACTCCAAAACACAAGTATCTGGCCACAAGTATGTTGCCAAAGACGCTTCATCAAGTAGGGTGACCATACATCACTGTGTGCTATTCCAATACAGTGACTGGAATAACAACACTGTCTGCACAATGTATTATACAAGAATAGAGCGGTCACTACTCATTATAACTGCAATCAAGTGATCGGCTGAAACTTCACACACATTTAGTCATGCTCTTTATAGGACTTGAAAACAACTCTTGGAGAGATTTCTAAATTGCCTAAAATGTCCGGGATATGGCTTTCCTGTCATGTTGATAATTTGACATGTGGTCCAGAAACAATTAAAGTATATTTCTCTAACAAGTACCATCCTCCACCTTGTGTACAAGATAATGGATTCAACGTGACAGTGCCCTACTACAGAAACAATCACAGACTGGCATAGCTAGTCACCAGCATACCCAGAGTATGCTGTTTTTGGATGCTGGTACGCAGCAATTGAAGTTTAAGGCTGATCACCACCAAAACCAGCGGATGTTGTGCTTCAGATGCTGGTCAACCATCATGACCAAGTTGGGTGACCAAACAGACCAAACATGGAATGCATGCTGGTCTGTGCTGGTCTATCTGGTCACCCAACTTAATCATAATGGTTGACCTGCATCTGAAATGCAACATATCTGAGCTCTGTTAACTCATTAGCTCATCTGAAAAGGCACACTCTGCTACTCATCCAGCACAAAACCTCTCGTCTTTGTTTTGGTGCAACACCAGTGCTGTTTCCTAAAACAGAAATCCTACAGCCTTACATATTTTCAGCCACACACTTCACTGGGGTTAACTGAATATCCATCTGAATATCCATTCACTTACAGAGGAATACACTCAAACAAAAAAACAAACAATCTCTCTCTCGTTCATCCCCAGTATCAGCACTGGCATTGGCACACCGCAAATCAGCACATAATCCCCATAACGGTGTATCTGCAGTAGGTGGGGTTTGGAGTATGCATAGTCTTCCCGGGTTTGCGTGGGTTTCCTCTGGGTGCTCTGGTTTCCTCTCACAGTCCAAAGACATGAAGTCAGGTGTACTGGAGATGCTAAATTGTCCTAGGTGTAAGTGAGGGTCTTAGTCTGTGTGTCTGCCCTGCAATGGATTAGTGGCCTATCCAGGGTGTTTCCTGCCTTCCCACTGAATGGTGGGACAGCATCCACTGTGACCCAGAAGGATAAAGCAGTTTAGAAGGTGAGTGAAAGACAGTGTACAACATATTGAAAGCACAGACTTCTGCTATTATACCAATCACTCAGCACTGGCACTTTAATGATATGATGTCAACTGATCACTGATTATGACACTAACGACATGGACATCTCACAGAAAACAACAGATAAGGAGTTTGGTGATTTCAAGGTCCATATCTCTGGTTTCCTGATGGCTAGCAATGTGATCCAGGCCTTGTTGAAAAGGGCACGTCACGCTGTACTGACCTGTAGTTTTTACATTTTTAACTTTTAATGTTTTCTCAGTTGATCTACAGTGCTTCCAAATCCAGTTCTGAACATGGTTATCTACGGTTTCCCAAAGACTACAATAGAAAGTCATGTATCTTTAGAGATCACCCTATAATCATGGGAAGTTTGAAGGTGGTTGCTCTTTTTTTGCTGACTTACTGCATCCAGGGTGTGCCTAAGTCGAATACAAATTAGTAAGATCCCTGGATTCATATGCACAACTCCCTGAAAGCTAACAATGTAATCAAGGGCCCATTGGAAAGGGCACATCACACTCTACTGACCTGTGGAGTTTGGCTCTGTGGCAGATGTTTCAAGTCAGATTTTTGAGGTCGCCTGTTGCAAAGCATTCCCTTCCTCTGTGGTTTTATTCATAACGCCATAAGCAATTAGTCAATGACATCACATCACTGTCGACTTTGAAAAATCTTAAGCAACCACTTATATGCAATGTTAATTGATGAGTATAATCTTCCAGTACCTGTACACTACATCAGAACAGATCTACATTTGCTACAATTTAACAGAGACTTAACATATGAACCAAACAGAGAGGCAACATTTCTGCTTTTCTAGGAAACCAGAAGTAGAAAAGAATGCTCCTGCACATGGCTGAGACTACGTGAGATGCCGGGAGGGAGAAATAAGACGGACAAAATGAAATGAGACAGACGAGTGTGTGGACATAAAAACCCGCACTGCGTTCCAGGAGGGTCAAAGATGAGTGAGTGGCATGTTGACCGGCAGTAAACATTTTTCGTGAACTCTCTGGCCCACTTGCGGCAGACCATATGACAAATAAAGAGACCTCAGGATCGCTGCTGGACGTGACTGAGGCTTCACAATACCCTGCAGTAGTCCCACTTTAAACTCCAGAACAAACAGCTCCTAAAACATGATACTCCGAACAATACGTCAGCACCGCCCTGTGAGAGCATGTCGAGCCGTCAAACTGACTGTACAGTGAGTGGTGTAATAGCACTGTCTGCACGTTTAATATATTACACATGAACAGAGCTGCCATTACTGATTATGATAGTAATCAACTGGACAATTAATGAAGTACATAGAGTTTTAAAAAGGCCAAGCAATAAAAACATCACCTTACTGTGAGACAAACCAGCCAAATTCACACTTAAAATATGAATTATTATCACACAAGAAAGTCAACTAATCTAAACCACTTCCTCTGGCTTGTTACAGAGTCTAGCCCCTGGGAACTTCATTTCCCAGGACACCTTGGGTGCTCATGTGACCTCCTGCACACAGCTGGCAGCCTATCCCAGCTCTGCATCACCTGATTATTGATTATTTGTATCTGTAGTCTTTGCTATATGGTCCTTGCCTGGTCTGTTTTTTATGTTTTATGAATTATGTTTAAAGTATCGTCTCTGTTATTCGGTGTGAACAAAGCCTCTATACTGTAGTTTGTCGTTCCTGGTTTGACCCTTTGCCTTTAGCCTGTGCCCTATTTCTCGGTTTTTGCTTTCTCTGGTTTTTGACTTTTTGTTTACCCCTTTTTGACTTCATCTCTGGATTTCTCTTTATGGTTATGTTTGCCCTGTTATCAATCCTTTGCATGTTTTTGACTACGTTTCTGGATTGGGTTTCTGTAATAAACCTAGTAAACCTCACCTGTACGCGTCTGACTTTAAACCCGAGCCTTACTGACAGCCCTTTACAAGAGAAACGGTTCTGTGTACTTGGATCTAATGGATACAATTACGGAACTTAATGACTGACAAAAAGACTGCACTCCAAGGTGACACAACCTTGTTACACAGTCTGTCTTCCTTACACATCACAACTGAAATCCAATAGTCAGGCAAAAAATAACTGTACATTGACAGCTCTAAGTGAATGACTATCACTTCCTAGCATCAAAGCAAGTCAGGCTTCACATGCATTTAGTCATCTGCCAAATTTAGGCTTTAGATTTAACCTGGCCTCTAAATCTTGATAAATCAATGGATTTGTTAACATTTTAGCAGATGTGCTTATCCAGAGTAAGTGTTTTGTTGTCCCTTCACCTAAGATGCTGCTGGAAACAGAAGCCAGTGCTAATATGTAGGAAGAAAGATACAAAATCAAACATGGCGTAAGTGCAATGCAATGCATTTCAATAAGTACTTAGAGTAGTGGTCACTTAGGGGCTACACAAAGAGATGGGTCTTAAGTTTGCATTTGAAGACTGTAAGGAAATCTACTGTTCGGACAGCCAGTGGAAGTTTGACCACTACCTGGGTGCCAAAACAGTAACAGTCGTGATGCTTGTCTTCCGTGCATCTTGAAGGACCAGAGCTGTACTGTCCTTTAAGCTGAAAGAGTATAAAGTTTTGACTACTGCCATGGCTGGTCCATTGTTTGCTTTGTAGACAGGCATCAGGATTTTATGAGGACTGAAGACAGGCCGTACTGATGCATTCAGCACAAGGCCCTGATTGAAGATGACTGACAAGAGTATTTGACAAGAGATTGAACAAGCACCTCCATTCACTTTATGAATGTCAATGTATCAGTTTAGATGTCTATGCAAAAAAGAGTGAATAACAACATCAGTTAGCGATTCCCAAGCCGCCTCTCCACCATTTAATTTTCTCCTACTCATCCCCAGTGTTTCTTCTTTTGATTTACCATATATCCTGGCATTTGCAAAGGTTTAGCTGACCTGGTGAAATTTTGACAGACTTCTCAAAGTAAAAGTACCTAACTACATCCTCTACAGGGAACAAATGTACATACTTCATTTTCTCTGGGGAATATAAGTTTTCCACAGGCCACATTTGACCTTTATTATTTACTTATTTGTTTATTTTTTTCAATATGTTAAATTATCAACAAAACATGTAATTTGATCAGAGGTCCCTAAACTTTTGTATAACACTGTAAACTACAGAGAAAACTTTAGTTCATACCAGAGTTTTGTATCAAAAAAGTAATGTATAAGAAGTCCATATTTTGGTCTTCACCTCTTCGCTTAAGATCAGTTTGCCAGATGGGGACTGAAGCCTAGGCTTGGACCAACCAGAATTTGTTGTTTACTAACACACTTAGAAAGAAAAGTAGTTTTGTGAATTGGCGTTTCAGACGTAAATAAGGACATGAAAAGCAGCATTATAAGATGGTGTAAATGGCACAGCACAGTATGCGATATGTTTTCCATTGAAGTTCTAAAACTGACAGTGACAAATCTTCAGGAGTCAAGCGCTAAACATTTATCATATAGGACTTTCATTCTGCTCCGTGTATTCAATAACAGGACGCACAGTAAAGCCCAGTGGGATATTCCCACTGCGTCCCTATTCTGCTGTGGGTGCGGAGTCTTTGTGGAGTGTTTTTACCAGCTGAATTCATTCTCTCTGCAAGCCCAGTTCCATGCGTGGGCACTTTGTTTTAGCAGAGGCCCCAATCTGGTGGGAAAAGGGGTTCCAGATTGGAACCCTGCTATGGCAGTTCAGAAGGTGTGGAAACATGAACCAGACCGGAACTAATGTAAACTTGAAAGTGTGCTAAATTTCAGAACTTCTTTTCGTGAACTGCAAAGGTTTGCATCATTCATTACAAAAACATATTCTGACAGAAAATACGTCTTGAGAAGCCAAAGTCTGAAGACCTTTCGGCACCTGAAGTCCATGCCTTTAGTTTAATTTATACATTGATCTGTGAACAGGAAGAACAGTAATTGTGTCTAAAATTAAAAAAATAATAATAATAATTGTAGCTGACCATGCATAAAATGTGTGATTAAAACCATTATCTTTAACAACCTATATGGAGAAATAAAAGCTTTTACACTACATGGCCAAAAGTATATGGACACTCCATATGTTGTGTTTTGTTATTGTTATTGCATTGCGATATGCTGTTCTGAGTATATTGGAATTTTGTGGGTACTTCAAGGACATGTTTCATTAAACAAAGCATAAACTTTGCTTCCTAATTATTGAATTGAATTCAGTGCAGTTTGCTGAATTATGACTTCTTATCAAAGCTCAGAAAAACTACACATAGTAATGCAGATCATGTACCGTGCGTATGTCTTATATAATATTTCTCTATTATACGGCCATGCAGTCTCCATTCACACTAGCAGTAGAGTGGCACCAAAGAGCCAAAGTTTTGCAATTGTTGTAGACAACTGATCACCGATATCACCTTTGGAATGAATCAGAACAGTGAGTCAGGGCCTTATCACCCAACATTAATCCCTGACCTCGCTAATGTTCTTGTGGTTGAATGGAGGCAAATCCTCCCAACATCTAGTGTAAAATCTTCCCAGAAGGGTAGAGGTTCTAACTGCACATCAAGCTTCCTATTAATACCCTTAGTTAGAGAGTGAGAAGTTCATAAAGAACATATAGGCGTGATGTTTGGGTGTCCACATACATTCTCTTGTGTAGGGTTTAAGGTGTAGTGTTTTCACCCTATTTGTCATATATCTTCAAATGTTTGTGAGGCATAACTTTAAACTTTGTAGAGCTCTGTAAAACAACCCGAACCAAAATTGAACTTGTTCACCATTTTTGTTAGTTTACATGCCTGGCCATATTAAGCATAATTCATCACATAATTAAAAAATCTAGTATTTCTGTAATCTTTCATTAGGACGATTTTGGACACCTCAGGATTTTATTTTTGGCTACATTACCATGTATCAATGGGCAGGGAAATATAATATTAACCAGGAACTTAATATTTCACCTTCCCATCATTATGATTTCTGGTTTGTGTTGACTTCTTTTTATTTTTTTTATTTTAACAGCTATTTTTCCAGTGTGTCTGGATACTGGTTATTTTGGTCATATGTCCCAAGTGTACAATGAGTGCACCACTTTACAGACTGCAGTCTGCTAAAAGTGCTACAAGAAACCAGAGAAAGGACCACTCCAACCTCCAGTGAATTAGCTACACTTGCCGCTCTCCCAATCCTTCAATCAATGCTCCAAGCATAGATAAGACACCAAGCCATATGTGCTCATACATTCAGCTCAAGTACAAAGGGATAATGGAGGTTGGGAGGGGGGGCAGTCGGGCAGGGCCTGTGGGGCTTGGAGACAACACAAGGGCTACTAAGCAAATCTCTAGCAGCAGTGTCCCTGACTGCCTGCTACAAACTGCACAGACCATCTAACCCGGTGCCCAAGCTATTGCTCAGCTCCCTCTTTTGTCTGCATACACCTGCTGCTCCTTCATCATGCTCATGTGTGGTTCATTTATCCTCACAACATCAATCAGAGCACCACTCCGGAGGCAAAGCCTCAGCACATCCTCAGGGAAGATGCTGTTTATGGCACAGCCTCTTTGTCCAAGCCACAGGAGCATGCTCACTGTCCAGGAACACTTCTAAAATTGCATGGAAACAGAACTTATACAGACCCTACAAGTTGTAGAGCAGACAGGTTCATGGCTTTAAGGTCAAGTACAGGAGGATTTTCAGAAAAATGTATTATTTAAATATAATGTTAAAGTGCGAATAAAAGCTTTGATCTTCGGTCATATTCCAGGTGAAATTAGCACTACAGTATGTTGTAAGCAACACAAGCATGTTTTCCCTCAAAGAAAACAGGTGCATATTAACCCACTCCAGGACGAACAGTGTGTGTAGAGATGCTCTGTTTGAGGTCTTTCAAAGCATTTACTTGTAAGGAACTTCACCTTCCAGGTTCTCCACACCATAGATAGAACTTCATTCTCTAGGTTCCCCAAACACACACAAACACAGTGTGAGGAGCTTGGCTTGCCGTGTCTACACAAAGCCTACTGTCCACTGGGAGGCTCTGCGAAGCCACTACAGACTGACCTTCCTTTATGAATTTTCCTATCATTTCATGCTACTACTGTGGAGTAACAATTATACTGGTAAATATGAAACAGCAAGAAAGAAAGAAAGAAAGAAAGAAAGAAAGAAAGAAAGGAACAAACAAACAAACAAAGCAATGAAAATAAGACCTAATAACAAAAGGATACTTAAAGACAACAAAAGGATAATAAGAGAAAGAAAGTGAATGAAAAAAGAAATAAGGAAAGAAAATGCAACAATGCAACTGTGGAAAGAAAGGAAGAAAGAAAGAAAGAAAGAAAGAAAGAAAGAAAGAAAAGGATGAATGAAGGAACAGGATGAATGAAAGAGTGGATGAATGAATGAAAAAATAAGCACATAAAATGAAACCTTGGTTGAAGTAGATTGTGAAAGAAAGAACGAATGAAAGAAAGCAAGAGAAACAAGAAACGAAAAAAAAAACAAAGCAAGGTTAAACAGAGTGAAAAGACGACAAAGAAAATAAGAATAAATAACCGAAATAATATGATAATAAGAGAAGAAAGAAAGAAAGAAAGAAAGGATGAATGAAAGAGTGGATGGTGAAACAAACACAAGAAAGAAAGAACAAACAAAACCAAAGCTAACAGAAACAGAGTGAAAGAAAAGAGAAAGGCTAAATAACCAAAATAACAAGATAATAAGAGAAAGAAAGAAAGAAAGAAAGAAAGAAAGCCTTGCAGTGAGTGTCTGTGACGGACATCATCCGTCGCTGCTGATGAGCGCAGGTCGCCGGTGGACGCGCGGCGAGTCTCTCATTGTTAGTGTGTGAGATGAACATGTGCGCTCAGTCAGCGAGTCACTCCATTCAGAACACTCAGACAGGAAAATCTGTCCATTCAGAATAAAGACACCAAGAGACAGCAACACCAGCACTCTTTCTTTCCTCCCCCGCTTTAAAAGAGGAAAAGTTGATCCTGCTCTCTGCAGCGCGCGCTGCTCTTCCTCAGCCACCTGTTCACCCGCCTCTGCTGGTGCTGCAGAGAGCAACCAGCCAGAAGCGCCGAGCGCGCACTTACCTGAACACCTTCTCTCACCGCCCGAACTGAACTGCAGATGATCCGGCTCGGGTCATGCGACCATGGGCGATCGGCTTTAGTCCGTCACGGAGGAGCGGAAGGATGGTCACTGCATTTTCTCCCCCGAGCTGTGCACCGGTGAAGTTTCCTCTACAGAACGGGGACGCGGATCAGCCAGCACGTACGAGTACCCGCTACTGCGTAGTGTCTGAAAGTGGGCTTTCCGCGCGATAGACGGGGAACTGGAGCCGTGCTGCCATGCCGTCCGCCTGCGTAGCCGTTAGCGCTTATCCTCACTGGACTAGCGGGAGTTGGTAATAGCGCCTTGTCTGGGCAGAGACAGAGACGTGCTAATCTCATTACACCCCCCCCCCCCAACGAGCTCTCACCGACAGCGCACAGCTCCACCCAGCGACAGGCCGGCCTCACTCATTTAACACGAGCTGCTCTGAAAACACGACCAGAGGCGCACAAACATTCCAGGCGTTCGGATGAGACTACATTTAAGGGCGCAAAAACTCTCCACTGATTACTGGGGAACCTAGGCTATATTTGGTCTGGACAGTTTAGCGACTGAGTAAACAAGGTCATTTGACGTCTTGTAATGTGAAATGGGTTAATTGACCAGCGGTCCCAAAATCAACATGGCATCTGTTCATTCTCCTGACCTGCACATATTCTCTGAATTTTTTGCCTTTAACCCAATTTCCCCTTAATATACACTCATCATCAAAAGAATAGTTGCACCCAGAAGGAAGTGTCAGATTCCCATGTTATTGTGAAGGAAGATAAAAGTTACCAGGAACATAAAATGATGATATATTTAGACTGATATGAGTAATATTTATTGAGCCACACATACAGAAGTGTCAGCGTAAGCAAGGATGAGAAAAAGAGAGAGTGACTGAGCAAGAAACCAGACTAGCATAACTGGCTTTTACTTGTTGGCGAGAGCTAAAGCCAGGCATACACTGTGCGATTTTAGCCTGATTTTTAGCCTGATTTGATCAGAGCCGACTGAATTTCATGATCGGACCGAATTTCACCTTCCTTGGGTGTCATTCTCCATGCAGTGTGAGAGGGGAAGCGATGTCCGGCTAACTGCCTGATCGAGCTCCAATTGAGCAGTCGGATGATCAGCTGATTTCTCAAAGTCGCACCCAAAACCACATACAAACAGTCACACATCTGCTCCTACACAGCTGCACACACATAAACGCAGGCTAAAGAGATGATATGTGCAGTACCAGCGTCTGTAAACGCAGACTGTACGATAATGTTTCATATTGTCTTTGTAGTTCGCCTGGTTCTCAGTTTCAGTGCAGTGTGGTTAAGTTAGCAAAGCTGTTGTAGCACAGTCGGCTTGTCAGCGGCTGAATCTCAAACTGAAACATCAGTCCAGTATGGAATTGTATACACATGGCTGAATCCCAAATAGCTGTGTATTAGATGTATGATGCACTGCTGGTTGCAGAAGCCACTTATCCTATGTAGTGCTTCCCTTCTTGTGCACATGCGTCATGCAGGCATATGGACGAATTACAAGTATTATTTCGGTTGTTTACATAGCATCTATATGTCTGTATGCTTGTGAAGGGGAGTCAGATTCTGTATCCCTCAGCTAGTCAACAAGTGCTCCTGCCCAGCTGTTCATGAGGCGTCTCAAAGCAGGATTTGTATTCATGGTAGCAGTGTAAATGTTAATTACTCTACAAAGCTGTAGTGGAGCCCAAGAGCAACAAATCCAAAGCCCAATTCTCAAATAATTCTGTCTGAAACTTTCTCTTAAAACTCTCCTAAAAGAGTCAAGTGGATGTCTCTGCAGAACAGAGCGAGTGGGCATATTCTAACCGTCCAGTCATAATGGTGTAGCCGTTTTTCAACCATCCAATCACAGTATAGGTTAGAATCAGGGTTAAGGTTATTGGCAAAAAGCCCAAACGTTTGAAAAAAAAAAAACACATTTCCATTCCACAAAGACTCCTTACTCCAGGCATCAAGCGTCATATTTGTTTCAACTCATAAAATCCATAAAAAAGATGTTTCTGTCCACCGTAGGTCAATCCTCAATCCTTCATACGTGACTTACTTCCTGCACTCTATGTTCTCACACCTGTACACAATTAGTTTAATTTAGTTTTAACTCTGGACTCGTGTTGTGATAGGCCCGGTATGTTAAGCTTGATAGCAGATAGAACCCTGCTAGACTATGGCCTGTGTCAGTATTGCCCTCTGCTGGGCATCTTCATCAATTACAATGATGCACATATTAATGCAAACAACTGTTCAGCTCCATTTGAACCAGTGTTAGGTCTCATTTCTGACGAGATTTCTTAGAATATAAAACGATTTCTCATTTGGTGAGTAATAAATACTGTCAAGTGCCTCTGTTTGGTCTAATTGGGCTTCAAAGTTAAATAATAATAATAATAATAGGTTACACTTACATGGCGCCTTTCACATACCCAAGAACATTGGGTATGTATGAAGAATGAAAATGTTCTGAAAAAAGATAACTTTGTACTGTAAACAAAACAGCAGCTATTAGAATTACAGAGTGACTAGGCGTGCAGAACAAAAGCATAAGACCGAGAGAGTACAAGACCAAGATCAATTCAAATGCTGTCAGCATATTACAATTCCAGCATGTGAAACAATTAAAACGTCTTGAATCCAGTGCAAATTCTTAAAAGGGAAATTCCATCATTTTTCTGAATTTCTGCATAATTAAACATTTAAGGGGTAGGCAGAGTAAATGTTTGATGTGAAACGTTATGTTGTAGAAGCTAGAATAATTCACAGCGCTGATGAGGAACCAGACATGTGCCCCTAGAAGCTCCCTCCCATATGGAAATGTGATATATGGTAATATATGGAATTTAATATATGACATTTTGGCGTATATGAGTTTTCCTTATATCTGATGCATATTTTGTCAAATATATGAATATATGTGAAACCTTATTCAATCTGTTTCTCAAATTTGGGATATTTCTGCCACATAAATTAATTTATACAAACACACATGTTTAACGCGTCTACGTGAAATATATGATAGAACACATTTTTTAAATATGGATGGAATATACTACTCATATATGTACCTCGTCAAGTCAAGTCATGACTTGACTTAACTTGACATATATGTACCTTATATGGATTTCAAAAAAATCTTTCAGTGTTTGTATCAGACATATAGTATATCTATGATTCATACATTTTGCATATATGATCATTATGGATAAAGTGTGAAATACAGGGGGTCCTGGGAAGGGAGGGTGGTACCTGTGAATAAACCTGTTGGACCCCCTGGATGTGTCAAAACCTAAATTCTGGGGTCCCTGAAAATAAACATGTTATGCTGCCCGTTATGGAAAAATAGATGCTCAAAATATAAATTCAGAAAAAGGTCACACTTCACACTGAGCTTCTGTTTTGGTTATTCTTAGCTAACAGGGAGATGCTGAAATACACCCCCCATATTGCATATATGCCCAATATTTGAACGTTACATACATGTACACTACATATATGACCATGTATTTTGAAATATATACCTAACCCTTTATGATATAAATCAGGGGTGGCACACTCCAGTACTGCAGGGCCGGAGTTCTACGCAGAGTATTTTGAAATTGCCACCACTTTACCATCACAAGTTTTACATATACATTTCAGAAGACACATATAGGTTCACTGCTAGTTTTAACACCCTTCACTTCCTCTGCTGATCGATGCTGGATGTCATAAGATCTTCCATTCCATCTCCACAATTTATGAATTATTACACTATTAAGGTACAAAGAAAGTCACGTGGTTTGATATGAACTGTACACACTCTTATGTTTCAGCCTTGCCACTGTTTTGCCAATGCATATGCCTTATCAGATGTAAGCAGACCAGCTACTTCTGTACTTTCACTTCTGTAGTCTTTATATTGTCTCTTATTTGAGTCATGATGTTACCAGAGTACCAATACCTTCCACTTGAGTCTTAGCTCAGACACCTCTACCCCCTCGTGTCCCCCAATTGCCCCCCAACGTCATTACGTCGAGACTGTGTTGACGTGGCGTAGCTGATCTCAATACAGCGAGAGAAAGAGAAGAGATAGAAGAATGGCTTAGCGAGTACAGGCGGATTCAACTCGCGTCATCAGGTGAGTTAGCTAGGTAACAGTTTGCTTTTCATCTTTGACAACATAACATTGTTTTTTTTTCGGGGTTTATAGTGTCGTGGAGTAACTTGATTGTGATTATTACACAACGTGAACGCCAGCACGTTAGATAACGCTAAGCTGTACCACAGACGTTGCCTACAGCGTTAACTTTGCTAATGCTAGCGATCCAGCTAAACAGCGATGTTATCAACAAAACCCCAAACGATAACTGGACGATGTTACTGTTCGTGGTTGTACAACTATTACTGGCTGTATCTGGCTGCACGTTGAGTTTGTGGTTATTTGGTTTGCTCGTTTTGACGTATTGTTTTGTTTTGGTTAGCTGCTAGCTAGCTCCCAAGCTAATTGAAGTTTGTTGATCTTGGCTAGCTAGCGTTAGCAAAGGTAGCCACCATTTGCTTAACTTACGTTGCGGATAGTTTTTGGGGTGTTGATTATTTGTGACGTTTAGCTAGTTGTCATATGCCATAACACATTTTAACCTTTAAAATACACCTTTATGAGCCGACATGATCCGTGAAACTGACTAAACAGCTGGGCTAACGATGTTAGCTGCTTGGCTAGCTGTACTTCAGTGCTCAGGTTAACCTTCCACTAAATCAGTGTTCAGCTTAGCTGTACTCGGATGTTTAGTTAATTGGAGTACTTTAATTGTTTAATCATGTTACTCGGCGAGTTAAAGTATCAGTGCTGCAACTACTGATGGCATAAAGGCTAAAACCAGGAACCGGTGTGGACGTTTTCTCTTTCGGTTACATAACAGCTGGTGGTTAGGTTCATTGGTGATGGACTAATGGCCATATCCAGCCTACTGCTCTTCTTTTCCATTAGAGAGATGAACTGGCTGTCAGTTTCATAAAGATTAAAAAGTGTATGTCGGTTTAACTTTATTTAGGCTGTCTAGAATCTCTTGTACGGTTCCAAGTGTCCGTTTTCTAAGGATGGTCTGTTGATAAAGTGCTTCACATTGTACTGAATATGTTGTCTGTTATCACAAATAGGAAGAAAATGACTGGAAGGAACCAATACAATGGCTTCCAGTCTGCTACGATGGTGCAGCCTGCATCGGGAGGTCATGCTTACATATTTGGGAACAATTCAGAGACTGAGTGCTCAGAGGAGGACAGCGAGAGCTATGAACTTCGTTCCAGAGGCAGGGACAGGCATCGCCGGAGCACCTCCAAGGAACGAATGGATGATATTGTCTATGTTATGAGGGACATTAAGGAGGGGGACACGCTGATTAGCATTTCTCTTCAGTATTTCTGCTCTGTAAGTCACAATACATTGCCTGCTTTCAGTTTCTATCTCTGTAGCTTGTGCAGCCTTTAACTGACTGATAAATGATTACATGCAGTGCTCAAGCACTGATACTGGATCATTTAGATAACAGTCACTGAAGGACTGTATAATAATAATAATAATGAGCCTTGTAATTATTACTGTAGATTAATTACGTAACGCTCTGTAACTGACCTGCTGTTTATTTGTTTGTCTGTTTGTTTTTTTGGATGGGCTATCTTAGGTTGCTGACATAAAGCGAGCCAACAATCTCCTGACAGAGCAGGACTTCTTTGCCTTGAGGTCCATAAAGATCCCTGTGAGGAGGTTCAGCTCTTTCACCGAAACTCACAGCACAGCCGCCCATAAAAGCAGCTCGCCCGCCGGCATTCACAGAGTCTCGGAGATCGAACCGCCTGCAGCTCCCTCAGACTCCTCCCCTTCCTCGTCTTCTTCCACTGATAGCGTAGAGTGCTTTTTGCAGGAGAAGGACAAGGACATTGAACTTCTTGTCAAATCCTCTAGCCCCTCAAGGAGCAGCCTCAGTGAAGTGGTTTCCTCCCTCAGCCTGCAGCAGCCGTTGCTTGGAGAATCAGAGCGGAGACCACCCCAGAGGAAAGACCCTTACTATGGGGCGGACTGGGGCATGAGGTGGTGGACTGCAGTAGCCATCATGCTTGTTGTAGGCATCGTCACACCTGTGTTCTACTTGTTGTACTACGAAGTGCTGATGAAATCGGACGTAAGCCACCATGCTACCGCAGAGTCTATTGGGCCTGAGCCTACACATTCTGCTACTCACAATGTTATGTCTCTGGGTAAGGTCCCTCCTGGAACATCACATAACAATCCGGTTGTTAATCACGAGGGACCAGATGTGAAACAGGAACAGAAAACGTAGACAAAGGGACTTGGATCAAGCTGACATTGACCAGCAGTTCATTTGAGGCATTGATTTATCTTTTTTTGGACTTGTAATTAAAACCACTTTTAAGTGATGACTGTTGTATCATAAAAGGACGAGTACAATATTTTTGAACCAAATGTCTATAGATGAGCCACAGATTTGGTAAGCAGTTTCTTATGTGCTTTGCAGGAAGATATCAAAAATTCTAATTTTGGAACATATATGGGCAGTTTGTGAAGCATATTTAAGCCCCCCAAAGAATTTGATTGCTTACGTAATTGTTGGGAGGAAATATGAAAATACACAAAAAATAGGGGGTCCATATCAGTGTTGTTGTATACTTGCATAACAGTTTATTAGGATTTGGTGGGGTGCATTAACTGGTAGTATGGATATGATGCCTAACTTAAGGGGAAAGTCCAGGAGTTTTTTTTCCCCCCAAAATATATGCATAATTCAATCACTGAGAGGTAAACAATCATTCACAGATTATGATGTTAAATGCTGTGTTATTTAAAAACATACCAATACAGTTTTTCACAGTGGTGGTCTGTAACACAACTATAACCCACTTCATTTGCAATCCAAAAATGGCCAATGGTCCTACATAAATCTTCTGTAGTTTTTACATGTAACGTAAATGGTAAATTGGTACGTCCTATTTTTCCTAACAACGCCCTGCATGCATACCTCTCTGTTATGAATATGTTTTAGAAAAAAAAAACATTTTATGTCAAGACAACAATGCCTTGAACATTAGTCAACACATGCATAATGGTTTTAAGTAACAACTAAGTAGTTGCTTTTAGAGGCATTCAGTTATTCAGATGTCTGGTTCCTATCACCACCATTGTGAACGATGTTGACAGAGTTTAAAAGGAGCTTTTCACATCAGACCATTTTGAATGACTTAATTATGCAGGAAAAAAAAGATGGACTTCCCAATGAAATAGCATTCCATAAGAGTGGAGAAGATGAATTTGGTCTTGGGTGTCAGTGCTTCAGTGTAACTAATAGGTCAGTTTAATTCCTTCAAACTCGCCCACTTGTACGTACAGCTGTGACGTGGATCATTATTGCCTTTAAGCCAGAGTTTTCATATCGAGACTTCTAGTGCAATTCAGTTCTGATTGACAGCTTAGGCTTTGGTTCAAAACTACTAAACTCCTCCTTTAATATAATATGAGAGATGATTATGGGCTCTGGACACTTGTTTCAACCTGTAATGCCATAGCGGGACTTAGGAAATAGTGCCATCTACTTAAGCTTGGTACTGTTCTGGCATGAAGTTTGAACTAGATCCACCTGGATCAATTCCCATAGTCAGTTGTCTTTGTTGCAATTTGCACAGTCCTCTCTCCCCACATGAACTGATATACCTATTACATGTTTGCTGTGATGGTAAACAAAATCTATCTGTTCAAAACAAGACAGTTGCTGTCTCTGTCTTGCTGTCAGGGATACACATACACACTAATTTATTTTAGAAGATGGGCATAGTTACAAAAATGATCAGTGTTGATGCTAATGTTGCTAATTTTCTTTTTAACATTGCTTGAAATGTTTTTTTTTTGTCTGCCTACAGTTGTGAATTCCTTATTTAACTCTTACCAGAACACAGTGGTGTGTGAACTGTTCTTAAGTACTCAAGTGGAAACTCAACAGTTTGGGTAAATGACCAATTTGAGCAGTACGTGCCTTCGGCCTTTAGAGCGTAGTTGCAGTTTGAAAATAAATGAACTATATTTTAGTACACAAATCTTGTTTGCATGTTATTAATTTACTTACAGGCAACAGATAACATAAGAATCCCTTCCCCTTTTGATGGGACACACAAAAAGGAAAACTATGCACTTCAGGGTGAGCATTAGAAAATCAGTACGTGGCTTCATCCATATTGTCATCACTGCCAGCTCCGAATTCATCGCCATCTTCAAAGTAGTTTGCTATGTAGTCATTTTCCTGGGAAGGAAAGGCAAAGTCCAAATTTCCCAACATCAAATAATCTGAAAGTGACCAACAAACGTTGTAACATACAGTAATCTGTGGATTGAATTAGAGTTTGTAAAACCTCTCACCACTTAGACACTCTAGCCAATAAGAAAATATTAACCATTACTCCTGTTGTAACAGTCGTGCCATGTTAGCCCCGCAAGTGAGTCTCCCTTCTGATGATGCATCTTGAAGATGCTAGAAGAAACTTTCGGAAAACTGCATTAGCATTGGGGTGGATTTTTGGGGCAGACTATTCAGACCCCGCACTTCTGTCTGGCCAGATAGCTAACATTACTACAAGAAGGCCAAATAGTATACCTGTATTTATTAGCCTTTTTAGCCAGGGTTTAAGACTCTGGATTCAGGATGGTTGGAAGATATTTGCATAATGCATGCTGGAAATTGCACTGATGGAACACTGATGATAAAGGATACAAAGTCGTTAGTTGTGTCAGACCACACTATAAAATATGACATAACAAACATTAAATTCTAGTTCAAGACCAAAATGTCTGAAGACCAATTCTTGTCCCTACTGCTCCCTTTAAAAGAGCAGTGTATAAGATTTGAGGTCAGACCTATTAGCAGAAATAATATACAGCAAACAAAACTTTCAGTTTATAATTCATTTGTTAGCTTACAATGAGCCCTTCAAATCTACATAAAAGCGGGTCATCTTCCAACAGAGGCTGCCAAATAGAGCTGCAAAGCAGCTACTGTAGACCAGAACTGACACACCAAACACTGACTGCAGAGACTGAAGAATCCTTGTCGAAATGTCCTGCCGTAGCGCATCTTTGTTGGTGGCTCCATGCTATCCAGCAAGGACATTTTGATATTTTGAAACTCCGCATCAAAAATACTGCCAGCATTAAAACTACAAGGCTCAAGACATTTCACATCCCACCTTAACTGGTGCAGCACTTACTATAACGCCTCAGGCACCAGAATGTCATCAGAGCACCATTTAAGGTGGAACAGGAAAATTCAAACAAGAAGATAACAAATGTTGGTAACGTTATTCTATTCTGAATTAACATTAAAAACACCTTGTTTGTGTTCCTCTGCACGTTTCAGTGGATTCCCTGCTTTAATACACCCCTGCAACTCCGATGGGCATGTTGATGGACTAATGAGTTGAATCAGCTGTGTTGGGAGCAGGGAAAGCACTGAAGTGTGCAGGGCAGGGTGCCTCCAGGGCCAGGGCTGAGAAAGACTGATATGAGCATGCTAGGTCGGACCCCTCAACAGGGAGAATAGCTACAACACCAGTGCTGGTAAGGCAGTGTGGTGTTAGAAGTTTGAGAAGTCGGTAGGCTCCAATATGCAGCCTCACGACTAGAGGATACGCACTGCTCCTTTAACCTGAAGTAAACTGATAATTCAGCTTTTACCTCTTCAAGTTCTTCTTCGTCATACTCCTCTCCTTCAACTTCCTCCCCATCCTCTTCCTCCTCCTCACCCTTCTTTTTTGCCTTCTCCCCTTTCTCTTCATCTGATTTGTCATCATCTCTCTTCTCCAGCTCCTTTAAAAACAGACTGACTGAAATGGATTCTAGTTTTAGCGTGAACTGTCTAAACAGAACTTAAAGAACCAAAAACTTACATCCAGTTTAGACAGCAAAGCCTCCTTATCTTTGCTTGAGACCTTAATGGTTTTCCTACAATCTGTGAAGTTGTGTTATTTGGAAATGACATACAAATGCAGAAATTTGCATTGCAAATATTGAGGAATACATTTACCAGTTTTCCTTCTTATTTTCTTCTGGGGCATCAGCTCCTTTGGAAGACGGTTCCAGTCTGTGAAAACACATGCAGGCTTAACGGGCTTTTATAAATCTTGTCAGGGGCTTTGCTTGAGGTGGGAGATCTTACCTGGCGTCCATTCTTCATCCTCAATTTTATGGCACTCCCTTATGTATTTCTCCTTATAGCGTTCCACCTCTGTGAGCAAGTAAACACAATGACTGACACCTCTGACTGGATTTATAACGCAAACAGAGAAGAAAATCTCAGAATCATCTCTTTTCACTTGGAAGCTAGCGAATGGGAATTCTCTGGATTGAAGTTTTATGGCAAAAGTGTCTCTGAGAGTGGGTTGATGTGAAATGCACCAGATGTTTAAAAGTGCGTCATGCCTCAAAGCTCTCTCATAGAACATTACATGAAATGGTAAACATGCATCCAGTTAGGGGAAAAAAGGTTTTATGCCATATCTGTCTCAGAGTGGGCTGATGTGAAATGCACCAGATGTTTAAACTGTGTCATGCCTCTAACAGTTCTCTCACAGAAACGTACATGACAAGGTAGCAAACATGCTGCCACAGATTTGTTCTTAGGCTTTTATCAATCGATCAATCAATCAGTCAATCAGTCAATCAATCAATCAATCTTCCTGTAAATAAGTGCTAGGATAGACTCCAGCACCCCCTGCTACGCAAAAGGATAAGCAGCTTAGAAGATAAGTGAATGAATGCATTTACACTACACTGGCACAGACAGGTTGTGGGTTCTCTGGGGGTTTTGGATAGTAAATAAAACTAATTGCATTGTAAACACTATGACCTCTACTCAACAACTACTGTACGATCAGCAGGTTTCACCAAAATGAACCATTTTACATCAAACCACAGTGAATGACTTTGTTTACATTGCAAAAGACTAAATAATACAGAAATTTAAAAAGGAGGATGTGTTAACCATATGAGACAGCTAATTCCCCCATCACCACCACTGAGAACAACTCCGAGTGATTTTTCTCTACATTGGAGAATTTCACATTAAATCACCTTCAACGGCTTTACATCCTAGCCATTTCATTATGCACAATGTTTTTAAAATTCAGTGGACTTCCCCCCCTTTTTAGAGCACCACAAGGAACTACTACTCCCAGAAGTGATTCCAAACACTGTGGCCTGCTGTTATTGTTAAATAAACTTTAATGCTCCAGCTGAAAGCCAGCTTACTGTGATCAAATCTGCAAGAGCGCATAGCAGCTTACCCTTCTTGCCCGAGGTGGGCTTTATATTGAAAGGCAGGCCCTTCATTTTCCCTCTGATCTCTTGTTTCAAAGCCAGCATGTAGTCTTCATCCTCACCTGCCTTTAGAGGCACTGGCTTAAACTCGATTTGCTGTAGAAGAGGTACCACATAAGTGGGGCTGCACAAAGATACTGTGCAGAATTGTTGAACTCTGTTTCAGGAGAGCTCCAGCACAGGTTGGTGACCTCCTTGCTCAAAACACACCAGAAGAGTAGTAAACAAACCATACTGGACACCCTTCAGGATTGGACGTCCAGCTCATCACAATGTTAGCATCCGACTTTCAGAAGACAGATTATCAGGATAATCGCAAGGGCAGTAAATGACACGTGTATCTGATGGACTCACAGGAAACATGGGCCGTGGGCCTCGCTGAGTCTCAGGCATTGATCCTCTGCTGAGCCCCAGGGCCTCTATGTTGAAGGTAAAAGCTGCTATACCCCTGCCTTTCCCCGCCATGTTGGTTTAGGCAGACTTTCCTGGAGCTATTTGTACGGAAAGGGTAAAATATCTGGTGCTATCAGCAGCACAGCGTCATGAAAGGTGACAAAACTGTATAGATACAAAACTCTCCTCAATTTACACAGAATTAAATACACTCTTAACCCTGAGCGCTTTGAGTGCCTTTTATAGGAAAGCAGCCAAAAAGGGCGGGGCCTGCTTTATTCTTAACCAATCGCATGGCAGCTTGCACCGACGTGACGCAAGAACGCCTACCAATCAGCGCTGCCTGCGGAAAGGGGCGTTAAGCCGTCGCCTTGTTTGCAAATGTCTGCAGCGCCCGGTCGCTGGATTTGTGCTGGGAAATCGTCGCTTCTCGGTTATTAAATTCGTGTTTTTCGTACTGACGTGTACGTGTATGCATCGGGATGCCTGTGATGGACTGGTACGCGCACAAAACGCTCGACAACGGCGTGTTTTGGATCCAAGAGCGCTTTTACGAATCAGGGAACAGGGCTAACATCTGGCTCATTCGCGGATCTCACCAGGACGTGCTGATAGACGCCGGCCTGGGTTTACGGAGCCTGCCCGACTACATCAGCTCCAAAGACCTGCTGGGCGACGACACCAAGCGCAAGAACCCCTTGCTGGCTATCGGAACGCACGTCCACTTCGATCATTCGGGTGGCTTGCACCAATTTCAACAAGTGGGCGTGCACAAGGCCGAGGTCGATGCCCTGGCCAATGGAGACAACTTTGAGACGGTGACATGGCTGTCCGACCGGGAGATAGTGGAGAACCCATCACCTGGTTGGACGGCCAGGCAGTACAGAGTGAAGGCTGTTCAGCCCACCCACATACTACAGGAAGGTGTGTAGCTATAGACAGTCCGATCTGCTGTTCTTCATCTCTATTTCATTCATCCTGTGCTCGTCTAGTGAGTAGCAGGCCTGGGATCAAATTTAGCTCCGTTTCCTGATCCTGATCTTCCAACTGACTTCACCCATCAGCTGCCGTAATGAGATAAATGCAGGTGTTAGAGCTGGGAATGCACAGAAATCATGCAGTCCAGGCCCATTCCAAGACCAGCATTGGAAAACTGAGACGGCTGTGTTGCTGAGAACCACACGAAATGCAGCATGACTTCATTCTGACACGCCTTGTATGATCTGGAGAGGAATCGAACTCAATCAGATTATGCTGGTCTGGAAAGGAGCATGCTCATGGTTTGAGAGCCAAGCCCACTGCCTAATCCGATTTCCTTATCTATCTGAATTGTCTTGAGATCTTAACACCAGAGAAAGGGCAGCGGTCAACCATATTACAAGCTAGCCTAGGCCCAAGAGGTGGCCAGGGGTGCCACCTATGGCCAGGCTTTTGACCACCCCAGTTATGGAAAATGAGACGGTCAGCCATCATTAATAAAATTCAGTTATGCTCTATGATGAAAACTGGCCATCAGGGTGCTTACCAGATTAATGTGTATACTGCTGTGATAGACTCATTTACTCAGCAACCAAATAAATGATTGTGCACTAGGTTCATTTAGCAGTGCTGCTCTGGGAGCTACATTATTTTGTAGGCTGTTCGGTAATAAGATGTATTAACAATCAAAGATGCATGTGTCAGGTTACTTTATACAGTTCTGTCTGACTTAAAACCATTAGTGATTACTAGTGCCACAGTTTTCAAGATATCAACACTGTTTTATCTTCAGAATGTTAAAAAAAAAAAAACGTTAATAAATTAATTTCTTTTTCCATTAAAAATGAATGGGGCCAAAAAGTGCATGCCCATATACTGTACTTTTGCTCGACTGAAAGAAACTTTCTCAGAGCATACATTTTTTTCAGAGCAGACCCCCCAGCACAAGTTCAATGTTGGTCCAACTTGCACTCATCTGTTTGTCTTTTTTTTCTCCATCCCTCTTTCCTCTCATAGAATCCCATTAATTTTTGGCCTCATCCAATCCCTATTGTTTACATTAATTTATAGCCACCAAACTGCATGTACTCATTTAAGGCAGATCCCCAAACTCTAATCCACAGCCATACTGACCCGCACTCCTCTATGTGTCGTTTATTCATCCCTTGTTCTTCCCATATTCCCATTCATTTTTTAGCATATCGTTGCAACTGGCTAACCACAAGCTTAAGTTGCGCAATCCCTCTGCATTTTCTTCCAGAAATGCACTTTTCTAGTTAGACTTAGTTAGAAGTTTACAGTACGTACTGAAAAAGTGATGCGTTTAGTTTACTTGCTTCAAAGTCATAATTTCCTCCTCATGTGACTAATATATTTTACATTAACACAGTTTTGTCTTTCAGTTTCCCTTTGGTAGTAGTTGTATTGACATAATATTTTATTCACATAGAAATGATGGACAGGTTTACTTATGTACAGAGTAAAATTAACACATCTGTTTAAATGTCATGTTAATACAGAAACACAATTTTATTCATTTCTTTATTTTATAATCTCTGGGTCTTCTCTGGCCACCCCATTTTAAAAGCTGTAGCTACGCTGCTGGTGCTGTGCAATATTTGTCTATAGCCTAACAGAGCTGTAATATCTGAATAACAGTAAACACAAAAAACATTGTGTATATATATATGTATATTCCTGGGGCGGTGGGACATGGACTGTTTTATATTTATATATAGCCCATGTCCATATATATAGTCCATAACAGTCCATGTCCCACCGCCCCAGGAACACAAATCACCAAATTCTCTCTCTCCTGTATAATTTGTGCCTTGGTCAATGCGGCTTGTGCTGTGTCAGTGCTGCAATGCAGTGTCAATATCCAATTGCTACACTCCCTCATGTTGTTATTTCACTCTCAGGTGATGTCATCAACCTTGGGGACCGTCAGCTTACGGTGCTCCACATGCCTGGCCATTCCAGAGGCAGCATCTGCCTCCACGACAAGGAAAACAAGATGCTCTTCAGCGGCGACGTGGTCTATGATGGCTCCATGATCGACTGGCTGCCTTACAGTGCTATCGGTGACTATGTCCGCAGCTGCGAGAGGCTAGTCGAGATGGTGGACAAAGAGGAGGTGGAGCTGGTCATGCCCGGTCATTATAACACCTTCGGGGCCAAGAGGCTTCACCGACTGGCCTCCAACTACATCTCCAGTGCAGGAACCTGCCATAAGCTCTCAACCTGTGCAGTGAAATCCATAGCCAGCCTTGCACTCCGTTTCTCCAACTCTTGCAGTGTCTGTTAGAAGTCGTTTAAGACTTTATGCAACAATGTATTCTCAAAGATAAAGTTCCCAAAAAGGAACACTTACATAACAATACAGATCAACTCGCCTCAGTACTGAGCAATACTGGTGGAAATATTCTGAGCCCTTCACAAATGTAAGAGAGAGATGAAGTCAAAAACACTGCTTTTTGGTGTACTGTATACTCAACTTGCTTGGATTAAGCATGAAAGGATAAATATTATAGCCCGATCGAGCTGAGCTGAAAATATCAATAACTGATCATGTTGGCTAATGTGATTTTATATGGTCTAAAATTTAACACACTCCAGTAGGTTTTGTTAAACAGTGATTTACTGACTGATTTCATTTTAGTTGTCAGCTGTGGATTGTCAGTATCACCCAAGATCACTGGCCATCCAACATGTTAGTAGCTACAAAATTAATTTCTGGATAAACATTTTATCATTTGGAATAGGGCCTTACAGAACTTTTTGGTTCAGTCCATTACAGTGTAGTTGACAACCAGGACAAATGAATGTAAATTAGCTTGAACAGTAGCATTTAGTAGAATGTTGTATGCCTGCAGTAAACTAATGTGAGCATCTAAAAAACATATGTGAAACATGCTGGAGGTAGTGTGATGACCTTGGCATGCCTCTAGAACTGGCTCACTCATCTTTATATATAATGTAAAGATGACATAGCATATCAGTGACATTAAATGTACCGAAACCTCTTTTAAGAAGAAAATACATCCAAGCTACTCAGTGTCCAGAGATTGGCTTTGTAGCTGCATAGGGGTGGCAAGGCCCAAAATACACCATTGCTATTGAAATTAAGGCGCTGTGGGGAAAGGTAGAAAAGTCATTCTGTCAATTTCTATACAATTCAGCTAGCATTTCACTTGACATTTGTTCAGGAATTTCTGGCGAGAACTGAAAATGGGTGCTTTGGAGGTCTGGCAGTGTATCTCAATGCAAGAAGCTGATGTGAATGGGTTGCTGGCTCAGTAGCTTATACTCTGAATTAAAGAGTAACATGTTCTGTTTTAGCTTTTCATATTTAATCCAGATGTTTTGAGTATGCAGCGGTTCCACAGTCAGAAGAAACCATGAAAGGTGCAAGTTTACAGTATTGCTCTCTATGAATAATAGTTAAAAGTTTCAAATACAGAGATAATTAAGCGGGTTGTGGAAATGCTCAAGTATTGTGGGTGTTCATGTGTTTGGCCATGAGGTGTGAAGATGTTCAGTAGCTTACTTTGGAAGTCTTAAGTGTGAGTTTGTAGGTATGCAGTGAAAGGTGTAAAGGACGTAGATGTACTTAGCACTAATACCTTTTTATGTACCAAAATGAATGTATTTCACTTCATTCATGTGTAGTGTAAGTGCGAGCAGGATGAGAGCACAACCAACAGAAATGATGTTGTCTTTCTTCAGGCTTGCTGGGGAATAATGAGTTGACAGAAGGAGAAAAGAATGGTTCAGCTCATAGCCTGATACTTAATTTTGCTGACAGTGATTAAAAGCAACTTGCTACAAGGTTCTGGAGGCCCAGTGCCTCGCAATTGGTAATGTATTTACAGGTCCCAGCTCGCCTGATCCAACTAATCAGCTTATTGACTGAATTAAAGCGGCTGTGTGTGCAGGACTGTGGCTTCCAGAACCAGGGTTGAGAAACACTGATGTAAAGTACAGCATTCTAGTTGGTGACCACTAGCTTCCATTAATTCTCAGCTCCATTAGCGTGTGTGGTTGAGCTCTTCATTGAGCACAAGGAGACAACTAGAGAAGGACAATGTGCAAGTTTTCTATCATTCTTTGCTCTTTCTGAAGGAAAAAATCATTATAACTTGCAAAAATGATCTGTAATAAACGACAGGGTGAAGTTATTAACAAGATCAAAACATTACTAACTGCACTGACCACTATTGTTCCTTTTGCGTGCCAAAGCTAACGTAGCATGCCTCACTTTTGTAGCACAGACAACAGTAAAAGAATGGGCGTAAATGGGGGAAAGCATGAATAATCACAGCATTTAGAGACAAACTTCCATTTCTAAAAGTCTTACCTGTATTCTTGAGTGTGATTGTGACTTGAACTGTTAAGCTGCTATTGTTTTTTTTCCCCCTAGGTTCTGTAAGGTAATATACAGTGACCACTACCTGGGTTGGGTGGTGTGATGGTAATAAGGCATGCCTCTGTATTTAAAAATATCCCGATAGTTCAAAATGATGTGTCAAATTCCCATTCCGCCCATGCGTATTTTAGAGAAGCCCACTGTATATGTGAGCTTTTCAGCTTCCGCCGATGCATGGAGCCTGCTTACGGGCAAATAAGCTGCACAATGACTGTTTTCCCCACTTGTTTCTGAACATATAAGCACAAACATATCTGCCTACCTAGTTTTATAGTAGCAGCATTTACCATGCAAATGGAAGTTGAACATGAATTCAGTTTAGACTGATGCATTTACAGATGCTTATTAGCTCCAGGGTTGTCAGGATACTGGAATTACAGCTTCGATGAAACTCTTTAAAGTGGTTAATGTATCTATATTCCATAAAATTTTCAAAGTCACTGAAACCGACTCTTCAGTAATGGCTAGGCATGCTGAGTTGTGTGAAACAAGTGACTGACTGCACAGAATGAGATTATTTGAAATAACAGCCAACAACAGATAAAACAACAGGGCTTTAAAAGTGACCAAATTTAGAGGAACTTTTGTTTGTGCAAAAGTTCTAGCACATTTTATATGCTAAACGTAAATAGACATTACAATTTGCAGACAAATCATACATTTATGATTCTTCACTATATATATATATATATATATATATATATAGTGCATATAGTAAATATAATTTCAACACTACTAATTGTCACAAGAATAGGGAGAGGTAATTTGATGTTTGTGATGTGTCGCTGATCTAGATGTATGGAGGGAAATATGCCTTACCATGCTGAGCTCGAAGGTTATGCATTTACTTTGCCGTACTCCTTCATGCTGCTTTGTATTATATTTAACTGAAAGTATAGTATTTGTGAGACATATTAATCATAGAGACATCTCACAGAGAAAAAAAAAGATGTAACGAATGGAATACTGAAATGTGTATGTGTATAATGTGTAATGTAAATGGAAATGATTTTCCTGCTGAAGCTTGTATATTCGGACCTTGTTTCTGCTCAGGAATCCTACATGAATTCAGGCGCTTTGAGCAGAGCCATAGCATACCAACACCATATTCAGTGCCTCTCCAAGTATTAACAAGCTAATACCTCACCACGCTGTTGCTGCAGCTGTTGGAATATACGGGCACCTTGTTTAAAAATATACTAGCTTTCAATTCTCGACTGTGTTTCTCTTGATTCCTTTCATAGAACTGTGTAATAATATCGGGTGAGTTGAATTGATAACAGATCTTATTATCAACTTTAAAGTTCTTCAAATGTCTTAACATCTCAACCTACTTGTCCTGTCTTTTCTTACTTCTCACTTCTTTCTTTCTTTCTTTCTTTCTTTCTTTCTTTCTTTCTTTCTTTCTTTTCTAATAGACTGCTGGGATAAAATCATACTACAACCAAAAAGTATAAATGCTGTCAGAACAAAACTTCATATAACTTACTAACTTAATAACTTAATAACCTAATAACAAGAAAGTACTGTTACTTTTAAGGTAAGTCAATGTGATATATAGATTTGTTCTGACAGCATAAAACACTTGCTGCTGTGCAAATGTTTTAGGTACCTAAACACATTATATAGCAGCATGTGTTGTAAAAACACCATATATTAGAAAAAAATGCAAATAAATACAGAAAATAGTAACAAGAATTTAAGAAATAATGTAATGCATACAAAAACCTCTCCTGCACATAGTGTGTTAATATAATTTGTATTATAATTGTTAATAACCTTTTTAAAATAACATTTTGTTAAGGGCATTAGAAATCTTTCACACATACATTTTACAGAAACCTAAACAACTAAATATATCAGTGTCCTCAGCATTTAGCGTGTTCACCTTTGTACCCTTATTAGAACTTCTATTCTTTTCCAGAGACTTGCCTTCAGTTTTTCAAAGAAATCTGCGGGGGGAATTAATAGGCCCTGTACGCTGCTTCTTACAATTCAGAAATTATCAAACACGTTCAATATGATAATAATAAATACATGCTGGGATATGGGATAGCCATTCTGTTGTAACAAATTATTATACCGTTTGCTTTCCTAAACTTTTTAGAATATGCCATAATTCCATTGTTCATTCCAGAGACATCTAAAATGTTTACTGTTATGTCCTACTCATGTTTTTTATTTGCATAGTACTTTTTGTACATTGGAATCACTGTATACATGTACGTGCAATCATATTATTAAAACAAACTGCTGAATAATAGTACAAAGGTTTTTATAGTTGCAATACAGGGAATTCCATTGTGGATTCCAGTTTGGGCTAGGAAGGTTTCATGCTATTTAGTGATCTCTCCAAGACTTGCATCTATTGTTAACTAACCCCAAAGTCAAAGCACATTAAGGCGTCAGCTGTTCATGAGGATAAAAATGACATGAACATACTATGAGGAAAAGCACTAAAGTCTTTCCAGTACTTGACTTTTGTATTGCTCGATTCCCACCACTAGAGGAGGACATTGACTTGGGTATGACTAATCCGAACAACATTCCGGAGCAAGCGACCATTAAAATAGTATACCATCAGACAAAAGACAGTGTGTTTTGGCTGCCTACCACTCATCTTATAATTCCAGACATTTATAAGTTGGCATGCCTCTCATTTTTAAAAGCTGAAATTTTCTTACATGTCAATAACCGCGAGCACGATTCCCTCCGGCTAATCATGATTGATTGGGTGTGACATTAATTTCCTTAGAAAAGTCCTTAAATATTTTTTGGCAAACTTCATCTCTGGCAGCGTCATTGAAATCCATACGTTTGGCAGGCGCTCACTGGCTTTGAGATCGGGAGGTAATGTTTGACACGGCTCTCAGTCAGGAGAGACTGATGGCTGTTGACAGATGACTAATTATATCCAGGGGACTCTTTGTCTGACTTGCCTTGGGAGAGGTAATTACTGTTATTTTTAAAAGGTGATAGGGCTCTTATGAAATGATGATTGGGTTACAGGGGAAAACGGAGCGGGAGGCTGCTGAGGGAAGAAGGAACTCAAGTGAGATTCTGGTCAGCTTTAGTGACAGAGGTGAAGGAAAAGTTGAACAGACGTTCAAATGTGTTCCTACAGCACAGAGTCTGATTCAAATCAACGTTGGCTAAATATTTGGAGTCATGGTCCCATATTCATGCATAGTTCGAGTTGATGTGGATGCTGTTTGATATTTGTAGGAGGGTTTTTCCCTGATTCATTTCTACATTCCAGCACTCTTGAAAAGAAGGATTCCTTGTGGGGTTCCAAGCTTGGGCACAAAAGCCTTCAACTGTTATAGAACCTTTACATATTGAGGAGGTTCATTAAACTTGAAAGAAGTGATTCTTAAAGAACTGTCCATTGGAGTATTCTTTAGGTCATCCTGCAGCATCACTCCAAAGAACCCTTAGCTTCTGTACATCAGGAGCACATTTGTAAGTCTAGAAAGATGGAAAAACCCATAACTAACGAAATCAACGACAGAACCACAATATGTATTTTTATAGAATAGGCCCACTGAGGTCATGCCCAGAAAGGATGTGATGCCACCGTGCTTGCTCGCCATCACTTTCATATAACCTAGCCCTGAAAACAATTGAACTGTGATGTCTCTTTGTGTTAGCTGAAGCGATAGAGAGCTGGTGACTAATGTGCCAGCCTCCCCTCAGCTGTCCCTCTCTCCTGCTGGGTGTTTCTTCCCCCCCCACCCTCTTCAGTAACAAGCCGCCATGTCCCGCAGGCGGACAGACGGACGTTTGATGCGCGCTTGGGCCGCGGGGGAAAACCGTGGTTTGACATTCAGCTGCACCCTGCATTAGCTGCTAATTGACAGGCCGCTCTCTGGCCGCCAGTGAGTGTGGGACGGGGCCGAGCTGAGGGCGAAGGAGGGAAGCGTCAATCACGGCAGGGTTCTGTGACCAAGAGGCCCGTGGCGAAGCGGTAATGTGACCCGGCTGGAGCGGCCTCATCGGGTCACCAAGCAGGGCAATGCAAAGATACAGTTAAGATACAGACAGCCTTAGTATTCAGAACTTCTTGTATACCTTGTCTTACAACGGTATCTTTCTCCATCCTCCAAGACTACAGGATGCCCCCAAGTCGTGACCCCACCATAAGACCAGAACACAAGATGACCACTAGGCCATAATGGTACAATATTGCTCTTAATCGGTTTACATTGGCATCATTTTAATTTCCGCACTGATTGTAAGGTTCCGCTTATGACATTCAAAGCTATTACTGGCCTAGCTAGGACATATCTCATTAGTCTATCTAAGCATTATAGCTGGTCCAGATCACTTCGCTTAGAAGTGAGGCAGGCTTATTGCAAACCCCTAGATCACTTACAAATCAGTTGGTGGAAGATCTTTCTCTTTGTGTAGCTCTCTTACAGCATTCCAGAGAAATTTAGGAATTCAAGCTCAATAGACAATTTCAGGTCTGGATTAAAAACATATTTGCTTTTCCTCTCAATGAAACTCCAGATTGGGATGTGACATGGCACAATCGTTTTGCCTCATCTAAAATAAAATGTGTTGCATCAATTAATACACTTCTAGTTAGCTCACAGGGTCTATGTAATACCTTGTCATGCTTTTTTGATTAAACTATCCAGCAGAAAAATATGTATAAGATGCAATTCAGGCTCTTTGGGGGATTATATTCACATGTTTCGGCATGTGTTATATTTTTTTGGAGTTATGTAGTTCAAACACTGCCTGATCTTGTCAATTTGATATTCCTTTATGTCCAGGTTTGCGCATACTAGGAGATGATTCTAATGTAACTCTGAACTTACAGCCAAAGTGTTAATGGCAGCTCTAACAGCCTCCAAAAGGTCTATTTTGAAGGGCTGGTTTAAGCCAGATATTCGTCTATCCCCAGCCGGATTTCACAAGGCAATGGAGAACTTTAGAACTGGTTAAAGGCTCTTGCTTTTGTCAAGGCGCTGCAGGGCCAGACTGATTTAATACTGATCATTAATTTCTGTTTTATTACTTTGATTGCGGGTTTGACATGTATACGACCCCAAATGGACTATTACTACAGTAGTACTATTTCTAAAGACAAAAGAGCAAATGTAAGATCACGGTTACTGTGTGGAACAGAGCATTGTAACCGCCTAACATGATCATGATTTACAGTATGGTTGCAGCATTGCTAAACTAAAAAGGAGTATTTCCATAAGCAGTTGTTAAACCAAACTTTTCATTGCCAGTGCATCAGTGCCGCTATGGTGTGTGAGCCCCAAATACCAGGTGATATTTTGTAAACTGATTCAAATGATTAACAAAGTCATGAATACATATAGTAAAGTTGAGCTGTGTGTATGCTATATGACTTTCAAAATCTAACGTTCAACAAGCTGCTGCTCCAGTACCACAGCCAGGGTTCTCATTGGCTATTGCCTGTATCTCTCTTCTAATTATGTGAATTTCTGAGCCCTGAAATCAGAGGGGTAAAGACTGACTTTGTTTCTCCTCTCATGCTTCAAAATGATCCACACTGTCAGTCACCTCTAAGCCTGGAAATTTGGGTTCAACTTTGAAATTTTGTCAGGAGGGGCAAATTGGGGGTAAAATCAGGCTAAAAGTTGTGCATTGTCACTAGTAGCCATCAGATAACTAATTCAACGAAGCCTGTAATTGTGACATATGATGTTTTAACAGGCTGCAAGGTTAGCTTTTGGTTAGTACTCTGCCATGCCTTATGTCAATTCGGGCGCTATCTAATTCTCACTTAGCCTATGGGGAAGGCCAGGAAGGGACAGCTATCACCACTGACTGCATATCGAAAGGCCTTATTCTACCAGGCATGACTGTGTGCAGGTGCAATACCTGCCTTTAGGATCTCGTGTTGGTGATACCTCTAACATGTGTTCACTGTTGACTGTTTAGTTGCAGGTAATGTTTGTTCAAACAGTAACAATCTGGTCAAGCTAAGACTATAACCTGACCAGACTGTGAAACAAAGAGAGAGCTGGAGGTCTTCACTAGATCTAGAGCTCTCTTTCCCTCTCTCTCTCTGAGTAGAGATCTATGTCATGCATAATAGCCGTACAGATTTGCACTTTAGATACAGGTCAAGATGAGGTCATTACCAGAGAATCACATACAAGGTAGCTTGTAACTTCTAACAGTGGCCTTTGACAAACTCTACAAAACAGCCCCTTTCATCTTCTCTTCCTCGCTCATTTCTTTAATGCCATGTGAAAAGTGTTGAGGATTAATTAAGCAGTGGAGAGAAGAGTCAGGATGGGCTGCGGATGAAATCCCTGTAGCCTGAGAAAGGCAGACGGCTAGCCTGGTGTGCCAGCGGAGTACGGCCCAGTCAAAACTCTCCCGGCAGGGGAAGTGAAGTCAGTCTGGAGCGTCTGCGAGTTTTTCCGCATTGGCAGGGATGCCCACAGAGCTGACAATACCTTCAGTTCAAAATAGAACACAGGGGCAGTCCCGCAAGTGTGATTCACCTGGGTCTGCTGGGTGGTTTTCAATAGATTCGGGCCCATTCATGTCTCCTGCTAGGATATTATCCTGAATAGGTCTTTGTATTGTTCATAATAGTAAACATCCTTTTTTTGGCCTCCGTTAGAGCGCTGATATTAGCAGAGGAGATGGTTTTGGCCAGCCATGAGCAATTTCCGCTAAATGAGAATGGGGTTTAACGTCACCGCGCAATGCCAGTCTTATTGTACCCCGGCCGATGAATTGAGCTGACAGACTGTGAGTTCCTTGCCAATTATTGGCAGCTTAACAGAATGTAGACTTACATCGCGCGGACGTCTTGATTAGCCTTTTCTTTGGAAAAACGATTTATCATTGTTGTCTAACAACATTTATGTTACAGTCCCTGAAAAAGCCCCAATCTTATATAACTGAGAGCAATGTATTGGCAAAGGAAGAGAGACTTATTGTAAGCATATAAATCAGACACAAGAGGTTTCGAACTGGCAAATCGCACTTTCTGCGCCATCGCCATCAAAAAGTAATTTCCCTCGACTGGACCCGGGCGCTGCTGAACAATGAGACTGGAGGATTAGACGGTCATTCTGTCTCGGAGAAAAGAAGGAGTAAAAAAAAAAAAAAAGGAATCTATTCCGCTGGTTTGCTTAAGCTGCCCGTAGTTTCATCTTGTGGATGTCATGGTTTCCATAAGGGGGGGGACTTTACTTTCATGATACCATTTCTCCTTGCTCGCCATCAGACATCACGTCAGCCTGTTTCCTCGTTTCTTACTGCTGATTTGTAGATGACTGATTAATGGGCTTTACGTTGTGGCCATAAAAGTGGTGGCAACCACCACAGGCTAATGCTCATTAATGCACAAGACTAGACAAAAACAATTGCCTACAATATGTTCCCCCCCAAAACACAAAGAGAATCATTAGTTATGTATGGTGACAAGCCTGCCCAAATATTTCACTTCATCTCCAAAAAGATAAGCTGGAAAATGTATCCGCCTAAAACTTTGGACGGATTTTTTTCTCAAAGTCATAAGTGGTTTTGCTCTTCATTTTAGCTTCTTTTGTGGTTTGTACAGTCACTGGCTTTTTGGTTTCGTTTTATTGGATTTTTTTTTATTATTTTTTACCAGCTTTTTTATACATTTCCACTGAGTAAATTAGACAGCTCGCTGAAATGAACTTTTCAGGTTTCCATGGAAATTACATGAAGGAGAGAGTGAGGGAGGGAGACATTGAAAGTCTTCTGAGAAAACAGAGAGCTGACTGTAAAGCTACTTGCCTTGTATGCACAGTTTGCTTTGAACTTGCTTTGTCTGCTATCTGTAGTACAGTATATCCTCCAGAACACTGTAGTCAGTTTCAGGTGATCTGGGCTAGAATAGACATTAAAATGAGTGAATTATTAAAATCCATTAAGATTAATGATTCCTAAATGGTTCTTAGCTTTTACATACAGTTCTTGACAAATCTTTAAAGAAGCATTCATTAAAATGTTCTTTAGGGACCCAGTAGTGGTTCTACTATTACAGTCACTCCCTAGAACCCTCCTCAGCAGCTGTAATTTTTAAGCTCTACATTCTCACCGTTTTGTGTTTCCCCAATATTGAACTTTCAGCTAGATTTATGAGACTGCACTTACAAGAAAGGAATTTTAATATACCGCTACAGTCATCAGCACTGCAGTGACACTGACATGGTGGTGGTGTGTTAGTGTGTGCTGTGCTGGTGTGAGTGGATCAGACACAGCAGTGCTGCTGGAGTGTTTAAACACTGTGTCCACTCACTGTCCACTTAGACACTCCTACCTTGCTGGTCCACCTTGTAGATGTAAAGTCAGAGACGATAGCTCATCTGTTCCTGCAGAGTTTGTGTTGGTCATTCTCTAGTCTTTCATTGGTGGTCACACCAGACGTTGTTAACTGGAAAGTTTTGGTTGGTGGACTGTTCTCAGTCCCGCAGTGACACTGAGGTGTTTAAACACTCCAGCAGGACTGCTGTGTCTGATCCACTCACACAGCACAACACACCAGTGCGACTAGTGAGTGTCAGTGTTACTGCAGTGTTGAGAATGATCCACCTCCCACATAATACCTGCTCTGTGGTGGTCCTTTCGGGGGGCCTGACCATTGAAAAAAAGTGATGGGGGGATAACAGAGTATGCAGAGAAACAGATGGACTATATTCTGTAGTTGTAGAACTACAAGGTGCACCTGTGTGGTCAGTGTAGCTGATAAAATGGATAAAGAGTGTAGATACGTTGAGGTGGTTTTAATGTTATGGCTGGTCTGTGTGTCTCTTTTAAATATGTACGTCTCAAAGTAAAACTTAGCTTATGGGGACCAGCATATGGGGACATTATAATGCCCTTTTGAAGCCTTATGTTAAATGGTTGCTTGTTACTATTTTAGTTAGCAAGCAACAATTTTAGAGAGAATTTTTATGTATGTACTAAAGATCATATTTTTCTGCACAACACTGAGACTTTTCAAGCCAATAACTCCTATTTAACTGGCTAGTCATTGCTACCTTATTAAGGGGCCATAGAATGTATTTACTCAGTTTGTTAAACTGTTCTCTGATGTCTACATGAAAGGTATGAGTTGCTGGTTTACACAGAAAACAAAAAATGAACCTTGTAAATAAGTTATGCTATTTACACACTATTTAGCTACTTTAGCTTTCAGTCTTGATAACAACACAAAGTAAATTAACTTACTATGGAACTTTCAGTTTAAGATCTTATCTTATCTTATCTGCTTCAACCAGCAAACAGTGATACAGTACATTGGTGGATAGAGCTAAGTGCTTAACCTGATATAACCTATAGTAGATGACGCCTTTTGGAAAAAGCATTTATAAACATTCCTGTAGGGTTATGTCAGATGTCATGGCAAGATTATGTAGGTGTCACGAACCATACCCTACAGTGAAGTGTTAGCATTGCTAGTGCACTAATGCACATAGACTTGCCTGTACTCATGAATATGTATATTTTCAAAAGCTTAATTTGTTTTAGAGTCACTGAAAAGGAGCTTTTTAATCTTAGCCTTATGCATAAGGTGGGACAATAATCCTGTATGAGGTAAAGTATATAGTTAAACTACTAGCTTTCTCTTTTCCTGATTAATCAATCAATCAAAGCTATAATGAAGTGATTAACAGGCTATAGAAATCACCACTTGGTGCTGCCCTAACAGAGTTCATTAATAAGCACATTCCATACTTGCTCAATGCTCAGGTAAGGGCTATACAACCAAACCGTGATGCATAATACACAAACAAGAGTGCTATGTAAGATGCTTCATCCAGTGGATAGTAGTAATGGGAAGCCAGTTGACTACCAGTTACTGGGCTGTTATGGCTTAATAAGAGCATTTTAAAGGCCCTTATAATGAAGTGCTATGACGAATTTCTTGTGACGGAGCCCACCAAACTGCAGTGAAGGAATTTAAACTCTTCTGGGCACCTCATTATTTATCTACCAGTTATTCAAGCACTGCAATCTTTCTGCGAGGTCAAACACATGTGGCATGGTGACCATCCTAACAATATTCAGTCGTCCCCCTCCTGTTAAACGTATCTGTGGCTAGAGGAACGAGGACGATAGCTTCTGTGGAGCTGACACTCTTACAGGCGCTGAGTGGACGTCAGGTGTCAAGGGGGCCAAGCATTCACGGCACCTTTGGCAGCACTTCTGCTGCCAGACGCTTGGCCTTCCAGTGCAGCGACAAAATTCACAAGTGGCAATAATGAAGAGGTGTTTTCAGGCATTTCCTAAGGGGCTATGGTGAGGGAAAGAGTGATAGAGCAGCCCAGACCACGCTAGAAAACACAGCCAAATAAGCCACACATACTAATGTGCCATTGGAACAGGCTTGTTTATAGGAAGTGGCCCAAGAAGCAAGTGCAATTCTTCTTCTTCTCTTGTTCCCCCTTTTCTAAGCAGCTACATCATGTTATCACTGATTGAGGCCAAGCAGTCTCGGTACCTGATTTCTGAACTTACAATCTGGAGCAATCAGTAGTAAGAGCACTTGTAGGTGCACGGACATTTTGTCTCAAGTGTGCCAGCTAATTTTTGTTTTCATGTTCTTCCAAAAAAAAAAAAGCCTTCTTGCCATCTTAAGGAAGCAAATGGCTCCGTCTCAACCTTGTCACATAGGCTTACTAACAGAGTCAGGCACAAACAAACCGTGTCCGTGGCATAATTCGAAATGTCACCCACTCTCGTGCAGCTGGCTGATAGGGGGCAAAGAGCTAATGATTAATACTGCGATTACACGGGCACAGAGGGAGAAAAAACAAGGGTGCCAGCATTGCCATGGAGGCGGATTCCTGAACATGACCGATAGCGGCGGTGTAAAGGGAGATAAACCAGAGATGATGCCCCTCAAATCCACTTTCGGTAAGATGCGTAGAGCTCAAAGAGCGCCATGCCAATAAATAATGATGCTATACCGCTTTGCTGCGGCTGGATATGATGAATATAATGGGGGGGGGTTTGACTCGGAGCATATCTCCAGCTAACAGCATGGACGCAGGTATTTTAGGTGATTTTTGACAGGGCTAAAGAGGAGGCCATCTGGATTACAGGTTGTATAACATCATTACATCACAAACAGGGGTTTCTGAAACTTGTTTAAAGTCTGCTTAACAAAGTCACATGTGTAGAGGACATTCACTATCATATCCTGCATGGTAGTTAAAGTGATTATCCTAACACTAGTTTGAAATTTAAGTCTGTAAGGGGTTTTCACAAAAATAATGCAATAGATAAAAGCACTCCTGGCAATTGCTTGCTGAACTTTTGGGCAAAGTGCTTTAAGTAGACAAAGAGTTTAAAGAGAAATAGTATGTATTATTAATAAAACAGTTAATATATTTTATAGGGAATAAATCGGAAAATATCTGGAATCACTGCACTTTTCCTACTAATAATACAGAATCAATTAAAAGAATCATACTGTAGTGTGCAAAACCAGAGACTGCCCTTCATTTATTTAATTGCCAGTTCTCATTAACTGCAAGTTATTAAAAAAGCAGAAAATATATATTTAACAGAAAATTACACAGAAATGAGAAATCACACAGACATTTCAATATAATATCACTTTTTTCAGTATTTACTGTGTCAGCCCTTTACCTTCCATTCTTTTTAAGAGACTTGCTTTCAGTTTACCAAAGAAATCTGCAAGGATATTTTTCCACATCTGCAAAGTTCAGTCATGAAAGTTGGTTGCATTTTCTGCTTCTCAGGATCTGAGTAAGCCCAGACACATTCAGTGATGTTGAGGTCTGGACTTTGGGGTGGTCAGTCCATTGTTCTGAGAACACCAGCAGCTTCTTTGTGCGATTTGCAAATGTTCTTCTTTTCCCCCTTTCCCCTCCTTTCCCCTCCTTTCCTTTTCTGCTTCTTGAACAGATTTCAGAATCCTTTCAGACCCATGTTGTTGATCTTCTCACAGTGGAAGGATGGACAGAAACAGCTGTGGATGTTTTCAGATCTGAAACAAGAGCGGAGCTTGATTTTCTCTTATCTCTCAAAAATGAAAGCTATGAGCACTGTTTATCTGAAGGAGAATGTTTTGGTGGTCTGCCTGGTTAGGAGTGTCATTTCTCTACCTTTTTAGCATTTTCTGAAATACAGTTTTAGAAACTTTTTTTTGTTTTTGTTGTTTTTGTTTCAAGTTCTTATGTAAGTGGATTATCTTATGTCTAATATCCTCCGAAATATCTCCTGAACATAAATGACTTGTAGTTAATGGCCAACAGTATTAGTATTAAATATGTCCGATGTGATGAAATGAAAACGGTTACTTACAAAAATTGTTCATGCAATGAGGAATGAAGATACATGAACTACACTACAGTGAGAAACATAAAGAGAACAATGTATTTTTATATAATATTTCTATTACATTTTTCTCCAGTGAAGACTTTTTACACATGCAAACTTTGCATGGTATCTTGCTTTTCACCACTAACCTTAATAGGTTAGATTGTACACACAGTCATGTTGCATTATGTCTGGTAAAACCTTATGACAAAAACAAGCAAACATAAAAACAACAACAATGAAAACAATTACAATTGCACCCAAAACTATTTATTTAATCGCAAAAAGTATGTCTACAATATTTGTAGCTATCACACACACACACACACACACACACACACATATATATATATATATATATATATATATATATATATATATATATAT
>CM067499.1:14012384-14159342 GCA_034552555.1 Semaprochilodus insignis | reverse complement strand
TATATATATATATATATATATAGGTTGGTCTCTGAGTTTTGCGCACTATAGTATGTGAATTATAACTGAATAATTTAATAATATTGCTTTTTGCATAAAATAACTATTTACTGGCATAATTTATTCAATTACTTGTGTGACCTGTGAGGGTGAAAATTGAAAACATTGATGTGTAAAACCAACATCACTACCCAAAATATTCAAACCAGGATGAAGTCAAATAGTTCCAGGTGTATTATGAGATGTGAATTCTGTTCTTTATCAAGTTTATCAGGTTATACTGAGCAGCTCACCTTTTGGGGAATATTGCATCACGGCATTAGTTGTAGAGATCTAAAAGCAAATTTGTTGCTTCCTTCTATTCCCTATACAAAGTCATATTCTGCACTCTAGGGGCCTTAGCTTTTTACTTTAGGAGCCTTATAGCTCTGTCTTACTTTAGGAGTTTTACACAAACCTCCACAAACCACTTTTAAACTCCAAAAACTGGAAAAACGCAGTATATGTTGAGGAAAAACGCTGCACTATTCCTTTAACTATAATAGTAGCAATTTGGTAATTCACACAGTGCGCTAAGCGGCCCATTGTACCGGGGCAGCTATAATACGAGCCGGATTTAGGGTTTAACCAAACAAGCACAGCAGGGATGCGAACATAAAACCGTCAGGACGACCCTCATTAGCGTAGTGCGTTGTTCTTTCGGCTAGCTTCGGCGCATGAGGTCTATGATGGCTTCCATATGGCCGTGGTCCTCCTTAATAAATAGCATTGCATTACTTACGGCTGGGGTGATCCCAATTTGACAGAAACCTCAAGTATTCCTCTAATGTGCTTGACATGTCCAGGATTTCCTTCCTTCTTTTTTTTCAGGGCTGCGGGCCACTGTGCTTTCATTGCTTTTTTGTGAGAGTGCTTGCCTCTGTATTAGATGGGAGTGGATGGCAGCCATTGGGGATCCAGGCCCAGACCCACTTCCTCCTTTTCTGAGCCACAGTTTCCATTACTACAGTGGAAGGAACAATAAAGAAGGACCGGTGGTGTTGGCACACGGGAGGGTTAGCTCAGGCCCTCTAGAGACTGCATGTCAAAGGCAGACTGCTCAGGGATAAAAAGAAAAGAGACAGAAAAAATATTCTATATTATAATATTCCATACTATTCTATTCTGTAATATACTATAATATGTGATAATACTAGTATAGTATAGTATAATATACTATAATACTCTGTCCAGGCAAATTGAAGTTTCTGTCACTGACACTGTATGCTGTAACATTCAGGCTGCTACGAGAGCTGTAGCCAAAACCACTGCCGAGTCAAGACTGAAACTGGGACATATTGACTTCCACCTACCTATCCATCCATCCATCCATCCATGCGTCCACCACCACTACCATATCCCTGGCATGGTATCCCCCTTCCTGCATTACCAGCACACCAGTCGTTCCCCCAGCACTTGATTGGGGGGTGCTCAGCATACCGTCTCCTGTTTCCTCCCTGAGCTCTATGTTGCTTGCCACAGTGTTACACAGAGGATGAGTTCTGCCCTCTCTGCCTCACTGGTGGGTGATTAAAAGCTGCACGTGCCACCTCAGCTCCTCAGGTGTGGGTTCAGGAAGTGCTCCAGTGCCAGTTCTTCTGCATAGCCTTTTTGAATGCCAGATATGCCTGTCAAACCACTGTGCTCATCTGCACCTCCAGCTTGCTTATCCACTCTCCCTTTAGGGTCTGCCTCTCTGGGTGCAGCCACCTGACTGAAAATGCCATAAGCCATGGAACATCACTGAAGGGCCATGGCCAATGCCACTAGGTTGTCATGTTGTTCCAGTGGCAGATCCACAAACACCCGCAGTACTTTCCTTTTCAATGCCAGACACAGCCGCATCTATGTGGCCACTTGCACCTAAGCAGAGTCTAGCTCCCAGACACCTTTGCCATTGTAGCATAGTAAGAGCATGCATACCATCTCACTCCCCGGGCACCAACCAGGCTCCCCTGCCAAGCCTTACTGTACTGTTTGCTGTCTTCTCCAGCCAGCTGTCTTAGTTTCAGCTGTCTCACACTCCAGGAGGGGGCAGGTGTAACGCTCGATATCCCGTTCCTCCAGGCTATTCTTCACCACCCGCCTTGAAGTTTATTGATGCCCTGCTCCGTTGACTTCCTCAAGCTCATTGGATGCATCCCACTTCTGACACCAATGTAGCATCATTTCAAAAAATAACTGGGAACATTATATTTGCAGGCAAATGTTTTTTCATTCACTATGCAATTGAACAACGAGTCTTTCCAAAAATGTAGAAATGGCCTTTGCAGCATTACCCCAACACAAAAAAACAGAGACAGAAAAACACAAGAGGACACAACACACAAGGAGGGTGGACAAAAACAGTACAACAAAAACCCACCCTCTTAGGACAAGATTCCACTAAAAAAACATCTACATGTGAGCATGTAAGACAGCCCATAATTATAAGACACATTGCACACGGTAGAGTGGGTTAAAAATCTTAAAACTAAAACAGAATGACTTTTTTTAGTATATAAACTCATCATCAAAAAATAGTTGCACCCAGAAGGAAGTGTTGGTATGCAGTGCTATTGGGAAGGAAGATACAGGTTATCAGGAACAATAAATGATGATAATTTAGACTGATATGGGCACATACAAAAGTAGTGTCTCTCAGTATGGCCTCGTCAGGCCATATGCAACATGCCAGACGTCTCACCATGGAGTTGTAGAGGTTCCTAATGGTGTCCTATGATAATCCATCCCATGCAGTTTGAATATTCTCTCACAGTTCCTGCAGATTTTGCAGTAGGGGTGGAGGTGGAGTGACATCAGGCCATCATCAGGGCATCACTGCTCACTGAATGTCCTCAATCGTGGCTGTTGGGTCAGTCAGGTACAGCGATAAGGTCCGTCCTTGCTTATGTCATATGCGCAGCTGAGTTTCATTCCTGTCGGCTGATTCCTTCTGGGTGCAACTTTTTGTGCAACTATTATTTTGATAATGAGTGTACTAATTTGCAGTATATGTGCAGTATAAACAACTACACAGCTAGACTACACAAATGTAGCTAATCATACTAATAATGTAATATCTAGTGTTGAGAAAAAGAGCACAAATAATTCTAAAGCCTTCAAAAAGTAATGATGCAATGTCTTTGAAACAACAGTGCAAGAGACCTGAACTATATAGCACAGCCTAATCACCAGTAGACACTACAGTAGAGCTTTGTTTTGTTTCATATCTCCACCAGACGAGAGCATGACACGCTGAGTTCTGTCACATTGACTCGCGTCACCAGTTGACTGAGGCCTGCGAGGGCTGGGCAGACGTCTATCAAAGTGACAGGACCCGGCGCTCGAGGCCGGGGGATCATAGGGCCCCGGTGAGCAGGCAGCGGCCCAGGCCCCACCAGGAGCCATAGCAACACCATGTCCAAGTGTTAGCAGATGATGCACATTTCAGACACGCTAATTCAAGCCGTCAGCTCGGCCATGAAACCATTTCCTCTCGCTCCCTCACACCAGGCAGACGCCTGGGTGACTTCGGGCTTATCTCTGACACAAAGAGACCCCCACCCACCAACCTCCCAACCTCTAGCTCGGGGGATACTCTGGGGGCTACAGAGTAAAAAGAGATGGCACACTGTGTCTTTCAGGTGGCTCCTTACCTTTGAAAGCCTGTTCTTTTTTTTGTGTCAAAAAGGGTTCTCTGGAGCAATGTTATAAAAGATCCATATTTGGTGTCTAAAGAACCATTCAATGAATGTAAGCTATCAGTCCTATAAATGTGATGTATGCAGGTGAAGAACCTTTTAGAGTTTAGAGAACCTCCACATAATATAATGGTTCTATGCCAATTAACGCTTTCTCTTATGTCCAAGCCAAGAAACCAATATTTTTAAGGGCGTATGATTCCATTGTTCCATGTAGACAAAAGTAATGGTCCATGTGTAAGAATGGAAATGCAAGCACCTGGCGATGTATTGGTTTTTACATCATACTATTTAATGAAGCCATTTGCCGAGGTTATGACATCTACGTTTTCACAAGGACACTTTTACAAGAGTCTTGCATCAGAAAATCGACATTATGCTATGACCGACTTCAGTCTCATGACAACAGACACCACAGTCACTAACACAACCCTATGACTATTAAAAAAAAAATGAACCTCCCACATACTGATTTTTTGTAATTTGCTACTGTAACCCAGGCCTCAATCCATGCAACCCTCATTAGGTTCGTTTTGCCCCTTGTTTTCCTCTTCACCTGCAATATGTTTGCCCTGCATCGTGTCTCAATTACTTGTTATCTGCTTGGAGGGCGTAACTAGAAGCGTGCTTGGATTTCTTCAAATTGCGCTGGATGGATTGCTGCTCTCCGTGGACAGGCAGAGTGACAGAAAGCTGTCACGGCTCAGAGGAAGACAAAAAGCAGTGCTAGTGCGATGGGCTCAATCCTTCAGACTCTACACAGTTCCCCCCGCCGGCATAGCCTGTTTGTTTGCCCTGGGCTCGGGCCTGTTTTTTTGACACAGGCCTGTCTTTGTAGCAATCTCACTCTCCAGGATAAGCCAAAATACTCAAGCGGCGCCGATTGGACAACCGTTTCACTGCTACCAATGAAAATGTTTAAGCTGGCTAAATGGATAGAAATTCAGAGTGTAAGGGGCAATTTTGTTTGTGAAATGACAGCCAGCAAATAGTTCTCCATACTTTCTGTTGTTTATTTCCCTGAATAGTGAAAATCACTTTCACATTAGCTTAGCAGTTCAGACTTTAACAAGAGTCCGGCGCCTCGGCCCATTATTCCCATGGAAAAGTATAAGCTGAATATATTTTTCTGAAGCAAATTCCAAGTGAAAGGAATACTTTTGCTCTTGAAGTTACAGCCAGCAAGTAGGCCTCCATAGGTTCTGTTGCTCATTTTTTTAAGCAGAGCATGGTGAAAACCCACTTTCACATCAGCTTTGCCACTTGAACCTTTACAAGATGCTAACTACCCTTGACTGCGAGGATCATTATCATGGAGGCAGCATGCACAGTCTATTAAGGAGTGGGAAGGAGCTATGTTGCTTGCAAAATGACAACCAGAAAATAGTTCTCCACAGGTCCTGCTGTTTATTATATAGAGTTATTAAAATCTAAATCACATTAGCTTGGCAACTCAGACTCTAACAAGAGTCCTACCATATTTTGCCCATGGAGGCAGTTTAAAGGCCGCAGCACACTGGACATGTTGCATAGCACCGCACAGCATCACACAGCAACATGTAGCATCACGTAGCAGATACAGTACAAAGCACTGCTATAGTACATAGAGTGCACTGCAGTGATAGTGCCAATAAATAATAAAAAGTTCATTTTTACACTCCAATCATATACAGTTAAAACTCTAAATTAAAAATTGTATCATATGCAAAGTTAGACTTAGGCTAGTAACGACAACTTAATATAAGTTAATAAAATTAGCATTTCTCTGTTTAGCTAATAGACTGACTGCCTTTCTCTGTGTAACCTTTAACAATGAAACTGAACAGAGTCGCCAAGTGCCGCTGCCCTTTAAAATATCCCTATAAAAACAATGGTTTGAATTGTTGGATAGTGAGTGATGTTACACTGCACATCTGGGCTGCGTTCAGCCTTGACAAAGAGGTAGCTAAACGACAAAAAACTAGAATATGTTGAACACTCTGTTGTGTTACACAAGTGTTGCAATCATAGCAGCTGGGAAGGCCTTGGCAATTTTTTAAACATGTCCTCTAAAATCTTCAGGTGTTGCGTACACCAAGCCACAGCAGCCGCGCTTGTAGAGGACTTTATTGGAATCTGAAGTGTGCACTGCCTTTTTGATATGCTGGGGTTTATATACACGTCAGTACTGATTGGGTAACACCCATTAAATGACAGAACACCTCAAAGCCATACTATTTTGCACCATTCTGACTAAACACACCCCTGGTGTGTGGTGGTCTTAAACCAGTGTAGTGAAAATCCCCTTCATATTAGCTTAGCAGTTTTACAAGACCGTTAGCTTAGCTGACACCTCAGTATATCATTGGCAGTGAAGCAGTATAGACCACTTTAAGGAACAAAAATCAAGTGAAAAATGTAACATTTGCTGCCAGCTTACCATTCTACATAGTTTATGTTGTTTATTTTCTGGAATTATATAGTGAATATCCTCCAATGACATCACACTAGCTAGCCTAATGAGTGGGCACATCATTGCCATGGAAGCAGTATAAACCAAATACATTACAAATCTTAAATAAATGGCCATTAGAGACTGGAACGTTGTAAAGTATAGGATGTACATAACAAGGGGTCATTCCTTGACTGTAAAATATACATATGGAAACTATAATACTTTTATATTAAAATGAGAGGTAGCCACATAATAGGGGACGGCTGGTTTGATTCAGGAACCTTCAATACATTTATAGCTCTGCTTTAAAAAATGGTCTAACTGTCCACCCAGGCAGTCCCTTCCTACTGTATTTTAAACCTTGGCTTAAGACAATCTCTTTTGCAGGTGTTGCTTGGCGTATTGGAAGAAATTGAAGGCGCGTCCAGCATATGGCACCTCGGATCGCCATCTGATGTTCTAGTTTTAAAAATACATGCAAAGTGGAACAGCCATTACCACTAAATAAGGATGGGGTGTTACGGCGAGCCTGTACAGCAGCGCAAACGAAAATGAAAGTGTTTGTCAAATGTTTCATGGAATGACTTCAAAGCTTTTTGCAGCATTTAGGAAATTAGGAAGAACTTTATGAGGGATTAAGAATAAGTACTGCACCTGGCTGAATCTTCCACACACACATACTAAACAAGAGAGAAAGTAAGAGGCAGAGAGAAAGAGAGTGAGAGAGAGGGAGACTTACGAAAATACGCCATGCTCTAATAGCTGTAATATTGTTAAAACCTGGATTTGATATGATCCAGATGTTGCAGGAAGTTAATCACATTGTAAACACCAAAACAAACACAATGGAAGGATCCGCTTGTCAACATGTAAGCCAGACAACTGCCTCTGTAATCATATTCAATAGGATCATTTAGAGCTCCGGAAATCCAGCGGTTCTAGTCGAAAGGACAGATTTCCCCCCAGCCTAATTTAACATACTCCGAATGATATTTATTAATATTCACTCTGAAATTTATTACAGAAGCCCCAAGGGGGAAGTCCACGAGTGCTGGCTGCTCTCTTAAATTCCCTTGATAAAAAAAGGCCATACATCACTAAAAATGACCTCAGGAACATTATTCTCTTCCTTTTTTATCTACACTGGTTGTATTTAGCAAAAACAGATTGTTGCAGTCATATCCGTTATATTTGAACCCTCAGTAATTACATTATTACAGTGATATTGTACCGACTGTCGCCGTATGAACAAAACCTTGTCCGTTTTTATTCTATTTATTTATTTATTTCATTTTTTACATAGGTTTAAAATATACCAGCGGTCGTTTGCACTGGGCGAATATTTTGTGATGAAGGGATCAGTAGAAATGGTCCAAAATAGAAGAATAAAATCTTTGCTACATTATCTTTGGAACTTAAGGCAAAAAAACAGGTTTTGGGTATGGAAACTTTATTCCCATCATGCAGAAGAGAAATAATAATAATAATAACAATTATAATTATTATTATTATTATTATTATTATTATTATTATTATTATTGTCACTTTGCCTGTTTCCTCAGAATACTAACGTAGTATCTCAAAATAACAACTTCTTTTCTGGAACGGTTGACTTACTCCACAGAAAAGATGGTTCCTCAGTAAAGGAAATGGCTCTATTTAGAATGACAAGTGCTATATAGAACAATTTCATGCTTTAATTGTTCTATCCATGGTGAAAACATGCTTCAGATTGATGGAGAATGTGCTATATAGGGCTCTATAGAGAACCTTTTCGAATATGGGTCTAAACAGCACCAAAATGGGTTCCGCTATTGTCACAATGTCACGGTTGTAACACCGTTTGGTGCAATATTGAACTGTTTTTAAATAAGTTCTATGCAGAAACATACACAACACATTTCCCTTTAATCTGAATCTCCTTTTACCATGCAAGGAAACATTTAAGCATGAAATGCTTTACTAAAGAACACTTAAAGAAACACCCAATTGTTTTAAAGAGTTTGTCAAAAAATGACTTTTTTCTTTCAAAATATTGATTTATGATATCTAAATGATCATTTGTTTAATAAAATATTGACTTATTATGTCATAAGATAATTTACAACACAATGACTTAGTGTCTCATAATGAAAATGTATTATTCTAGAATAGTTTATACTTTTTTGAAATATAGTAACATTATTTTAACAAACTAAGTAAATATTTTGAGACAATAAGTCATTATTAAGACATAACAAGTCAATAACCTGACATACTACTGCCAGAAACAGTACCTGTACCTGAGGGAAATGGGCTTCCATACTAGGCTGATTGTCTTCAATAGTATCTGTCCATTCTGTGTTCTGAGGAAATAGTGTGAATATGACCGTGCACTAGATTTGACAATTATATTTAGCCACATTTCATCATTAGCTAAACTATCAGTTGTTTCCTGTTTATTGTGTCCTTTTAACCCCAGCATTTCCATGTATCATCTATTGTTTAACTATAAACAAATAACACATGATCATATTTGCTATATTAGTGCTTATAAGCTATATGGCATCAGAAATTCACAATATGGCTTATAATATGGCTCAGGAATTACAAAGACTAGCCATAGTGCACTGTTTCCTCTTCCAGTAGTAAGTGTCTGTATAGGCACCTTGGTATATGTGCAGCTATCTGTGCTGCCTCTGTGCTCTGCAGGAACACAAGGGGGTGCCCTTATCCTTCCTCTGCGCCAGCCGGCAAAAACAGATGCGCATCGGCCCCCAGTGCGAGCAGCCCGTAAAGAGCAGAAGTAAGTTTTGTGTGCAAAGGCGGCGCGGCCTCCCTCGTTACATGACAACTCCGGCTGATGGTGTGATAGAATGCAAGCAATCACAACCTTTTAACATATGTCACTAATTCTCACATAGACGTATAGCAGATTTTCTACCTTTCTCTGCCTGTCTTTCTGCCGCATTCGCAGACAGTGAGGGCCACCATGGGAAAACTGAGGAGAAAAAGGAGGAAAAGAACGGAACAAAGGAACAGAGAACAGACAGAGAGAGAGAGAGAGAGAGAGAGGCACAGGCCGTAGCGCTTTAACACTTGTTCAGTCCTCTGGCGGTGGAGGATTTGGTGTCTAATGCCAGTGATTTTTCTCCCCCCTTTGTGAATTAATTAGTCTCCGCCAGCGCCGACCACATTTGTCATTTGAATTTATGCTAATGAGCTCTGAGGGCTCCTGGTGGACCTGATAGGCCGGAGCAGCTGCCTCCACCTTCCGGGGGCCTGAGCCTCTCTCCCTCTCTCGTGCTTATTCTCTCGTCTTATCATCTCTGCAATCCTCAGTAGCCTGGACTCTCTGACCTGTCACTCCACAGGGGGGCTGCCCGTGTCCTGTACTGATAAGGCGGCTTATTATCTCTGCGTGGGGAAGTGGGTTTAGGGACCACACACACACAGGCACATGCTATCTCTCTGTCCTCGTGTAGAGAGGATGTGCATTCTTCCACAGACCCCATCAGCCTAAATGTGGGGGTAAATAATCGCATGTTCATTTTTCAGGTCTTTTTGTATACAACCAAGTGCTGTGCATTACACGGATCATTCCACCGAATTTGTTCAAAATCAGAGCTGACTCAAAAACTCAAAAACGCTAGCCGGTACACGACTAGCAAGCACAGCTTGTACTTACATTAAATCATAATATTTTTCATCAAAACGCAAAAAATCATGCTTAACATGCTTACTTGTGTTCCCGCCGTGACAATTCTTTATGTTACACTCTTATTCTCATATTCAGAAACAAAACAATGGGATCTTATTGCCATGTGGCCATGAGAGACAAGGATGCAGTCTCACTTCTTGCTCTAAAAAGCAGGGTGTGGCTCAGATTAGGCCCCGCCCATTAACTAATACTCTTTGTGCTTCAGTTATGATAGGAACAACATTAATTAATTTATTTAATTATTAAACTCATTATCTACATTAAATATTTCTACTTCACTTAAAAAAAACTCAAGAAGAGGTTATTGACATGAATTGATTAAGCCTGTTGCCCTTTACATTGTGTGTAAATTCCATTACGAATGGACTCAAAGAAAGGGTCCACAAATATTTGGAAAAAAGTCTGGTTCCACTGACTTGCATTAAAAGTAATGCATGTTTTTCCATTTTACTTTAAAGTGATCATTTTGGAGCTACAAAGCTTTGTTCCAACAACAGAGAGAAGTATTATCTTCATAATTGAGACGCCTTCAAAGAAAGTACCCTATAAATTATAACTTTGTTTAGTAATAAGTAATTTATTTAGCTTACTGCCTTGAGTTTAAACATAATCTGTGTAAATATCTCTGAAGGTCTGAATGCTTTGTTGTTTTTTAAATCGTTGTATATTGAGAGAACAGTGATAGCCAGTAGTGGGCGCACAATGCTGATGTACTGTTGAGACCAGAAATGAAGGGTTAAAGAGATAGTTTGGCATAAAAACTGTAAAACACAATTTTATCATGTTTCTGTTAAGCTTCTTTACAACATCATGTATACAAATATAGCTGTATTTAAAGGAACGACAGAATATCACCATTATCCCTAAATATAGTCAATCAGCCAAATCACATTTGCCGTTTGTTCCTTTCATTTGCATTGGAGTTGTGAGGCTAATGTAATTGGATGGATGGTTACACACAGCAATTAACATTATGCAAACTGTATGCTTAAGGCCTCATTTACATATATCTGAATCATATAAGGAACATAGTTATATTTCCTCATTTTCAAAAAAATAGAAGGATTAATCCACACCAACAGCGTTTACAAACATCTCTCTGTCCACAACAGAATGGAGAACTTAAAAACGCTCAGGTGAGCATGCCAGCCTGGAAGGTGAAACAATACTTCATATCGGTTGAGGCAAAATGTCCCAGGAAGAACATTGTGCACATGCCGAAGCACAGACTTTCTTAAAAATAGATGGTGATCTTTTACAAGCACAGTAGGCTTGCTCGGCAGGTTGCAGTCCAGTCTTCAAAATTTCTGCCAAAAAATAAAAGCTTAAAAAGCAATACAATGCCTTTTGTGTGCTCCTGTCTTTGGAACACAGTTCAGTTTTTCTAACTCCATCTGAAGCATGGTTTAAATCCGTCTTTGTTTAATGACTACCAAACCTCATATCTTAAAATCATTTCAATATTTTTATTAATATATAGTGTCAGTTGTGTTGACACTCTCTTTTCTAAAGCCTCAGTGCAGTAAACACTGACACATCTGCACTACAGCCTATTGATAAAGCAAAGCTAAATAAAGTTTTTTGCCAGAATTTTGCCAGAGGTAGCATGGAGTTTTGGCGGGAAGTCAGTGTTAACATGTAACATGGTTGGAGGGGGGTTGTTTGTACATACAGTTGAGGGGAGGTTCCACCAATACTGCTCACAATAAGAAAGTGCAAGCGAGGGGCTTTGGGAGTTGTTCCGCCAATAGCCAATTCACTGTCCCCTTAAAGTCAAAGCCAAAGAGATACATGCTCACAATGAGAAGGTGTGAGAGAAGGTGTGACAGAGGGTTGTGAATGAAAGGGGGGTGGATAGAAAGTTGTTCCACCACTAGCAAAACAATTCTCCTTTTAAAGGTGCAAACACCCACCGCACGGCAACGTACAAGCCAACGATTTGGCAGAAAATTTGGGGTGGTATCTGGGATAGCTCGTCAGATTTCAGTGGAAGGACTTGGCCACGCTGGCCACCCCTTTAGAACCATGCATGGCCATTAATCACCGTGAACGTTCTGGATGCTCAGTACAGACAGCAACAACAGCACCAACCATGTTGTTAACAAGTTAACACTTGTTTTGTACAGACAGTAGGCCAAAACGCTGAGGAAAAACACTTGCCTCAAAGTGTGATGAGTTGTGTTATGTTATGTGGTTACTGACACCGTGTAATATACTAACTGGCAAAAATAAGGTCATAATTGAGGCTTCAAGATGGCCTGAGTTAGTGATATGTTCTAAGAATGGCTAAACGATGTATCCCTATAGTGAGTCGCTGCCAGTTCTCACTTGTCTTCTGCAGAAGTATGCATGCCTTGAGTCTAAAAGGATGTGAAAAAGCCATTACTGAGAAAAAGAGAAGGACAAGACAAAGAAGCCAATATGCAAATCAAACAAAAAAGAAAACGCTGGTGTCCTCATATCAATGGACAGTGCAACTTCGAGTCTAGACCCAGGAGAATTGGGATTACTTGCAGAAACCAACTTGCAACCAACTTCCAAGACTGAACTTTGGGGGTGTGGAGAAAACATCCCTACAGATTTCTTTGAAAGCAAGTCTCCTGAAAGTAATGGAGACTGTATTAAAGGCAAAGGATGGGCACACTCAATAACTATGCTTAATGACCATTTTGAATGGAAATGAAACACATGAAAGGTGGTTTCTGACTTTTCTTACAGCATTGCATGTCTCACCTTTGGCACGATAGGTACCAGTAAATATGAATGCCAGCCATTCTGTCTCAGTACCCTCTAAGCCAGTGTTTCTCACCCCTGGATTCTCTGCTTTAACACACCCCTTGTAACTCTGAAAGGGTTTGTTAATGAGCCGATAAGTTGAATCAGGTGTGTTGGGAGCAGAGAAAGCACTGAAATGTGCAGGGCACCATGCTTCCAGGACCAGGGTTGGGGAACACTGCCCTAAGCCACATTTCACCCAAAATAACAGATACAAAATGATTTAGATATATTTGAAATTCCATACATCTCTCATTTAACACTTAAAGGTGTACGTGAACATCTGAAGTTCAAGTTAAAGTTCAAGTTCAAGTTAAGAAGTGAAATTGCATATTTTGAATGGCATAACTTCCTTTCATTGGAGACATGAATGGAAGCTGTTTTAGGGCCAGCTGATGCAGTGAGGGGGTTATAAATAAGGAAAGGAAAAGTGGTGCTTGAGATGAAGTCTGTGGACTCTGCGTCATATATAACCACACATTTTTCTGAACTTATTCTCTTTTTTCTTCCCTCTCTTCTTCTCTCTATCTCCCACTCCCTATGTCTCTCACTCTCTGGTAAAAGCAAAAAGCTGCACTTAAAGGCCATGCTCATTCTTGGTGGTGTTTTTTGCGTGGCTGAGCCGAGCACTAAAGCGGAGTTGGTCCGGTCCCTCCATTTAGTCGCGTAGACGCGAGCACTCTGCTGCTCTTCCCTCTGTAATTTTCAGCCGCGTGTGCTGGAGAGAGAAAGCCTCGGCCCACGTGACGCTGCACACGCCGCCCGTTCCGCCGTGAACTTTGCTTGGAGCGAGAGTCAAACGGCTTAAACAGCGCATTATTAAAGAGCCCTGCCGGCAGCAGCAGGCATCCACAGCAGCGCCTTCCATTCTCACTGTGCCACAGCTCTGCTGCCATTCCACATGCTTGTACTGGATACCAGAGTTGTCAGTCAGCTTCTTCCGAAACGAGGAACACTCTTGGAACATGTGCAAAATGAATTTTACAAAACACAATGAAACCAGTGTGGATCCAGGTTCCAGACTCTCCACATTTTTGTTGTAAGTTGGAGCAGAAAATCTGGACCATCTGAGGGTCTTTGAGGACAGGTTTGAGCATTACTGGCATAGTCCAAATGAGAACATTTATAAAAACAGTCTGGTGGTTCTTCAGGATGCAGATTTCCCATTCAGAAAGAGACGTAAGCAGCTCAGTTTAATGGAACTCAGTTTGGTGGTGATCAGACAAACACAAGGCTGCCTATAAAGTGAAAGTTTGCACATGTTCATGACCATATACACTCGTCCTCAAAAGAATTGTTGCACCCAGAAGGAAGTGTTGGATTGCAATGCTATTGGGAAGGAAGATAAAGGTTATCAGGAACAATAAATGATGATAAATTTAGACTGATATAGGCAATATTTATTGAGCTACACATACAGAAGTAGTGTCCCTTAGTATGGTGTCGGGCCACCATGTTTATTAATGCAACATGCCAGATGTCTTGGCATGGAGCTGTAAAGGTTCCTAATAGTGTCCTGCAATAATCCATCCCATGCAGCTTGAAAATACTCTCACAGTTCCTGCAGATTTTGTGGTAGGTGTGGAGGTGGAGTGACACCAGGCCTTCTGGACATGTGACGTGTGACAACAAAATGTGCTGACTACGGTGCCTCCACAACCGGATTCGTCGGTTGTCTCTATCAAGACAAAAGAGGGACTCGTCACTGAAGATGAGTCACTCCATGACGGTCTGGCACGACAGCATTGCAGTCTTAATGATCTGCATGCATGTAGTCCTGCGTCATGCAGTCATCTGCCAGTGGTACTAACAGGATGACTCATTGAGGGCGTCACTGCTCGCTAAATGTCTACAGTCAGGTACAGTATTAAGGCCCGTCTTTGCTTACAGCACATGCACAGCCAAGCATGAAACTTGAATCATTTGCATGCCCCACAATGCCAAACCTGCCCACCAAGTTTAATTCCTGTCAGTTGGAATGCAACTATTTGGTGCAACTATTTGTTCAACTATTCTTTTGATGAGGAGTGTATTAAAATAACCAATGCTAAACACATGTGGAAAGATCAGTTTTAAAACAAAATATAATGGCAAACTTGGATCAATACAGCTTTTATAGAACATTTGCTAATAGCAGCAGTAACATTATGAACATCTACTATGCCAAACTATGAACATTTATAGGTAAACAATACTTAAATATTTTATTTTTCCAGTCACAAAAGCTGTTTTTGCAATGCCATGTCTAAAAAACCCTTCTGAGAAAAAAGTATAGACCAGCATAGCTGGTCACCAGATAATCATCACCAAGACCAGCACACATTTTGTTTTGGATGCTTCGATGCTGGAACACAAGCATGACCTTACTGGTTGTCAATCTAAACCAGCACCAGACCAGCATAAACCAGCTTAAACCATCTTTTTTTCAGACAGCAGCAATATAATACTATGTACAAATTCTAGTAGTGTAACATTTTGGCAGGTTAGTCTGCCAAATATGCATAACAAAATATAATACCCAATATTAACATACTGTGCCAATATGTACAAGAAGCAATGTGTCATATCTAAGTATGAGTGATGGAACCTGCCTACCAGAAGGGTGCCTACCACCAAAGACATACTGTTTGCTTATTTGTAAATTCTATTCAGCAAAAGTGGTCCCATTGAGAAGTGCTGCTCAATTTACTAACATTACATGTATTTCAACATCTGCTATGCTTTCAGAAAACTCCAACAGTACATAGCTGCTTCCTTTGTAGGAGAATAAAGCTCCACCATACTCAAAAAGTGACTGAAGTATGAATACTGAATAGTGTTCAGAACACTTTGGCACCTGTGATTTTACTACATACTGTACGACCAGCCAGAGTTAGTATTTAGAATATAATTAGAATGCAGAACAACATTTGGGCCGATCAGCAGAGCGAACAGATGCTATTTCAAACAACAACAATGGTTGCCCTTAGAGTTCCCTTAAGCAGTAGCTTAATATATCTTATACATTCTTCTTCCGCTTTTAAACCAGAGTTGTAAACTTGTCCTACATGTATCATCCCAGTAAGTGGTCTGGTGCAGACGTAAGGAGGATGGGTTCCCCTGCAGTTCTTGGTTCCTCTCAGTGTCTCTTCCTCATCCTCTTGGGTTTTCCCTGTACATTTTAGTAAATGTGGTCTGGATGCACATTTCTGTAAAGCTGCTTTTGAACAATGTAGAAACTGAACTGAACTGTATTTAATTAAGAGATGCTTTGTGTATGGTGTATATGGTGGAATTGTGGTGATTGACTCTTTGAGTGTGTTGCTTTTTGTTAATGGATCTGAGAACCATGTTCCTGCAATAATAGAAGTTGTTTACTGTGGTTAGGAAACAGTAAGCTCTGAGCACATGGATCACTTGAACGTCCTTGAACAGCAAAACAAACATTCTTCATGTCAATGGTGGCATTTCACAAAAATCTACAGTATAGCAGTTAGTATAACAGCGCAATCTGATTGGTTGAAAAGCATTCTAGATATGGTGTTGCTTATTCATTTATTTATTGATTTTAAGAACAACTGGTTCTGCTGGTGAGCACCATTTGTTAAATGACAACTAACCATTAGTATGTGAAATGCTTTACTAAATCAAACAAAATCAAACAAAAAATGACTTTCAGGTTAATCTAGCATTGGAAAGCTGAGCTGAACTTGATATTTGCGACAGTTTCAGGTCATAGTTCCATACAGTTGGTTTTATTTTGGACCATGATTGGATATTCAGTTTTCTCATCTTGATTTCTCAAGAATTAAACACCTACATGTGACCGAACCTACATTTTCTTACTCCATATAAGATGGGAAATGAACACAACCAAATATATTTAACAAAAAATTCTGTTGGTAAATTTCTCTGAAATGTAATAATACTCAAAACAAATAAGTTATCTTACTATAGAGTACTTTAAAGTTACTTTAAATTACTTTAAAGATGTAATAAGATCTCTAGCCATAGGCTGAATTATCTTCTGTTGCAATAATATTCTTACAACAATCCACAACAAGTTGAGAAATATTAGATATTGTGATGCTGGCGAATGCTGGGGGAATCGCTGCTCAGCGTTGGTCTGAAGCAGGCAGGCAATACAATCTCCATTGATGGTAGTGAACCAACCCCACTAACTAGCCCCCTAGCCCAGCACAACATCACACAAATAACATGCGCATGCCCTAATAAGGTCCACAACAACAATCTATTTACAAGTTAAAGTGCCTCCCAAGAGTGTCCATGGCCATGCGAGCCAGTAGCAAGGCGTTACAATATATTGACTATATTTAAGATGGTTTCACTTGATAGGATATCATTTTCGCAGTGTAGCTAGATGTGGCTGTCTGGAGACTTTCAGGTGCTCTCAGGTTTGGCCTTGACTATAAAGTCAATATGGAAAATTGACACTGGCTGCATATGACTGAACTGGCAAGCCCACATTTTCATCTTGTATATAGCTGTTTGAAAAGGAAAAAAGAAAAAAAAAACAAAAAAGAAAAATCATTAATAGGATGAGCTTAATTTAACAAAGTGTCAAATTCATCGCCAACCTGTTTCTAACCTGATTAGTTTCTACTAGCTATAAAAACACAGTCCTATGCAGCATAGTGTAGCATTTCAATCTTTAAACTCAACGTTATGTAGGGACTCTACTAAACAAAGATGGCTACACTTACACATTTTGACCATTGTTAAGGAGCATGAATAGGTCAGTTGTTTCAGTGACAGAAATCGGATCACAAACCAGCTTCAATGGAATTCTGACTCCACAAAAAGTACCACAGAAGTGAAGTAGAACTAACTCAGAGTAAATGTCTAAACATGTAACATTTCTGCAATTTTTGACAGACGTCGGTGCTGTGGCTGGTTAAAGCAGGCCCGGTCCGGCTTTAATTATTTATTGGATGGTATTAATACGGGGCAGGCCCGCCGTGGGGCCCATTGGATCTCGTTAACACTCCCAACCTGCAGCCGTTTGGCTGCTTCCCCCACGCTCTCTCAGCTCTCCAGCCCGCCTGCTGCAGCACTAAACATGCCCCCCGCTGAGCCTCGCGGGGCGCTCCCTGCTCCATTCCTCACATTATTTTAATCGTCTGGAAAAAAAGAGAGAGAGAGGGAGAAGGAGAGCGAGAGAGAGGAAGAAAAATATACATACAATGTAGCTTTTGCTGATTATCGTGCAGCTCCAGAAATCTGTTGCATACCCTTTCATTAGAGAAGGGCTTGACGGGGCTAATGGGGACTTGGTGTGAGGGTATGATGATGAAGGGAAAGAGAAGGATGATTGAATCTCATTAGTCCACATTTGGGCTTGATTTTGCTGTATCACTGTGGTGTTTTAGTTGAATGAAATGTGTTTTGCTAATGTCACTAAAATGAAACATCTGTAGGGCCACACTCAGAATAGCAGTCATTAGGCATTGTCTAAGGTGTCACTGAATGATTCTGTTATGTTGAATAGGTTCATATTATGAAAAAATAACTTTGCATATGAAAAACATTGCCCAAACTGCCAGTTTTACTTGAGTTATTGTTTATGTAATGTCACACATATACGCCTATCCCACCCACGGCAGTGGTGGTTCTAGAAAGGGTGGCAAAGGGGTGGTAGGGAGTTTCGGGTGGCAGGCAGTTGCAAGTGTTTGGTGTTGGGGTGGAGGGTGGTGGTTGTTTGTTCTACCAATCACCAATAACCATTTCATTCTCAGCTTAAGAGCTATGTGCTGATAGCAAAACAGCTCTCCTATAAAACTCCTGCCCCACTGTGAGGTGGAAGCTAATGATGGGGCAGAAATTTTTGGGGTGGCATCTGTGTGGCCAATCAAGGACGATGCACCCCTTTAAAAACATGCATGTCCTACAGCAGTTTGTCCCGCCCCTTCACGTTCATGTTTTAAGGAGTGTCTAAACAGGCATTGCTTTTTGAATTAAGTGCAATTCAGTGCAGTTGATCAGGGTGGAGATCATTTAGTCTTAATATAGACACAGTAGCAAAAAAGGGGTGTTTAATGCTAAAGAAGGTCGAAAAATGGATGTCAAAAATAGAATTATGACTGTTTTTGGTACACAGTGTTAAAAGCAGTTGTTGTAACTCTATGCATGTAGCCCTGCATCGTGCAGTCATATGCCAGTGGTGCTGGGAATAACAGGATGACTCATGGAGGGCATCATGGAGGGCAGCACTGGTCACTGAATGTCTGCAATCGTGGCTGTTGGGTCTGTCAGGTAACGTGAAACTTGAACCATTTGCTCACAATGTCAAAGCCACCCACGAAGTTTCATTCTTGTCGGTTGATTCCTTCTGGGTGCAGCTATTTGGGCAACTATTTTGACATTGAGTTTATTTCATTGGCAGCTCTGGTGACACACATTTGCATGCAAAAGAACAGATATTTTGTTATAACTGATATTAATACAGAATGCAACTGTAAGTGTAATTTATTCCCTAATTCACTATGTTATTAAATATGTAATTACATCTAAATAGAGCAGCCAGACGAAATTTGAAGCTCTAATGGTTAAAATTTTGGATCGCTTAGTGCAATTTATGGTCAAAACTAGTTAAAATTTTCAAGGTCATCTGACCTTTTGACCTCTGGAGAAGTAAACGAGTACTTACATTCACTTCACATTCCCTCCATATACAGCGTATGAGCGAGCCCATGTTTACACTTCTCAAAAAACTTAATCGAATTACATCCAGAACTTTATCACTCTCTTCTCGGCACCCTACAGTGTCTGTAGCTATTTGGCTCAAATTCCTGCCACCTTCTCAAAGGGAGGGGATAGAGTTGAAGGCTGTTGCTAATGTAATTTATAGGGGGGATTATGGTGCTCTTTCAGTGTCTTTGGGGGCTGTGGCTATTCTGTCAGTGAGAAACAACGTGTAAGCGTGGCATGCCTCAACTTCCACAAGTTCTCCTCTCGCTCCTCTCCCTCTGCAGTCATCCTCAGAATAAGGCTGAGCCACATTATGTGCCTGACAGGATGACTAAGCCTCTCAGTGAAATGCGGCAAGAGAGAGAATGCATCGCAGGCACGCTCGTGTAATTGTTTCTGCTAAAGAAGGCATTAAGGGGAATGTAAACACTCACTGAAGAGATGCTGGTGCTAATACTCTGCTGCTTTGTTTGCCTTCATTCCACAGTAGAACCTTCTTGAAGTGAACTAGTGGACCAGCCATGATATGGGAATGACCTAAAGAATGACCTAGAATCCATTAAACTACATTTGAACATGGCTTGGTTAATGCCAACCATTTTGAATCCGGGGTGATCCGGGTTGGACCAGGATGGGCTGGGGTTGGACCGGGATGGGCTGGGGTTGAACCGGGATGGGCTGGGGTGGACATTTCCCACCCAGAAATAAGATGGGTCCACCCACCCAATCCAGTGAAATAATCCCAAAACAAAATTAGTACCATCTTTCCGTCAGAAAGTCAGAAACTGATGGACGCTGTATGATCTTATAATCAGAGTTGCTCTATTTTTTGCTGTATAGGTGGGATAAGATCAGGCTGACCAGTCAGAGCTCCGTTGTGATTGTGGATGGCAGGTGAATCATCTCACTTACAGTGGAGAACAAAAAGCTGACTATAAACATGCAATGGTTAAAGAAAACATGGCGGTGCAGCTGAAAGGCTTTGAATGATGCTGAGTATTGTTGCAATGACTGTATATAATCATAGTTCATTCACTGCATTATAACGAGAGGATTGACAAGCAGAAGCAGATTCTCTAATTCCCCCACTGACATACAGAAATACATGCAGAATCACTCACTCAGCTTCAGCTCCTGTAAGAGACGCTATTGTTTATAGAATGTCATGTACCCAGTGTGGGTACCATTGAGCTGCAGTGTTTTCAGACTGTTTAGAGAAAAAACTTTCAGATTTGGTGTGACAGGACCTCTTCTTTAAACTAGCATCTGTTTTTTTATTGGCTTTTTTTTTTTTTTTGCATGGCGTGAAGACGCCTGTTTTTGCTGTTTCTTAAGCTTTCCTAGTTTCAGTAATTTTGTCACTGGTCATTTAAAATGCCTAGCATTTCCTAGCATGGTGATATCCTTAAACATGCCTCTAGTATTCAATACATTGGATAATATCTGCCTGACATCTTTGCATGAATCAGTTTGTTTCAGAATTTGCTGACCGCAGACTATCTACAGACTGATCCTGTGATTAATTTCTTTACACTGGAAGCTGGCATCCTAGTTTTTCTAAGAAATGACTACACTGAGCTATATTTACTGTTCTACATCCGCGACTGCCATCACTGGACCAAAAAAAAAAACGTACCTAATAGCATATAATACAATTTATGCTTCTGCATCGAATCAGTGTAGGTACCGCATAGGTGCATACCCTGAGGTGCGTAGCCTGATGCTGACGCACATTGCAACAGCCATGATTGATCCACTTAGTAACATCATTATTCTGTCTTTGCATTTCCACCTTCAGCAACATTTTTAGATTCAGCTGGACGAGCCATAGACTGTACGAGCACGGAAAAAGTAAAGCTAACTGTTGTGCAACAGCTATTAGCTCTAACTCCAACATAATCCGTTCAATTTCAGCCGCCATCATTTGTAGAACAGCAAGAAAGTCAAGAGAGTGGCATAAAACCCCAACGCCAACTAGTGTTTTGGCAGCATAATTGGGGAGCAAAGCAGACACACCAACACTCAAGCATAAACACTATCAACGACATAGGCCTCTCGTGCAGGCTACGGTGTAGACTCTGTGTTCATTCGACACATACATTTAACTCAAAATCAGCTTTAAAACTGAACTTTAAAGGTGTGGAAAAATATGGCTGCAGATTCTTTTCAAAAACCGAAAAAATGGAAGCTGTGATCAAAACAAATGGTGGATACACTAAATACTGGGGAAAAAAATCTGTTGGTAATGAATGAATAACATGGGGTAACTGTGAGTAACTGAATGGCTGTTTTGACAGGAATGTAAGTCAATGAAATAGTGGTCTCTGAATTTTGAGCAATACTGTGTTTGCATAAGTTAAAAGAATTTGTCACAAAATATGTGGGTGATGGAGCAAAACTGATTGTATATTTCAATTCAGCATGTAAAAATACCTGTATCAAAGCTTTCAAATGATAAAAGCAGTGTTTTTACCAGTGTTATTAAGACTGAAGTCTTTTTTTTTCTGTCTTTGGCAGATCACACTGTAAACCACCCAAGCTGCTACCTTTCCCAGCAGGTTCCGTGCAGAACAGAGTTGCACTCTTAATACAAGATGCCTTCAAAGAGACTATCAAAGATTAGTTGTCCTTGTACTTTTCTACTAAATCTTCACACAGGTCATGACCTCCCAACTGTACAGTGCTGGAGAGATTGACAAAGTGTCTTTGTCTATAACAACCAGACACTTCAAAGCTGGAACCTTTCCATTCAGACCTCTTTGATGATGTAAGAGCTCTCATTAAATATTAGATGCAAGACAGAGAAAATATTAAAAGTATGTAGTGTTGTGCCCCGTTGCGTCTTTGGAGAAACTCATAAAGTTTTATTGGCTATCATCGTTGGTCATTCTAGCGTTTCCATCAGTGGAAGAAATCTCATTTGCTCTGGGTTCATTTTCTACAGCATGATTTGCCAAAAAAAAGTTTAGATCTTAGCCATAAATCATGCGCTACCCACCACATACAGCTCATATAGGAGGACTGAAACTGAGCAGTCGTGGAATTGATTTCTCGTTGGCCCGTCCAGGACATGAAACTATGGATGTGATGTGGTTTGTGTCTCGCTCTGGAACGGAAAACCTTAAAGTGTAGCAGAGGGTAAATCCCAAAGACTAACAGCAAGCTTGTTAAAAAGGAGAGCATTGAGAAGTCAAAGCCCCGCGAGCCCGGCTCCATTTCAAAGTGATGTAATACACAGGACCCAAATAGCAACTGGTTGGACGCCTGCGGCCATGACCTCTTCATCTTAGGGAACTCGTTTTCATTTGGACGGTCCCGCCAATGCAATCCCTACGCTTAGATGACTCACAGAGACAGAAAAAGCAATCAAAGAGATAAAAGAGGTATAAACGTTAAAATGAGCGGGTATGGCACTGAAGTATGAATTTTAGTCAATGGGTCGTGCTGCATATTCTTCCATTTGGTGTCACATGAACTTTTAAAAAGAAGCAGTTGAATGTGCACAAGCAGTAAAAGAATTCAAGAACTTGTTCTGTTGTAAATCAAATGTTTAGCCACCTTTCAAACACATCACAGACTGGAAAACCTGGTGCTAACATCAAATAAACAGCAGAGAAGTTAGAAAATCTGATGTTTGGGTTTTACAGGGCCAGTATTTGGTGGTTTTCTTGTATTTGTCTCCCTGAGGTCAACTGTTATATATGTTTCTGCACCAAAAACAGTCATGATTTATTTCTTAACATGACTGTCTTTAACCTTTCTTTATCCTTAAGAATGAAGCAAGACGATTTTGTTACTTAAAACTTTAACACTGATATATGTAAATGACCTTGGTTCTGATTGGCTGCCATGTATTCCACACCAAAAGGAAGTTTGGGTTGAAACTCCTTATAACCTCCTTATAACCTCAGTGTGAACCAGTGAACCGGGATCAATTCAAAACAGCCTAAGGTCCATATATGACATTTAGGCACTGGGCAATGAAGGATATGTTTTTAAACTGTGTTCTTAATGATTAACGTGTATTCAGTTTATGGACCCTTTAATCACTATTAAAATATTTGCATAGCACATAGATTGACAGAATAGTACTACATATACTTATAGCACTACCGAAACTGGTCTTACTATTTCAAATAAATTATTTACTCACATATTATTTAATAGTGTACTATCATATACTATAGTTGTATACTATACAAATTGTATGCTCGCTCTAATAGCAGTATGTCATAGTACACAATAATATACAATAACATGTTTTTTGCAGTATTACTAACCTATGTACTCTTAACAAATTGGTTCTTCAAGGGTTCTTTAGTAAAGCATTAGTAAATTTAGCAAATGCTTGAATGATTCTTTGCATGATGAAAACTTAAGAGCAGAGATCTGCAATCCCATGTGGTTCAGTGGGATTGACAGTTCCCACTACGTCTGTACAATGTGCAATGTACAGGACAAAATTTCAATGTCATGCTCTGGAGCAGGCAGTTAACTAATCCAGTGCGTGTGGGAGCAGGACAATTTATACAATCCCAAAAATTAAATACAAAGTCTACATAAAATGCTAAATATTATGCAATGGTGCACGTGGTGGAGCCTTTAGAAGGTCAGTCAGCCTCAGCTGTGGACAGTGTTCTAAAGAAAGACGAGAACACCGCAATTAAGCAGGCTAAAGGCAGGTATGACGTTCTCAGTCATAATTATTTCAAGAAATTTTTTTTTTTTTAAGTATAGAGTATATTGGATGTCGTTTACTCATACGGGGCTGTGGGCAGGAGCAGGCCAAAATGTCTATGTTGCATGGAGTTGTAGAGGTTCCTAATGGTGTTCTGTGATAATCCATCCCAAGCAGCAGTTGCAAGACAAATGATGCAGATTTTTGGTGGAAGCAGGACGAATTCTAGCGAAAGCAGGATTAAAAAAATCAGTTTTGTGCAAACGTCTAACTAAGAAAAGTTCTCCAAAAGGAAGTATAATAAGTGTTAGTGACAAAAAGGCTTTTTTCAGGTTTATTAAAGTAGCTAGAACAAATTTGATAACAAATATGAAAATAATATGTGAAAATATTATTCTTAATATTTTTTAAATATTATGTTACCTACATATGGGTCCCTTAAGATTTAAGGGGTTGGGGGGGTACGGTTTAAGTGTCTAAAAAATTAGATTTTCCAGGAAACTATATGAAGATTTAAGAAAACTCCTGAAATGTGATCCAAGACAGTACAAAGCCTGATTGGAATCTTTATACAGGCCAGTCCAGGCCGGCCTCTATTTTGGCCACCAGTGTTCTGGGTGTCAGTATGAGTGTTTGTAAAAGGGGGACCCCACTGCTCCTGCAGCTGGCATGCTCTCAGTGTTTGTGTATGGGATCTGGCGCGAGTCTGGCAGGACAAGGCCTCCCTCTGCGCCTCCTGCTCCTGCTAAATGAAGCAGATCCATCACGGAGGAGGAGGAAGCCACAGTGATTTAGGGGGCCGCTCCTTGGCTCCTCAGGGTGCGGGGGAGGCCCGCAACTCTTCTGGCAGACACCCATCCTATAGACAGATGGCGGAGGAGGAGCAGGAGGAACGGAGAGGAGGAGAGGAGTCTCCTCCCTGTCTGTCTGTCTGTCTGTATGTCTTCAGAACAGCCACTCAATGCATGCCAATGCCACCAACCTGGCATGGAGCTGGTGGTGGAGCTCTGGGAGTGTGGCGCGGTGGCTGCCGGTCTGAGGTCTTCCTGGCAGGTCTTCTGACAGAGCAGAGCATCCTTCTTAAGGCTGGAGCTTGTCCGTGGCCAGCACATATGCCTAACTCATGCTTAATACTTGGAATTCCAGATTGATTGTCGTTTTGCTATTCGTTCACTTAAGCAATAAACAATTAGAGGCAGGACGTTTTTATCTCTGTTAGGGATGGTATTAGGCTCCAAGTGGACATGAAGCGTTTATAAAACAATGACAACATAAAATACACTCATCATCTAAACAATAGTTGCACAAATAATTGCACCCAGAAGGAATCAACCAACAGGAATGAAACGTTATGGGTGGGTTTGACATGGTGAAACATGCAAATCATTCAAGTTTCACACTCAGCTGTACATTTCACATAAGCAAGGACGGGCCGTACTGCTGTAACTGACTGCAACGTCGCCCAAGACAGCAATGGTGTTGTGCAAGACTGTCATGGAGTGACTCAGAATGGCAGCAGGTCATCTTCAGTGACGAGTCACAATTTTGTTTTTTTGTTTCAAATCCGTGTGTGGAGGCTCTGTGGTCTGTGATGAGCAGTTTGTTGTCACGCATCACACATTCAGAAGGCCTTGTGTCACTCCACCTCCACCCCTACTGCAAAATCTGCTGGAACTGTGTGAGAATATTCAAGCTGCATGGGATGGATTATCACAGGACACCATTAGGAACCTCTATAACTCCATGCTGAGATGTCTGGCATCTTGCCTTAGCAAACATGGCATCGCAACACCATACTGAGAGACACTACTTCTGTATGCATAGCTCAATAGATATTGCCCATATCAGTCTAAATTTATCATCATTTATTGCTCCTGGTAACCTTTATCTCCCTTCCCAATAGCCTACAATCCAATGCTACCTTCTGGAGGCAACTATTCATTTGATGCTGAGTGTGTATATACTCTGCTCAAAAACATTTAAGGAACACTTTTTAATCAGAGTATAGAATCAACTCTGTTCAACTTCTGGGATATTGATCTGGTTAGTTAAGTAGTAGGGGGGTTGTTAATCAGTTTCAGCTGCTTTGGTGTTAATGAAATTAACAACAGGTGCACTAGAAGAGCAACAATGAGACACCCCCCAAAACAGGAATGGTTTAAAAGGTGGAGGTCATTGACATTTTGTCCCTCCTCATCTTTTCCGACTGATTTTTCACTAGTTTTGCAGTTGGCTTGGGTCAGCATCACTACTAGTACCATGGTGCAGTACCTGGACCCTACAGAGGTTGCACAGGTAGTCCAACTCCTGAAGGATGGCACATCAATACGTGCCATTGCCAGAAGGTTTGCTGTGTCTCCCAGCACAGTCTTAAGAGTATGGTGGAGATTCCAGGAGACAGGCTTCATGAGGGTGGCCTGAGGGCCCGACGTCCTGTAGTGGGCCCTGTGCTCACTGCCCAGCACCGTAGAGCTCGACTGGCATTTGCCATAGAACTGGCACCCTGTGCTTTTCATAGATGAGAGCAGGTTTTACCTGAGCACATGTGACAGACGTGACAGGGTCTGGAGACGCTGTGGAGAACGTTATGCCGCCTGCAACATCATTCAGCATGACCGGTTTGGTGGTGGGTCAGTGATGGTCTGGGGAGGCATATCCCTAGAAGGACGCACAGACCTCTACAGGCTAGACAACGGCACCCTGACTGCTATTAGGCATCGGGATGAAATCCTTGGACCCATTGTCAGACCCTACGCTGGTGCAGTGGGTCGTGGGTTCCTCCTGGTGCACGACAATGCCTGACCTCATGTGGCGAGAGTATGCAGGCAGTTCTTGGAGGATGAAGGAATTGATACCATTGACTGGCCCCCTCGCTCGCCTGACCTAAATCCAATATAAATCCAACACCTCTGGGACATTATGTTTTGGTCCATCCAATGACGCCAGGTTGCACTTCAGACTGTCCATGAGCTCAGTGATGCCCTGGTCCAGATCTGGGAGGAGATCCCCCAGGACACCACCCGTCGTCTCATTAGGAGACGTTGTCAGGCATGCATACAAGCATGTGGAGGCCATACAAACTACTGAGTACCATTTTGAGTTGCTGCAATGGAACTTTGGTTATTGATTTTCAGGGTGTCTTTGAATTCAACCCTCTGTAGGGTGATCATTTTCATTTCCATCAAACGACGTGGCATCCTTTCGTTCCTAACACATTACCCAGCCCATATGAGATCTGATGTGTTTTCAAAGTGTTCCTTAAATTTTTTTGAGCAGTGTATATATATCCATATATACATCCATATATACATATACATATACATCTCCACATATGTGTTACTTAATAAATGCTTAGAATTCAAAATGAACTACAGGTGACAAATAATTAACCAAAGCATAAGACAAGAGTTTAATGGCATATGTGAGAGCTTAGAAGGGTTAAAGCAACTGCAGGAGAGCGGCAAGGAAAGACTGACCTACATTGTGGCGACATGCGTGGCTCGGTGTAGACAGAGGCTCTTAAGCAATTAGAGGCTGTGTGATATGAAGGATGGTCGCTTTGCTGTTTTCTGGGGACTCTTGAGCGAACTGTATGCTCGTGCTTGCGGTTTCTTAGACGCAGTTGAGGCGTATTTACTAGGTTATAAACAGGCATGTTTCTAGGGGGACAACTGGTTCTCTGACCCATTTACCAACAGCGATCTCCCTTAAATATTCAACTGCCAAACCAACCAGCATGTTTCCACCATCCACAAACCATGCTACATTCAAATGCATACTGATTCCGCAACAGTATATCTAACAGTTTTCACAAAGGTCAAAGTGTAATCTTATAGAGCGAATACGTGTTTGCTGACATCTTGCCGAGCTGTTGGTATTGAATTGTGCTGAAATCCATCAAAAACAAGGGTGTACCACCTGTACAATTTGCCCCCTAACTCTTTTAACATGTGCAGGACAATTATTTAGCTTCAGTGTAAATCTGAGGGCTTTTCAGTCATGTTTACTCACATTACAAAAGGTCCCTAGGCTAACCATAAGCTTGTTACCTTGCTGGCAATGTTGACCTGTGCACTATCACCCCTAATTTGAGCTTTGCCTTCATGAGGTTTTGGGCTGGTTTAGAAATTTCACACTTAATGGTTTAGAAATTTGTTCCCACCTTAATGTGCCTATACTCCCACCTCATTTATCCCAACATTTCTTCTGGTTGTTCTTAAACGTAGTCTTTACAAGATTACAGCTGGTCCCACATGATGTGTCTATAGACTTGAGTCAATCAATATCCTGTTAGCATTACATTTGTTATTTAGCTACTTAACCAGTGCAACTTTTAACTTTCTAGTTAAGTTAAAAAGTCTCTCATTTTACACTCAGACTATCTGTTTTATTTAGTTGAAGCTATTTATTAGGCCATAAATGTACTTAATTACTATTAACAAATACTGCCATAAAAGTATTACTACTGAAAAGCAATACAACTCCGTTGACTGGACCGTTGCTGCCATGCACAAATGTTTACATATGCAATACAGTAATGGGCATAAGCCATATCAAAAAGCCACATAAACTATTACTGGATGTTCAGTTGTAGATGGACTCATATTGTCCATGATGCTCACTAGCAAAACTGAAGACAACAGTGTAAGGAAAACCCCCTAAAAGCACAAGGAAGAAACACTGAGAGGAACCATAACTAAAAAGCAGAAGCAAATCGTCCTTTGGGCTGCACCGGATACTTGTTATGATTCACGAAGCATGAAAAAAGTTCATGATATGAAGAGAAGGTTTTTCCTAGAGAATGATTCGAAAACTATTGGGTATTTAAATACATGAATATGCGTTTGTGAATAGAAATGGATTCATAAGGCACATATCATTTTATAACCCAGTTGCACTCGTACCAGACTAACACACACTAACACACCATCACCACCATGTCAGTGTCACTGCAATGCTGAGAATGACCCACCACCCACATGATACCTGCTCTGTGGTGGTCCTATGGGGTTTTGACCATTGAAGAACAGAGTAAAAGCAGGGTAACGAAGTATGCAGAAAAACAGATGGACTACAGTCTTAAGCTACTACAAAGTTCTCCTATATAGTAAGTGGATCAGATAAAGTGGACAATGAGTTGAGATACAAGGTGTACCTAACAGAGTGGCTGGTGGGTGGGTGTATGTGTGCATGAGCTATTATCTTCCTCCATCATCGTACTCATTGCAAATAAACAGAGAACAGAAAACATTCTAGTTTAAAAGCATCTAGTAAAGATGGGTGTCTCCAAACTTTTGATGGTGATTGTATGAATAGAACAAGCTTTTTTGGCCTGTAATTGAACTCCCACACATAACACAGCAACAGGACACAGTCAGCGAACTGGAGCACATGGTTGGATTAAAGCGAGGCATTAACAGACACGGGTCATAAGGGCACATGTTCTGCACCGCTGCCGTCTTTTCTCCAGCTCAGCAGCCCGAGCCCATGCTGTAGAGGAGCAGCGCAAGCATCACTCTCATTAGAGTGAATCTGTTTGAGCCTTGCATTAGCATGCTGAAAGATCAGGCCTGCGGGCTCCTGTTGTTAGGATGCACTCTGACAAGTAGAAGAACCAATCCCTGTCACCACAGCGCTGAGGGAAGCAGCCATAAAGCCTTGTTTTCTCCAAAGGATAAAGCCAGTTTGGGGTGATCAAAGAAAAATAGTCCACAAGGCTTTGCCTCCTATGACTGTGACCTAGGATGACTTTGCTTCACTTTGTGGAATCTATGGGCAACGCCTTTGTCTGTGGACTAAGGCTGTAGAGCGTTTTGTTGATATGGTTACAATGTTTGTTATCATGACATATTACGTTGCTGTAGAGCAGCTCTTCAAAAGAAAAAGGACCAGACCTGGTTCCGCTGAAAGGACACATACAGAGCAGCTAAGACGTTAGTCTGACACAAACGCACGTGTCACTAATGAGCTGGAAAAGCCCAAAAAGGCTAAATGCAAAATGAGATAAAGGCGTTTGTAAAAGTTTGGGTGCCCCCTGATTAAACGGCATGTGCGTTCTCTGTAGAAGACGTGTTAATTATTTTTACACTTAATCAGTTGTTTTCTACTTTTGCTTACAAATTTATGTGTCTGTGAATGCGTGTTCTTGTACACTCTTCATTGAAAAAGTAGTTGCACGCAGAAGGAACCAACCGACAGGAAAGAAACTTGGTGGGATGACATCATGAGACATGCATAGGACTACATACATGCAGACGACTCGCTATGTATGTATCTTAACACTACGTCAACATCGCCAAAGACTGCAATGGTGTCAGGCCAGACTGTCATGGAAAATGAATCCTGTGTGTCTGGAGGCACTGTGGTCAGCACCAAGATGAATGTCCAGAAGGCCTGGTGTTAGTCCAACTCCACCCCTACCACAAAGTCTGCAGGAACTGTGTGAGAATATTCAAGCTGCATAGGATCGATTATTGGAGGACATCATTAAGAACCTCTATAACTCCATCCTGTGACGGCTGACGTATTGCTTTAGCTTTAGCAACATGTCTTTTTTTTTTTAGAAACCTAAATAAGTCCAAAAGATAGAAGTCTCCAAACTTTTCCTTTTCGGTTCTTGAATTAAAGAGAGAGCTGGGTGAGGCGTACAGCAGGAGCTTTGAAGCTCCAGACATTCAAATGATGTGTCTGTGTATCTGTTAAATCAAGACCTGGTATGTACAATTATAAAACGTCAGCCAGCTAAGCTAAGTTAAAGAAGAGTGCTGTATCCTGTTTGTGGGTAGTATCTTTGCAGAGCTTCTTTCCAGCATGAAGACATCAGAGATAAGATATTAATGAAAAACAAAAAATAATAAAAAATTCACTGCAGCCATGCCAATATGCATTAGCTACAGGATGCCTGATGGTTTAGGTACTGAAATCCAGTTGCTTACTTCCACCTTTATTGTTTACATTTTAATTTGTTGTCTTTATTGGGGTAAATAATTTTCTCGTCAAATGCGGAGGCATGATTAGGTGTTGCTTAGGTTTTTGGGTATAGATTAAACTGTATGTAACAAACTTAAAACTTGTGGTTAAAACTAGGTTAGAGGTTTTAGTACAAGCGGGCAATCTAAAACTAGAGCCAAAAAACAGTCCAGGGTCATAAACAGAGCACTGCAGACAACAGCCAGGTGGAACATCAAGAGAGTAGTCAAAAACAGAAAAGAGGTTAAAATACACAGAGGTCAAAATAAGAATGAGAAAACATTAAAGAGAAATCCAAAAATCAGGAAGAGAAAAATGGGCAATGGTTAAACATGAGAAGGGCAAACAATGTCAAGAAAGCCTCAGTACACTGCAGAGAACTGCGGCAGTACTTCACAGAGTTAGTCAGCAAATGATCAGCTTATACAGAGGAACAAACAGGTCACAGTAATCAGGTGAGCTGGAATAGAGAAGTGATCTGTGATTGGTTGATTGCGAGGAAGGCAGAGTCACATGATCCCCAGAGGATCATGTGACTCTGTCACTGCAGTTTGTTTACTACAGTTGTGTTGCTGCAGGGCCCATAGACCTTGTAACTTGATGATCTGGGCCCGGGTCTTGGCCATAGGCGTGGGGATGAAACAAAAAGAAACTCAAGGCGCTGATACACAACTGTAATCTCACTAAATGTAGAAATGAATTGTAGGAGCTGTGTTCTATGCTTTCTGTCTATACCATGTTGGTGTTTATTAGTAGAAGAGCATTGCTTTCAAATATATACCCCATATGCTGATTTTTATTTTACTGCACTGTTTCTGTAATAATTTTCTAATAATAGTTTTCTAAGTCGCTTTATAGGAAAAATGATAAAAATTAAATCTTACATCAGTACCATCACAGGAGTCACAGAAGAACTCCACCTATTTTACAAAATAATAATATTAATAACAATAAAATATATAATAATACTACAAAAAATACTAAAAAAGAATACTAAAAAGAATACAGAATAAAAGAATACAGAATAAATACACTGCTCAGAAGGGAAAGTCAAAGTCATTCCGAGCATTTTGATGTGAGTGTTTTGGTGCATTTTAAAGAAATAGTTTTTTTTCCCGGGGACAGTGATTGGCCACTTTATTAACTATCCAAAATCACCCCTAAAATTACATGTTCCTTGGAAGTTTTCAATTTGAAAAAAAAAAAAAAAACGCACAAAAAAGTTTTCTTTGAGTAATATTTAGTCTTGAAAAGTTCTTGCACATACACACACAGAACTTAGACCTTTTTTTTACTCTAAACATTTATTACATCATTTCTCAGGGATCGGGCAACCCTTTAACTGTCTATGAGGTAGCTTTAAACTCCTTCTCCAGTTCATATCGCTACCGTTGTGAACAGTTCTGACTAAGTGTCTCTAGAATGGCACATTTTACATCAGACGGCTCTGAACAGCTGAAATCTTACCAATCCATTATGCAGAAATCCCAAAAATCATCAGAATCCCACTTTCAAACCATAACATGGGCCCTAAATGCCTTAATACTTCACAATGGCTTAATCCTGTACTACTTCTCCAGGTCTTGCTGACAGTGAAGCAGCCCAAAAGAGTGGAGTGCTTGCCTTAGGGCCCTTTATACCTTACCATAGAACAGCTTTTCTGTGTCCAAGTTCCTTTCATGTGAAATTGGAGTAAGGCTTTAAAAAGTAATTCCGTGAAACAACTAGTCAGCCACCGTTACCACAGACACTCCACAGCACCACCACAACTTATGCCTCGGCCGATGACACATCCAAATATTTATGGTAATCGTCGCGCCCTTGCTCTGAACACTGTAACTAATTTCAGCCCGTCTCTCTCTCTCTCTCTCACTCTCTCTCTCTCTCTCTCTCTCTCTCTCTCTTGTGTGTGCGTTATCACTTCAGCAGAGCCGTAATGTAAACACCGCATTACAAAAGTGCCCTTATTGCAAGTGAAGAAATAAAACGAGGGCCCATTTTGGCACTTACCCAGCGTGTCTTATAAATAAGTAATAGCCCTGGACATGTAGTGGTTAGTAGCGGTGGAAGCGGGTCCATGCATCAGCCCCACCTCTGTTTGCGTTGTGCATATTTCATAAGCCAGGGGTTCGGGGGGGCTGGGTTGGTCGGGGAATAAAAGGCGGCCATACAAGGGCCCGGTCTGTTCACTGTTCGCTGTCATGGCCGACGCTACTATTAATAATAGTGGTCTAGGTGTCCTCATGGCTGTCAGAGAGTCTGTGTTGTTTTTTCCTCGGCTTTCCTGTGGATGACAACAAAATTGGGGCCCTGTTGTACCCATTAAAAGCCCGCCTGTGAGGACACAGAGCAGGTCGAGGAACGTTTGCCTCGCAAAATTACAAGTGCTGTTTCCTTTACAGTGCGCAGGTCACCGCGGGTCTCAATGGCACCACTATGCGGCAGAGGCCCGGAGATATTGCTCGGCTGAAGTGATAGTCAGGTTTAATAAGGGAGATCAGGATTCGATATTAATGTGGAATCTCTGGGGAAATTCAGCTTGATTGTTGGCTAACCCTTAAAAATGTGCTCCGTGGCCCACAGCTAGGGCACCGTAGACGCTTTCAGCTTATCCAATGTCATATCGAAATGATTAATATGAAGGTAGCATTCCTAACAATCATGAGACATGACCGCTCAGTGTTTTAAGATGATGCGAGACAATGGAGGGGGATGTAAAAAAGTGCATAGCTGAGTTGCATATAAACTGTCAGATATCAGTTATTATATAGCTGTGGGTTATTCCCATAAATTTAAAATGAATTAAAGTCATAATTGAGTAGATTGTTATCTTGTTTACTCAGTAATGACAGAATTCATACAAACACTGACCTGCTCTAAATTCTTTATGCAGGAAAACTGAAATGCTGGATTTACTTAAAACGGTATGTCGACCGGCCCAATGCAGCTGTGATAAGTAGCTTTTAAGATACTTGACTGAGTAGAATTCAATTCATTCACACTGAAGTGATTTGAGTAAGTTCTAATTAACTGGAAGGGTTATTTTCATGTATTACCTGAAATGAAATGTTGGATTTATTTAAAAATGTTATGTCAAGTGGTTCCATGCAGTTGTGTTAAGTAGCTTTAAGATGCTTTAAATTTAGTTTAAGTTATTACTGTGCTACTGGGCTGTCATGGAATTACACTGAGCAGTAGGGTGCATGGTAACTTGCACTTACAGCCAAGAGCAATGTGGTTAGGTAGTTAACTGTGGAATATAAGAAAGTAGCAAACACAATGGCCAGGGGGAAAAATCATACAAAGATAGTAAGTAAAAAAAAAAAAAAGTAAAACAATATGCAAATAGATGATGCCAATGGGAACAATGTTGAGATTTACTCAACAAGATTACATTGACCACACAAACACAAAAAAAAGCTTATGAAGTAAATCCGACAGTTCACTTTCCGACAGACACAACTTTCATTGACTTACACATATTTATAAAGTAAAGTCAACAAAAAAACCTGATTAAAACCAACAACAGAGCAATTGTATTTCTTAGAGTGTGTCTGTATGTTAGAAATTGAATTATTGTTTTTTTTATGTTTTTTTTACTGGGCAGTAATTTTGTTTTTTATGCAGCACCTTATTTATTCACTTATTTCTGCTTAATTATAATAACATTTATCATTACTGTAATATTACATTAAGTATTTTACTAAGACTGAGAATTGTGAAACAATGAAAAGAAAACCATGCTATTGTAATAGGCAATAAAACTATTAATATTTGTTTTTGTGTTTTAGTAATTATATATAAAGCTTTAGATATAAATGCAGTAGCTCTAATTATAGGTGTACTTGATTATCTGGTATTCTGTTTGAATTGCTCTATCACCTGGAGGTTGCACAAGTGGTAAGGTGGGATCTTAAAAGTCCCACTTTAAAAATCCATGATGAAGCCAAACCCCACAGATTAGTAGAGCATGACATGCCCCTTTCAAAGAGGTCTGGATCACATTTCTAGATTTCAGGGAACTGGAGATATGAACCCAAAAATCATCAGTGCCATACAGTGTCATCTCTACACAAAATTCATCTCCAGATGAGAGAAAAAGAAGCATATTTCTGAGAATAGCTAGAAAAACATCTTCTGTACTTCCCCTTTGGACCTCCTGAAGGCTGCATGGTCAAAAACCACATGCTCCCCAGCCTATGGCGACACCAGCCTGTCTCGTCCATGTTTGAGAAGTAAACGTAATGAGCAAACATGGCAAGAGTGCAGGATGCCTTTAGAGCCAGGGCCTTTAGCATGCTGCAGATTTCTGAATCAGTGCCATTTATGTCACTTCTGTTTAGCTGTCCCTCAGCACACGCTTACAAGGTTCCTAAAAGGTTCTTTGATATGTGGTTCTAGGAAAAACCTTCAATGGGCATAGAACCAATGTACATTCTGAGGGAATTCTCTTTTACAAACACGAGATGAAAATGTTGTTGAAAGGTTCTTTGGGGTACCAAAAGTGGTGCTTCTATGGCCCTGATGTTTTTCTGGCGTCTGTATTTTTGAAGTATGTAGCACAGACTCAGATTGTTTGCGTTTTATTTATCTTTACAGCTGAGGTAATGATTTGTAATGGGCTACCACATTCTAGGTCAGACATACGGAGATACTCACCTTCTTCTGAAGGACTCCAAAGCCCACGGCATGTTGTGACCAAGCAACCAGCCATAATATTGGTTACATTTAAAGTTTTTTACTATTATGTAATTCGTTCCTTGGCCTTTCTTCATGGCACCCATAACCCTCTTTTTAGTCTCTCTCTCTCTCTCTCTCTCTCTCTCTCTCTCACTCACTCTTTCTCCCTGTCCTTCATTCCCACATTAAAGCATTTCTAAGAGGTGAGGAAGCATTTAATTTGTTGGAATCTCCATAGATGTGAACACAGAGCCCCATACCTTATAACATTAAATGAAGGCATCCATACAGTGAATATGTGTAAATAAACTGTCAAATATGAATTATTCAAATTGGAAACAAGGGTGCAAAGTACACGTATCACAATCCCATGTTTATGATACTAACAGCATGGACGTCTCAGAGAAAACAGCAGGTCAGAAGCCTGGTGAGTTGGGAGCACATAGCTCTGGTTTCCTAGAGGGTAGCAATGTTTACAGGCTTTGTTCTAACATTTCTGCACTGATCTACTGGGCAGCAAAGATCAGATAGTAAATGTTGTTATCTCCGGTTTCCCAAAACTGAATGTGTGAATAAACTGTCAAATATGATATAATGATATAAATTGGAAGCAAGGGTATAAAGTACACATAGCCAAATTTTTGATGCTAATAATTTATTTCCCTCAGAAATATTCAGAGTTTCTTTCATGACTGCCCATAAGCTTTCTTTGAACTCCCTTTTGGATTTCATTTGAGACACATACTCAACATAATTGCTGAAATCCCCAAAAATGCGGCTCACTAAATCTAATTCTCGAACCTGCGTCCGTATAAATCATATCCGTAATTACATTTTATTTAATAAAGTGTTTTAAGGCTGGCAATCATTACACTTTCCCAGATGACCATGTGGCCACATGGACATGGCATCAAACACGTCTATTCACCTTTTTTTGGGCAAACACATGAAACCTTTTAATCCATCTACAGAAAGTGGTCCACATATACAGTATCCAATTGTGGCTCACCAGAGTAAAATATACAACATTAAGTTCTTTGATTTGCTACCTTTGGGATGTTTTTTTTTTTTTTTGGGGCTTTATTTATTTATAGATTGATTTAATCATGTATTAATTATTTATTTATTTTTATTCTAAAACCATGATATTTTCATGATTAGGTGATTTCTTGAAATGATATTACCATTTTGCCTCAAATATTTGCTTATATAAAAGTGCACGATCATCCTGTAAATCATTAAATGATCATTGCGTAAAGCTTTAAAGTGAGCAGCCCTGATTTGGAATATTCAACGGAGCTCCAAACGCAATGTGAGGGATGAATAGGCAGTCAGTTCGGCTATGGATGCAAATGGATAAATGGTGTTCCAGAAAGACGCTTTCAGCTTTATTATGAATAATACAAAGTTTCTTCAAAGCTTGTGTGTGGTCAGAATAAACCCAGTCTAACCTCTGCACTTCCTGACCTATGAACCTTTAGTAAAAGCACTGGAGCTAGAAAACAGTATTAATATACTATAATAGCAAAAAAAGGCCTATATCTATATCTGCTATCCACTATGAAGCATGCTTACAGAATCATATGCTTCCAGGCCTGTGATAAGGGCATAGAACAACAGTCTACAAAAGGACGGAAACCATATTATTTGATGTTGTTCTAATTCAACTTTGACTGACAAATGTCTATAAGAAAGACTAACACCAAAAATAGCCCAACTGCCTATTAAATGTAGTTGATAGTTGATTGATAGTTTAAAGCAGTGGTGAACCATGTCTATTAGATCCAGACCTTCAGTTAGGATCCTGAATTAAAATAAAGGAATAAATAAATAAATAAATAAACCCATTTGATAATGCTTATTTCTACCTCAGTGTGATTCTAGCGGTGGACAAAGTCCACAAACCATGTACTTGAGTTAAATTAGAGATATCCAGTGTAAAATATTCCTCCAGTAAAAGCAGAAGTTCCTCCCTTTAGGCCTCCAAAAGTATTTACCTTCAAATGTACTTAAGTATGGAAAGTATAAGTAGCATGATGTATTATGGCTCTAATGTCCTATTATCACTGCTGTATCTAACTTATAATTTTCTATTATAATTTCTTGCCTAATCAACTCATTTATGGTCCATCAATCCTTTAATAGAATGTCATTATTTAGTCTGACACTGATGTCTGTTAAAATGCGCACAAAACACTGTAGTCAAACAGTTTCCATTAGATAGAACCAAGCTCTGTCCAACAGGTTAACAACAAGGTTAAAACAAAGTACACACTGTACCCTGATTGGTGGGCTCGTGTCACGTTTCTTTCATTTTAACACATTATTTTTTTATGCACTCATAAGCCAAAAGGAAAGACGTGTTTTGCATAATGTAGTGGAGTAAAATGTATTATATCTGACTTTGTAATGTACCCAAAATGGAAATACTGTAGTTTTGCAGTAACTCCATCAGTAAAGCACCCTGGCACAGAGATGCTCTGTCTTACCACTTCTAACAAAATGTAAAACTGTTAATTTTAAATTAAAAGTTATTAATATTTTCATATAAATATATTATATTTCATATAAATAACTTTTAAATTTTGCTCCTCACGGTTAGCGTGATTTGGTATATAATTCACACAAAAGAATTATCTTTTTTTCCACTATATTCAATATTGTATATTAATTGTTAAATCTTATTCTGTATTCATATCGCTCTTACTGTATTCTTTTGCTATCCGTTGATGACCAGAGAAGGATGGGGTTTCTTTTGAGTCTTGCTTCCCTTAAAGGTGTCTCCCTCTTGCTCTTGGGGAGCTTTTATTTGGCAGTATTGCCCTTGGTGATGCTCATTTGGGTCCTTTTGATGTGAAAATATACCAAACTCCACAACAAACAATGCAAAATAACTGTACGATTGTCACAAGCTGTTTGTATTCATAGTCTATTAAAGGTGATAACCTAAGATAGGTTGCTACACCATTAAAAAGCCTGATAATTGATGTTTGTGCAGTTTTAAAAGGTCATAAACATCTAGCATTAAAAGTTCAGAAAAATGTAATTAATAAAAAACAAACATGCATAACCACCAGCAGCCTACATCCTCTTTGATGTGTTTGCTATTCAACCACCACTGTAAATAAAGCTGTAGTTTTCATTTACAATGTTTTTCCATACACTGTGTTAATGATGAACTTAGAATGAATATAATTAAGCCTGAAAACACTAGTTAGCATATTTTTGTTTCTTACATGAGGCATCAAATGTTACGGAATGTCTAAGGTGGCAAAAATGGTTCAGTTAATGAATCAGTTAATTAAAGAACAATTTTGAGACATGCAAATGAAAACGTGTTTAACTGAATGTAAAGAACACTGACGATTAAAACTGCATTGAATTGAACTGTACATTCAAGTCAGGGATCATTTGGTTAAAAAAAAGTTGTTGGCGGATTTTTCTCAGAAGCTGTTTGGCTCAAAGGCTGAACCATCTTAACATAACACTGCATATGTATTAGAATCATAAACCAGACATTGATATGACTATTTTGTAGATACCAGGATAAAGCTGACGTTTAACACAAATTGGTTCTATGCTTAACCACCACCTTGAAGAGACTGGTTTTGCAGTTCATTCAGCTGACACTGAACCACCATGTATTAAAGGCAGCCCCTCACGCTCACCCACCCAGTTTAATCCCTGGGTCAGGACAATAATGGTCAGAGGAATCTCTCCTCTTTTCTGGTCTCATTTTCGAGAGGCCCTGGGTCCTCGACGCCCCTGCAGTGATGACTTCCTCTGTGTTGTGGTGTAGGATATTACATAGATAATCTCCTTTCAAAAGGTTACTGTGGATCCAAGGCTATTATTTAACTGCTCATCGTGTGGCATTTCCAGCCATTGGCCTATAATTACTGCATTCCATGACTGAGTTCATCTCGGATTTGAATAATTGTACACTGAAGCGGAGTCAGATCTACTACCTCTCCTTGAAGTACTAGTGTGGACAGGGCATTGCTACACAAGGTTTAGAAATCAGCGTTGGTTGATCTGCATTTGCTGGATTAGCCTCGGTAACATAAATCAAAATAATCTCAAATATCATGATCAAAATAAGATTAGAATCTAAGTGGAAGATAACACAAATTTAATGCAAGTTTAAGTTTAGTCTGCAGGCAAAATGTGGAGATTAAAAATATGTCTATATTTGATTACATTCCACTGCAATTTCCCTATTTCACAATAACTTATCTTATTCATAACACTCTTACACTGGCTCTATTATGAAATTAAATTGTATGGTTAGCCTGAATGGTGGTATTATATGTAGAACCTGATACTGTGTCTAGAAATATAAACATTTGCATAACCCCATTTCAAATTTTCATTCAAGGAACCCGTAAATGACGTTTTATGCTACTGTTGAACAGTGGCTTATTGTTTCTTTCTTTTGTAATTGTATAGCGTGAGCAATCATAATTGTACAGTAAGCAGAGCTTTGGTGACTTCAGGCCTTTTCCTGACATTCAAGATGCAGAGTATGGGGTTCGACAGCCAATTTACAGGCCACACATGGTTAGTGATGTGGTCTGCAAAAGATCCTCGTTTTTTTGTGCTCACATTCTAGCTCTCTTAATGTCCCAGTGTAAGCCTTTTCTATTTACATTACCCTGGTTTAATCCTCAAATTTAGCCCGCAATCCCAAACTACTGTGATCCTCCACGCAAACCATATGAAACTGATCATCTCTTACCAGCCCCCCCAAGCCCACAGCCCGTGTGCCTTACTTAATCCTATTCTAAGCCTAGCGTAAGGCTATGCAGCCTTGATGCTAATTCTCTTCAGTGAGTAAATTGATGTCTGCTGGGATGCATCTAGCCGAAGGAGAGACTTTCTGACCCACAATCAGCTTAAGCCTAACCAAGGGCACTGTGAGTTATGGCTCCCCACTGCTAGCTCTGCGTGTAATAGATATGCATGTAGAGAAAGAGTGCAGAGGTCCTTGCTAGCTTGTGGTAATCGATTTTACCTCTGAGGGACGACTGAAGAGAGCCTTGCGCCTTGCTCTGGTGCTCCAAATTGGCCTGCCAACGTCATGGGCATCTGGCAAAGGCAGGCTGGCTACATCTGGAGGGGCTTTTGCTATCTCTTTAGCTCTATCATGGCTAAGTCAGTCTCAGTCTTGCTAGGCCTGACACAATCCTAATTAAACCCAATTAGACAAATCCCCTGGACTCCCATATAATCTTCTGGATTGCAGAAAAGGGGGAAGAAGAAAAAAGAAAACAGCTTTGGCAGGAGAAGGAGCAGTGTGTCCCCCTTCAGAACAAAGTGAGGGGGAAGCTTCTAATGTATCAAACACATGGATTAGCGGTTAGCTAGGGAGCCGGGGCAGTGGGGAGATGTGGTTTCGTGTGCTTCTTGAGGCGGACTTGGCCTTGAACTGGAGTTAGTCTTGTGGGAGGCCCAAAATCCAACTATCCATGTGCAAATTGACAACTGTATAAAGATAAGTAAATATATAATAACCCAGTCCTGGGGAATTTATTTGGCTTAAATAGGCAGGTGCTGAGAGTAGTTTTCCATGTTTATGGAACAGGAGGCCCTTTATTAAGAAAACAGACATGATATCTGAGCCCTACAAATTTGACACTGGGGAGCTAGCTTAGCTTCGTCCACCAGTTAAGGAACTGACACCATCACCGGTTGGTGCTGTGGGCCTTGTTTTGAGAAACCCAGTTCCCAACCCAGTTCCTTTAGCAAAGTCCTGCAGAACTTAAGAACTCAAGAGTGGGTATCTCCGAGTCGAGGCGCAGCGCGTTCCGCCTCTGCTGAATCGATGGAGAACAAAAGTTAAGCAAATACATCTGTCGCGCGCTTCCTCCTGCACATGGCCCTTTGTGTTGCCAATCTCTCAACTCTAATGTTACAAAAGGCTGCAATATTTTCATACAGAGGAAAGATAATCTCGCACTTGACTCCCAATATCGAGTCATTTTAACAGGAGCACTTGGGCCATGAATAATGCACGGGTATTCAAGCTCCACTCTGGCCCGAAAGGAAGTGCTCGCTCCCACCCCCAGTCACAGGATATCAGCGGCTTATTCATAATTCAGCAGGCTGGAGCACTTGCCGCTGGCCGATGGGCCTCTTGAAGAGCCTCTTTTGATTTCCTTCCCACACTTTTCACTCTCGCTCACTCGCACGTGGCTCCTCGGGCTCACATGACCCGCGAATCACAGATGTCTTTATCAAACCCCTATGAGCTTTTCAAAGGATTGTGGGAATTTACTGAGTATGGGTATTTTGCGTTAGGAGGGAAATTGAACAGCAGTGATGATATACCATTGCCGCTTTTGTTAACCCACTCTGCCCTATTCCCGCAGCTAGAGCTGTTCTGGTTTAAAGTGTCATCAAAAGGCACTACAGTCATTTGTTGATTTACACTGTGAAAATGAAGACTCCTAAATGGTTCTTTGCTGCTAGGAAGACTGGTAGAACTTTTATGAAGGGAACTGCTCATAGGGTTACATGACACCTTCATAAACGTTTAATCACAGCTGACATAAACCTAAAAACCTATTCCAACCAGCATTGGGTGTTACATTGTAGTCTATTGATCCTGCATGAATAATTTGTCATTTTGCAGCCCAACTATGCCCAGTCTTCGCACAGCACAGCTTCACCAGCAGAGCAGTGCCACCTAGGGTAGTGTGGTGGGTTGAGTGCCTTGCCTAAGGACCCAGCCCGGCATACCTGGTCAGTCTTGGGATTTGAACCCCCAATCTTCTGGTTTAATGGCTTACTTCATATTCCCCTTCCACCCCATAAAGTCATGAACCCTTCTTTTGTCATTTTTTCACCTTAGATAACATTCCGACAACCTTTAAAAATATGTATTTCGGTTTGTGTCACTCGTCATTAAAGGCTTATGCAGGTGTCATGTATCCTAACAAATGCCTCCCTTTAGTAAGTGTGACTGGAAAATCCAGGTTCTTCAATTCTCATCAACATTCTTCACACCTTGCAGATGCTGTTTACCAAAACCACCCATTGTTCTATAAAGAACCAAAAGTGGTTCTTCTATGGCAGTGCTCCAAAGAACGTTTAAGAGTGCATATGCCCAGTACATTCTGTAGGTGGAGTTCTTTGCTATATTTTCTACCTTTTATGGTCACTTGACGTTTGTATTCCTCTGGAGGCTCTAGCACGTTTTGCATGTACACCCTTCCTCTGCAGTCACCCTTTGAGGTGACCTACTTGTATCTCCATGCTCCCGTGCTGTGTAATTGCTCGAGCCTCAGACATGAAGACTGTGCCACTACATACACTGGCCTCCATGACTAGGACAGAGGCCCTTTGGGATGTAACTGAATTCTGACACAGGCATTTGTCAAAAGCCTCTTCCTGCCGTATCATTTGCAGAGCAATGGATCTGCCCTGGCTTGCATCCAAAGCAGTGACTCATTGGTTTCTTGTGGCTTGGAGGACAAGCACATGACCAGGTGATCTCTGTGGAGCTGGGTTGTGATGTAATGCTTTCACTGGCCTTGGATGCATTGGTTAGGAATGGTGCAAAGGCAGCACAGTACATGGACTTACGTAGTCTAGGTAATGTTCCTTTGGGTTTGAGAGATGCATAGATTGGAGAATGACTGGGCATATTGTGGTATGTATACTAAGTAAGTATTTACATACGCAGAACAGGCTAACTATGATGATCATGTTGACTATGAAGACTGATACTTTAATAATTTAGGGACACTGTTATTACCTCATTAATGAAAATTGCTATTTACATAATTAACAACTTTTTAAAATATCTTTTACATGCCATATCGATAGCTTCAAGTTTGCATTTCAATGTGAAGAAATGACTAAAATATGGCAAAAATCTAAATATGTAATACAGAGTGTAAAACTGTAGCAAACATTCTAATACACAAATTCCAAGTATATCTGAAACAGCTTAAAAGCTAGTTTATTTTAAAATAAATACTCAAGAAGCATTACATAGACTTATACTGCTTTGTTCGCGGTTAAGCTTCAGAATTATACAACATAACATAAATACAGCATTTATGCTCATTCTTCAACAATTACCACATCAGTGCACTGCAGGGATGCAAATGGTCCACTATGCATTATTAATCTACAAGGATCATGGCTATTAGTTTTGTTGTGCAATTGAGACATTTTAAATAATTATTACTATGTAATAACGCAGTAATTGAACTGTGAATTACATTTATTCAGTTTATATTTATTAAGTCTGAGCCTGCACTTGTGCTATTGTTTCAAAGCCAAAACCCACACAAATATAAAAGGTTATGTTCTATCCATAAGACATGATTGCAAACACAAGAATAACTAACTATCAAATTTAAATGATTATAAAATATCTCTTCTTACCAGTGAAAACTAATATAAAACCCCTTGTTGTATTATCACCTTTCAAAAGGTTGTAAGGTATGATGAAACACAAAACTACTTTGAACTAAAGGTGGTAAAATGGTCTATTATCTACTGACATATTAGCAGTTGTGAAACATCAGATCAGGCAGTTAAACACAAAATAGGTCAGAATTGAGTGCCCAGAGGTCCTGAGGGTGCGAGGTTTGGTTGGCCTGGTTTGGGTCATTTGCTCCCTGCATCACTCAGCCTCCAGTTGAGAGACCCAGGAGGTATTGCCCACTTTCAGAGTCTGCTGGTGGACACTGTCAGATGGTTCAATATTTGGACATAGAAAGTTGGAGGTAATTTGACCTCATCTGAACCCAGAGACATGTTTGCCTTCATTTTACCTTGCTGAGAGAGTCCCCCAAACTTATTATCAATCATAACGTATATGTAAGGCAGTACTGGATGAATCGTCTCCGTTCACTACCTCATCAGTCAACTGAGTGTTGTTTGTATGGTCGATGATCTCAAAAAGACATGAGAACACCATGAGAACACTCATATCAGCATAATATACCATATCATGATGCTGCCACTTCTGTACTTCACTGTGCACATGTGCTGTTCCTGGAACCATATGTGCAACCTTTCTTTCTCCAGGCATTATGAGGCTAAGTGCTTGTTTTATCTGATCAGGGTACAGTTCTGATCTGTCTCTAAACCCATATTCATATTTTAGATGTGTATGTCTGTGATTACTTTTTTATTTGGAAAAGTTTTGTGTAGGATGGAGCTGATTGCAGATCGCTGTTGTTCCTGATGCTTTCAGGTCAACTGTTTTTGAAGAGGCAATTACCTTCTCTCTTACCTTCCTTATCATTAGTCTGAGAGAAATCATGCATGGTGCACTGGTCCACCAACTTCCATGAACTTTCCATTTGGATATTATTGAACCAGCTATACTGACAGGGATGTTTACTGTCTTTGCTAGTGCTTAAAAGCTTTCATTTCATTCCTGTTCTTGATGAAATAAATCATCTTTTAAAATGACACAAGGAGCAATTTGCACTACAAAATGTTTAGTTTAAATTTTTGCAACACTAATATATATTATTATAATATAAATTATAATATATTTTTATTCTTAGCCTTTACATACATTCACCGAGCACTTCATTAGAAACACCTCCTTGTATTCATTGCCCACAGGATGCTGTTGGCTGGATAGTTTGGTTGGTGGACTATTGTCAGTGGATCTAATATATAGTATATGACCTAAATATATTCAATAACATTTACGTACTGCTTTTAGAATGATACAGCGGTCTTTAAGGCAACCTGTTTAATTTGATGGGACAGAGAGATACAAATTATTGTGTAAACCCATGCAAATGTTCATAAGTAAAGAAATCTCATAAGTGAAAAAGTGATAAAATATATGATATAAGCGCTTTAAAATGTAGAGCTGTCTCTTTAGTTTAAGAGTAGATTTAACACTGGTCACCTGGCCACTTTATTTCAAGAACCAGGCAGGCATTCCTAACTACTAAACCCTGCTAAACCCTACACTGCAATCCCTAATTGTACTCAAATCATTTTAGGTAATTTGTTGCCTTACATTAATTAAATTCATTTATTTAAATTCACTGAAATTATATTATACATAGAGTTAAATACACTTTTAAATACACAAACTGTGAAGGTTAACAAACCAAGTATAAGTATACACCAAGAAACTGTACTGTTGCATAAACCTGAGCTTTAAAGTTGAAGTAACTACATCAGTATTCTTTCATTAATGTTCACAGCAGTGATATAATGCATCCAAAGTTGCATTTATCCCAGACATAACATGTTAATGTGTTGTTTATTTCAAAGCAACACCTAAAGGAAAAATTAGAGCTAATAACCAGAAATAAACCCAATTACTAGGAATTCTGAACCCCAGATTCTCTTATTGATTTCTGAGTTTGTTCACTCAGGTGGGACAAACAACTAACCTGGATTAAGTGATATCAACTAATAGCAAGAAAGTAAGTAAATACTACTGGATTGTTCAGGTACAAATAACATCAGGGCTTTCAGTTTGGCTCTTTGTGCTTCTCTAACATAACGTCTACCGCTTTAACATGTTTTTGGATAAGTACTTGAGAGCTACACTAATGTGGAATCATGACAACAGCTGCACTAGGATACGTTTGTGCGAAACAGGGCACACAAGTGTATGCGTCTTCAACTGCTGTCACAAAGGAGGTGATCTTTTGAAATCTGACCTGAGGGAATATTTAATTAGGATCTTTACACGTTCCAGGCTGACTTGTACTGACACACTCTTGACATTGGCTTTTCACAGTGTGCCAGAACAGCAGCCAACATCCTGCACCCGCACATATCCTGTAAATGATGTTGGAAGGCTAGCGGTTCATCACATTGACACTGGTGTTTTGTTGTTTTGCAGGTTTATGCATCATGGGAATAGGCAAAATGACATTTCGTTGCACTTCGCTTTATTTGAAGACAACACTCTTCAAAATAAAGGTGCCATAAACGGTTATTTGGAGAGATGTCACAGAAGTACCACTAAAGATTCTTTCATTGGGAGCAAATTTCATAAAAGAGATGAGCACAAGTGAAGCTTAAGACACCTCTACATAATGTAAAGCCTACACTGATTTTATTTATTTATTTACTACTTTATTTAATTCTCTGTAGTTTACCTCAAAAGACAATTAGATATAATGGAGGAAAAAAGCATACACCTATCTGTTCATATGCTGTGGAGGCTTATGATGTTCCTTGCAGTCAGTTCACTTCAAGAATGTCAAATGTCAAATATGGGAAATTGCCCTTGTTGCCTTTAGCATAGAACACCTCAACAGGAGTCTTTGCTTCCCTTTCAGTATAAACAACCCCCATTTTTGTCTTGATTTCCTGCCTCCATCAGGCAGCACTGGTCAAACTAACAGCACTCTCAGACTGGCCAAGGTAGACATTAGAGCTGATGTGGGCTGTGCTGCCTATAGTTCAGCCGCTGTTAGGCAGAAACAAATGCCATTAGGCCTGATTGCGCTCTCCACCACACTATGGCGGACATTAGTCGATGTGCTGGTTATTTATATGGTGGTCAAGTGTGGGATTTTTGATAACAAAGGCCTTTTTCGCCACAGGGGACCAAGAAGAGCAAGGAAATGGCTAGTCATGTGGCAATTGAATGGGATGGCTTTGGAGACCCTTGACATTTGCAGAATTTATGACTTCATACCAAAGCGCTACGCGGTGGAAATGCTGCCCATGAGTGCCTAACTAGGCCCGAGCAATCATGTCACATCAGCTTAGCATGAGGCCACAAGGTTTCAAGCTAATATCTCATCAAATGTTGTTATGTTTTGCTGTACATTTAGGAGTATGCATTTCTTTAGTGAGGAGGACACAAAGTATGAACAGGGTGAAGGTGAATAGGGTTTAGGGAGTCACTATTGGTTCCTATTAGAACCTTTCAGTCAATGGATTGTTCTTTAAGGAACTATCATTGTTAAGGTTTAAATACATTTTCATAAAGATGTGCTTAACGACATTTCAGTTTTACTGGACATTGTTTTAGTTAAGGATAATGCTCTTAGAAACAGAGATGCCGAGAAGGGTTGGGGTGATCCCATCGAAGAACCACTGAAGAAGCTTTGGTAGGGGCATAAGGCTACATGACACCTACATAAGCAACATAAAAGGACATAAACATGCTGTTTTTATATAGTACAATCTTTAGAGAGGCTGTTTTTGTCCATTTTAATATCATTTCCCTCAGCAAGTGTTGAGAACTATTCTTATTGGGAAAAGCCTTTTGGAACATCTATACTGGGCTTGTGACAGTTGTCATCAAATTGTTTTGGTGTCCTTTAATCTTATGCAAAGTTACTCAACCCTTCAGAAGGAAGCATTTTTGTGAGAGTAAACAACACTTTAAGATTAAGGAATGTTCACATGATGTAAAGACTCTATACCGGTGTTGGCAACATGCGGGTCTATTAAAACCCCCCTGTGTCTCCACAGTAGAATTAGATTTGTAGCTAAATAATCTTGGTTTGCTGTTAAATAAAGCTTTACAATGAAATAAAGCTAATTCTCTGTTCTTTAGCCCTAAAGTCTACTCATCACAAAGCAACACAGTCAACTAGCTCAAGAAAATTGCAAAGATTCGAGATGAAATTAGACACAAATAGACAGATTAATTTGCATTCATATGCACTCCAGCTGTTTCCTGATATGTTTCATCTGATACAAGAAATTGTCAGCCACCAATAAGTCAGACATTGAGAGATCTTTCACAGCTGAACTAAAGCTTAAAGCAGAGCAAAGTAAATCTGCAGTCAGTTTATATTGTAGGCATTTACTGTTATTAAAGGACGCCACACAATCTCTGCACAATCTCTGTAGACAGCTAAAGGCTCCAGCTCCTTTGTTAAAAGCTGCTTTGTCTCTGGCTCCAGCCTTGTCTCATACATGGAAGGATAACAGTGCAATCTAGGCCTAAGATACGTCCAGCTTCCTTGCCCATCAGCCATACACTGATGCTGCTCTCAATAAACTCAGCATAAACAGTGAGTCCTTAAAGAAATAAGTGTGTCAGAAAAAATTAATCTATATAATATAATAGATTAAATGATATTATATAATAAGATCATCAGACAAAAAAATAGTCACCTCTGACTAAAACATACCTAATAGCATGTAATACCTCCATGAGCACAAATAACAGCTGTGATAGCTTTGGCTTTGGCATAGACAGGACAGGTTTCTGGATATAGGCCACATCAATGTTCAGACGCTCTTCCATCAAAGAATTGCACAGCCAGATATGGTGGATGCCTTCCCTGGCACAACTCTGAGGAGAATTTCCTGTAGACTGGGATTTTTGCCACTGCTGGTAGACCCGTATGACCGTACGCTTCCACACACCTGCTACTTCCTTCACACTATGGCCTTTGGCACGCCCAAATGTAATCATTCCCTTGTGCCAGTCATCTGCTTTGAGACCCATTTTCCACACACTGAACGAGACATTCATTGGATCGTACCACTGAATCCCATCACACACCCCGCAGGTATTTATAGCCCCATCACGCTTGGACTATGCTATCTGCAGGAGCCTGAAGTTACTACCACCTTAAACAATTCTTGACAATTCTTTGGTCCTGTGAGTTTATTTTTAGTCAATACTAGGCTATAAACTGATACTGAGACATATTTACAGCCATATTTAAAATGCTACACCAAACTGACATGAAATGTTGTGGCTCCCAAGATGGTCAGATTTTGGCTAAACAGGACAAAAAGGCTCTTCTTGACATTTGAGTCGCCAGCCTCTGTTCTATGCCAATTTAAAGCCTTTCTTAGGACTGTTTATCCAAGCTAAGAACCATTCCGGAGCATTTTTAAGAAAGCCTGCAAATTCTCAGCTGTGTTTTCAATATGAATTTTTTGAAATCTAGATCAGTTTAAACACGTCAAACCATATGGCTGAAAGGAGCTTTCTCAAGTCGATAAAACCCTTGCATGTTGGCAGATGGCCACTGTTGTTTTCTACTTTCCAGGCAAGACAACCCCCCTCCTTTTCTGTAAGCTTACAATCAGTCATGCAAAGTAGGAAAGCGAATTCCAAATTCCTTGCATAAATGTTTGTGTTGTTGATTTAACTGTCATGCTAATTTGGGTGATTGAAGTGATTAAATATTTGAGACTAGGCTTTGAGGAGAAGCATGCAGTTACCAAGGAGACCCTCATATGAGAACACTGTCATGTCAGTCACAATAAACCTCTATCTTCAGCTCGAGAGAGAAAGAGGTTTTGATGCTCTCTCTCATTGCCTGCGAGGATTTACCAGCTGCTCGCGAGTAGGTGGATGTGGCGGGTGCATGCGCGTTTTATGGAGATGAACAATTCTACATGCTTTAAGTAAATGTACAGTGCAACAATACATTCCTTTATTCCTTGCCTTAGGGCAGAGCTTCGCTTGAGGTCAAGACTAATCTGTTAGTGATATTGAGTGACAGCGTTGAACAAAGCAGCTACCCGGTGCATGTTCACATGTGCAAGCCATATGAGATTCCCTCTCAAAGCTTTTCTAAGCCGCACTGAATAAGGTATGCCAGGTTGAGACGCTGCGGTTTTGCAATTACGGCACGTCTGCCAGGGACCGGAATGTCCGGCAGGGCCAGCCGAGGTCTCATCCTCTTGTGTGAGATAATTGCAGCTTAATTGTGATGTGTTTGTCATGATGGACGTGGGTGCGAACGAGGATCCAAGGGCAGGGCTGCGGATTGAACCCGCTGGGAGAGAGGGCACCCAGGGGTGAGCCTAATGACTTCCTCTCATTTGCGCCACACTCTACAATGACAGGGTTCACCCTGACCTCTGTTCGTTTCACGCATGCTACTGTCGTCCTGTGTAAAGAGGCTGCAGGGGTTTCAGGGCACCGGAAAGTGCTGAAACTGGCAAAGCACAACCAAAGTAACCTGGTTGAGGTGGCTATAGCCAAATCGTCCCAAACAAATGTACCCTTAGTTCCCAAATGGGTCTTGGCTTGGATGTAGGGTTGTCAGAACACTTTTCCTCAGTACAGAAAATAAAGTGATTGTGAAAATAAAGGTTGGTGGTCTGGGTGGATAATGTACAACTGGTCAGTGGGAGAAGCAGCCAGAACAGAAGCAGAGTGCAAAAAAACAATGACATTAATGGTAAAATCTTGCTGTGATTGTGGCTGTAATGTCAAATGTACATAGAGCTGCTATAAGTAATGGCAAACCCAGTGAGGGAATGTCAGTGCACGGCATCTTTGTCCTGGTGCTAACATAGAACAAAAAGTGTTTGAGGCACTCCAGAAATTAGCATTATTGTAGGGGATTAATAAAGGTTATGTAAATATGTGAAGTGAAACTGTTATCATTAAACACTGCAATGAAATATGTGACTGGTGCATGTTCATGATTATATCAAAGAAGAATAATGCACACACAGTCCTGTTAATGACGAAGTTATCAACCTGGGATTTAACAGCCAGCTTTAGTAGCATATAGGTTTCCTAATATCAACAACAATGACATTTAGAGGTTCTAATTTATCAACCTGCAGATCTTCACAGGTACACACTATCAGAGTATTTAGATATTTCATCACAAGATCAAAAGTTTTGTATTCCTTTTAATATAGTTAAATAACTCTCAGATAAGTCATATAGTATTGTACTTATGCAATACTACCCAGAATAAGGTAGTACAGTGAGACTTAAGATTTGTCTTATAGAACCTATACATTGCTAGGCTGCCTTTCTTAAAGAACCAAAAAGTGCACTATTTATAAACCGCCTTCTTGTCTAGCTTGTGTCCTATCCTTTTTGTACATGCAGTGCTTTTCTCCCATATTGACTACTGTTCACTTTCATATATCATCACTGTCCAAAGAAAAATTCATATCCCCAAAATGGCAACTTCACAGGAGAGGGCAAAAATTTAATTCTAATGTAAGTCAACGGATCCAGAAGCAATTTTGGACCATTTCTGTTTGTCTACTCATCATGAAATTTTCACGCAATGTAAACAGCAGCTGCTGTGTTTAAATGATGCATAAAAGTAAAAATCAACAAAAATGGAGACATATGTTTGTCTTTGGACAGCGACAATATCTTTTGTAGATGTAGGAGCATGCTCCTGTATTGTAAGATTTTATTTTTTAGTTTTGAATGGCTTGTATTCTATGACAATAATATAATCTTGAAAATCTGTATCTAGCTTGATGCTAGTGTCGCTTCTGAAGGCTTTCAGCAATGTTAGCAGTGACCATCTCTGAGCCACAAGCAAACACTGACAACCGCAACTGCATCTACATCCTCTACAAACCTTTGCACAAACCCCTTAATATCCCTCACAATCATCTGCTGTTAAATACCTAGTGGTTCGTCTGTTACATATACTTACTTGAACAGGTTATTGATGAATAAATCTAACCACTACAATTTATTTCTTCTATATTTTCTTGTGTTAACAATGACGTAATTGTAAGAAACCCTGGGGCTAACATCATGACTATTGCTAATGATGGCAAGTGCATTGATATGTCTGAAATAAGTTCATCTATGTTAGCTGAATGTAACGCTGGAGTGTCTAATGAGGTACTTGCAGATCTAAAGGGTAAACTAGTTTTATTTACAGGAAGTGTGTAAGAAGGCACAAAGGCAGCTGTTACTCAAAGCCCAATTACCAAAACGAACATAACAAGTAAGGGAAAGACAAGGCCAAATCCAGAGAGACGAGCAATAGCCAAAACCAGAATAAACAAACCAACCAGCAGCCAAGTTTAGAGTGTAAACCAGAAACATGATAAACAAAAGACAAGGAAGAGATCATACACAATAGACAGGAAGAAAACAGGGTAGGCCACTTAGTTCACAACAAAAGGTTGACAGTGCAAAACAAACTATATATATAAACAGGTAAATTATGAACAGGTGGTGTGCATCAGTGACAGGTGATGAAGAACAGGAAGGCAGCTCGCGATTGAGAGATGGTTGACATGTGGTGCTGACGTCATGAGGGAGTGCATTATGGGAAGCATAGTTTATGGACTCTACGAAGGCAGAAGGAAACCTGGAAGAGTGACACTTACCTGCTTAACATTTAAAACAGCAAGCAGCTACCTCAACATGAAGTTCAGTTACTCACAATTTCTAACTTTTTCTAATTTCTAAATTTTTTAACAATTTCTTAACAGTTCAGTCGACAGTTCTTTCTTTCTGTGTGCAATAACTAACGTTATCAAAATAAGCTCTATTCGGATTCACCCCCCATGTCACTAGTTAGGTCACAAGGCATGACTTCTACAGCCAGATACCGCATTTTCTGTTTACAGAAAGCTGTGTACTCTGTGGCTGAAACACAAATGGTTTTAAATTTGCCATGTTTTGTATTACTTGTGGTGTAGAGTGTACAGTTCATTATTCATTACCAACTACATAGAGTTTTAAACCATTTCAGATTCACCCCTGGTAGCTAGAAAAGCCCTCCTGTAAATGACTCATATGAGCAACATAACATGTTGCTACCTGCATCTTGTTGTCTCATCTCACAAAAAGACGCATTTTTGTCTTTTTTTAGCCCCAAAAGGAAATGTCACTTTCAAGCCATCCTGTCACGTCTGCCACAGTGACGTCTGTGTTGATGGCAGAAAAAGAATACAACTTATTGTACTTACACATGCCCAGTCATACTTTGACTGAACATAAAGATCACAAATTGCTTATATTTGAGTATCTATTTTAGTGCCTATTTGAGTACCCTGCACTATTTAGATCTACAATAGGCTTATCTAATAAATTACTACAAAATACTTTATGTCATGTTATTCTTGCCCTACGTGGCCTTAGGTAGTTAGCTTATAGAAAGAACTGGCACAGACTTTTAGCAGCAGTCATTTGGCAAAAGACTAAATTATAATTGTTAAAAGTGAACACATTTTAAAACTTTACATTCACATGAAACTAACCTACTGTGTGAATACGTGCTGGATGCAGCTTCCTTTGTTTTAACCTTTTTACCTGTATATTAATTTTAGCTGGCTATCTGTGAGAGAGAATACATTTGAATTGCATTTATCACACTGAATAGATAAAGCCGGTGTATGAGGACTCTGTAGAAACCAAAAAGTGTAAGCCAGTTTTTGCAAAAATTCATCTGAAAAAATCCCACCCCTACTTTCATCCCTCCTTCCAATGCCACTCATCCATTTCACATGAACGCGAATGTCTCAACTGAGAGCACTGAAGTTAGGAATCCTTTTCATAACCGCAAAAAAACACAAATAAGCTAGCTGGTATATCACTACAGTTGTAGGACGTCCCAGTTAAGGCCAGTATAGACTAACCTAGGCTAAATACTGTAATGTAGGCTATTTTTTCAACCTCATCAGAATTGTGGTTCAGTCCATGGTTCAAACATCCCAAAGAATACAACAAAGCAAAAGAACAGATGTACAATCACTGCTGCCTCTCCACCCCCAAACTGTTAGCTTGCTAGGCTAAAAGCACAACTCTCGATAGATAGATAGATAGATAGATAGATAGATAGATGTTCATAACAGCAGCACAGTGTGCAGAAAAGAGCTAAAAAGGAGCAGCTTATTACTGCACATTACTATACAAATAGAAGGAAAGATGTGAAATATGAACATAATCAAAGTACCATGAAAAGGTCATATAAATATTATGCAGGTGACAGTTCAGTGGTGTATTATCGCATCCAACGAATCATGGAAACACATCCTGTAGAAAGCCAAGTACGATATTTAAACTCACACAAGTCGAGTGACTGCACTGTAAACAATAATACAATAATACAATTAACATATAAGAATGGATATGTTAATAGATGTGCAATATGTGCAATGCACCTGGGCACATAGAGAAAGTAGCAGTGCACACTTACATAAGTATATGAGAGATGTAGAAATGTCCGCCTGCTGCTCAGTGAGCTTCTCCTGGTAGTGGCTCAGTATACAATAATGTCCCAGTATAGTGAAGAGGTGTTGTATAGTGTGATCACTGTTGCTGTAAATGTTCTCCTGTACTGTTCCTTGCTTAGCTAACATTAACATTGCAATAATACATGATATAGCTGCATTAGTAGCTAGCTATGCTGGATATACAATTTAGGAAAATAACAAATTGCCCCTGTAAACAAAACAAACCAGATAATTACATGTCTCACTGAATAATAACATTTGTGTTGCTTACCAGACCTTTCAACTTCCTTAGTGTTTGCCACCATTGAAAGGCCACACCAGTGTTCACTCTGATTTGACCTTGTTTTTTATCCTTTTCTAGTTTCTTAGCTGTGCAAGCTGTTGTAGGTACCTGTGTAACTTTCTCTGCCATTCTTGTGAACCTAGCTCACTACCTTTCAGCTGGGATGGACTCCACACATGTGCAAATGAGTACACGTGCAGACCTGGCATGTGTGAGCCTGGCTGTGAGGTAGTTATTTTGATAGGCAGGCAGGCCATGGGTTTTTGAGAATATTGTAGCCTTCGAGATTTTTTCATTTTATTGTTGGAGCATTTGATTTATTGATTGTTATTAGCATATAAAGAGTATTTCAAAAGTAAATCGCCTACTTAACATTTTATTGTGTGCTGGAGATCTGCTCCAGTGCAATCTGGCCAAATTTAGCCCCACTTAGACCAAACAACCTTAATATGGAAGTATGACAATATCAAGCAGAAAGCTAGAGCTTTTCTGGTACTGAACATCAACTTTACTTTGCTGTTTAATTATAACTAACAGGCAATAATGCAGCAGAGTATTTGATGTTTATATAATTCTGAGTTCATTAATATTTTCATACTTTTTGAACAAGTCAAAATCTTCCCTTCACTATATCCTTAACAATGGAAACCAATGTGTGTGTCTCCACAGAGGAGGCATAAGACATGGACCGCGGTCTTTGTCATCTTATAAGAACATGTGGAAATTGATTTAACAATGTCTCGTTATGTTCCTGACCAAAAGAGAGGAGCCTTCTGAATCCGCCGGCATCTTGGAGATGATTACCCCTGTTCTGTCAGCATCATGGAAATGTGGAGAGAAAAGGTCCTTAAAAACATCTTTCTCTCACATGGACACGAGGCGCAATTATCTCTGCCACAGTTTCAGCCAAGATCTACCCGTCATGTTGAGTGCGAGCGTCGGGCTGTGGGCGGCATGCCACCGGAAGGTCAGAGAGCCCATCTTGAAGCCAGATCTCTCCGCTTCTCCATGTGTTCCTTGGCAAATGCTAAAAAAGCAAAGCTGCAATAGCTGCCTGATTGAAGGATGAATCTGTTACCTAAGCCAACGTTGAAGCTGCCATGCTCATAGAGATGCTCTGCAGCTGCCTTAAGGCATCCTGCTTGAATACTATAATGTACATCCATGCTGAATGTCCCTATTGTCGATTACAAATGCAAGCAGTTGCTATCAGTGTTCGTGTATAATGGAAGGCTCCAAGTTATGTAAGAGTAATGATAACAAATCATAGTGTTGAGCACATTAACTATTAATGGGTTAGATCTAAAATAATAGTTTAGCAAAACATCAATTTTACACAGTTTCCCCCTTACCCCTCACCCAAGGCTTAACTGTTGTCTGAAGTTTGTTTCTTTAGTCTTGAACTGGAGCTATGATGCTATTGTAGCTAAAAACAAATGGAAGCTTACAGCCATCTGTTAGCATTGTGCAAACTGCATGCCTAAGTAATTACACATTTGCTTCAAACCATGGCAAGATGTTCAAGGCAAATATTTTTTCAAATCCTCTACATAATTCAGTCGTTAAGATGTAAACAAAGTTAATCAAAGTGGTTTGATGTGAGAAGCTTCATTGTAGAGAAACATACAGACTCAGGAACCAAGGGTTTGCGATGTCTACACTCCAAACATGGCATTTCCATGCGCAGTCAGTGAACCTACGTGTGTTCTCTGAGATTTGGCTGTCTGAACAAAAAGCCTTGTATCTCCAAAGTGGCAACTTTATAGGTGAACTGGTAGTGGAAGTTATTGAAACAGGTTAGTGGAACAAATCATTTTGGGCCACTTCTATTGATCTTTTCATCTGTTCAAATTTGAGCAAAGGATAACAGGAGCTTTCAAATTCTGTGAAATGTGAAAATCTCCAAAATTGGAGATATACAAGGTTTGTATGGGTCAGTTAAAAATGATAAAACGGTGGAATATTTGAAAACAATACTTTTCCTTTGGGAATATTTTGTACCTCTCCTCCACGCATTACAAAAATATGTTTTAGACCAAAAGTCTATCTCAAAACTATTGTGAAACAATGTCTCCAGTATCAAAAAGGGCATTTGCAGTGACTTCCTTTCATAACTTCCTATGAAGTAGCTTTTAGAGGCATTAACTCTCTTAGGTCAGTGATGTTGTATATAACATTAAAGGATGTTGTATATAAAAGAATAAATCATGATAACTCTCCATGCTGGAGACTTACTTAGAATTTTCCTGAGAGGGTAGCGTTGTTCCATTCCAGTGAGGGCTCTGGTTCAGTATCTCTGTCGAAAGCTTTGTAATCCAGCCTTGAACTGCATTGCCTTTTTGGAGACTTTGTAAAATAATTCCATAAATTCAACACTGCATTTCTTCATGTTAGTAAGAGTTATTGCTGTTGTTAGCATGGCTGCTGGCCATCCGCTGATGCCTTGGGTTGAGTGTGTCAGTGAATCAGAGATTGTGTTCCTGACTTGTCAACCAGTTAAAAGGCTGCGTTCTAGACTTGTTGAACATTCAGAGGGTGTGTTTCTGACTTCTTGATAAAACAAAGCTTCCCTTTTTAAGCTTATTAAAAGTAAGCACACCGTTCATGAGACATTTATTCTTTTGTGTGTGATGTCCTTTGATGCTGCATACAATATTACTGACCTCTTGATATGTCTGGTTCCTACCACCACTGCTGTGGACAACCCTGACTCTGAGTAAGTTTCTATACAATGGAGCATTTCACATCAGACCACTCCCTTTTTTTCACATCTTAACTGTGGAATTATGGAATACCTCATCTAGTAATCAATTAGCCCTGCTCGTGTAGCTTCTGATAAAATGCATAACATGCTGTTATCTATGAAATTGTGTCCAAGTGTCCAATTGTGTCCAAGTGTCCAAACTTGCTAAATATAACCTACCATAGGAAGGCTACATTAGCATTCTAATCCATCATCAATGATCTGATTTGTTTGCATTAATGCGACCCAGATCTGATTTTTTCGGAGCTCTGTAAATGCAACAATCTGACCATTTAAAAAAAATCTGATCGGAGTCACTTCCATATGTCTTCTTAACTGGGACAAATATCTGATTTGTGGCCACGTGACCTTAATTAGAACATCCAGATTGGAATTCCCGTGTTTCTTCCACCACATGTGTGGATATTACCTTCATCATCTGCTGCATACAGCCTACAGTGAACGCTGGCCAGTAAACTGACCTAATCTTCCCTAATTATTCCCTAATTGTGAACAGCTGAGAGCTGATCACAGCTAATGATCTCAGCAATGAAGACTTGAGCTCCTAGTTGTTATTGCTGTTTATGACACACATGGATCATTCACGTGACATTATTGATTTGTTTGCGTGACTACAGCTCAATTCAAGGCACAGGTTCCTTCAATCTAAAGACATGATATGGGACACAAGAATGTGAACCATCAACGCAGAAAGACAACCTTAAAGCATTAAGCAATAAAACTTGTGATGTGAATGCAGCCTTACTTGCTTCTCGTACACCATAAGCCCAAATATAGTCTTTTTTGAATTATTGGAGACTAATTATACCCTGATGCCTTTCAAAGCCTGGAATATGTAATGTATATTTCAGTGCTACATGAACATATTACAGTGTGGGTCTCCTTTTGGTAAGAGAGTACAAAAAGATATTTCCTCATTAATTTGGGAGCCGCCTTAACAGACCATTAGAGCTGGAGTTAGGAACGTTCTAATCCCCAGAGACAAATGTCTTTTGCATGTACATAATACCTGCACACTAGGCCCATCTGTTTGCATGCTCAAATCCCAGTGGTGCTGGCCCAGGGTGGTGGTACAGTGCTGATGATAGTGAAACGAATGGCAGTCTGTAGGATTTAAATGCTGCTGTCATAGTGATGCATGACATTGTTTTTAAGGTAGTTATATTCAGATGGAAGAAAATCTGGTAGAGTTAGACCTTCACACAAGCTCCGTAAATGTTGGAATCTGGTTACGACAAACTTGTGTGGGTTTACAGAACATGAAAAATTTATCAGAAACTTATAAGACCAGACTATTTACGTGAGGTGTGCTCAGGTTGAAACGTCGCTTCTCAAACATTTGCTATGCTCAGGCCGAGTACAAAATTTGACATGTTTTAGGTTGGCATGCTGGAGACACTCTCTGAGGGCCACTGAGATCTACAAGCAGAGCATGCAAACAATGCATTACAGTGTACGTAAAGTTTATCCATATTAAAAAACTTTTGGGTTGTTGTTTGAAGACAAAACCGATGAATTAATTATTTACTGTAAAATGGAATTTGAGCATAATTTCTTTAGTATAAGAAGACACTATGTTGCACTTGTAGTGTCCTTATTAAAGATGCCATAGAAGACTGTATTTTCATTGGCTTACTTGAATAAAGAGAGTTTAGTACAAGGAACTGACAAACCATGAACCTCAAGCCTTGTCTCCTCCTTCAAAAACATTTGTAAAAGAGTTTGGAAAACAGGCTAATTCCGGAAAACTGGACTGTTACATAAGAATCCTGACTCATCTTGATCCTCCCACCCCAATCCCCCCAATTTACATACACCAGTTTATGTTCTAGTCCAACAAAACAATGACAACAGAGCAACAGCAATAAAAACAGCAGATTATGTGGAGAAATCCATCATTCCAGGTTATGAAAGACATGTTGGCACTTTTCAAACCCTTTCCAAGAAACTGTCAGCAGACAAGGTTGATGGTCATCTACAAATGAGGCTGAAGTTGGAAACCTACTTAGCAGCTTCTTAATCAAATGTTCCATTTCATCTACAAGTTCAAAATTCAAAGCCTGATTAAATCACTAGATTACATACAGGACCCACGAAAGCTGCGAAAGTCACACTGCTGACCCAAATAAACTGCTTCATGCGCTTCTCTTTTTGTTGCTCAAATCCCTTCCTAACTCACCCCCAAAGATTTGTCTTCCTGTACCACGAGCAAAGCCAAATAAGCCAAGGCTACGTGTGTCATCCTGAGTCGCTGATTACACATCTTCAGCGCGATGATGATGATGATTATGGTTCCCGAGATCCTCGGGATACCAGGCCCACATGCTAGCGGGCGAGAGAGCTTGCTATTCGGCACCTCCTCCCCTGCCGCTACTGTCAGGTGGGGCTTGATGGAGCCCCTCTGGGGCGGACACTGAAATGACATGGGTGATTCTCCCGCTTCCTGTCCCCTGCAGGTTCAGGACAGGCTCTTTATTGTTTGCCTGTAGGGTTTGACATGCACCTCTTTGAGAGCCCAGGTCCCCCAGGGACAGACGCACAGCAGATAATACCTACATCTCAATTTACTCTTTGCTAATAACACACAGTCATTCGCTAACTCTGAGGAGAGATCCACCAAGGCTCCATGAAGTTTGGCCATGGGGAGTACAGTTGGATTATGGAATTGTTATTAAAGCTTTAGGGTTACATTTGACTTCCTATACCGGCAATCATCATTAGTCATGCCAAGACGAATGAAGATTAGATATCGAAATTAGGTGAAAAAAGACAGTATGCTAAATATAGTCAATCGGTCAAGTCATGTTTCGTCTTTGGTGTAGTGGTAGAGCCATGAGGCTAATTTAGTTAACAAGTAATGAAATACCCAGCAATTAGAAAACCCAGCATTGGCACGGTGTGGGTTAACAGTGCTGGCCTTCGTGCAGCAGACTAGGGTTCAACTGCTAAACAAACCACACTACACCTATAAACACCCTTGAGCAAGACTCCCAATGTTACAATTGCCTGCCTATGTAAAATGATTACAATTCTATGTTGCACTGTGGAATTATATGTGGCATACTATTATGTATTACAAATTCAACTTGAATTTTCTCTATACTTTTGTCCATTTAAATTGTGTGTTATACAATGTCTGAAACTGCATAAACATATCTAATTGAGGTTACTTAAAAATAGTGTGAATTTAGAATACATTTAGCACAATGTTAATTGCTAAGCATAACTTAGCTTACTTGTTAGTAACATTATCATTGTAGCTCCAGCAAAACACTGAAAAAGTGAACTTTAGACATCAACATGATTTGGACATTCACTGATTAATTATTAGTTCTTTTAGCTATTTCTTACTGTATGAATTACTGTTATGAAACACCTAGTGATGGAAATTTGTTCAGGTCTACAAAATAAAGCTCAATGAAAGAGAGTTTATTAAGAAATAATATACAGGTAGAGTCCTAGGTAAGCACATTGACTGGCTTATTTGCAGTCATGGGTCAGGTGCCATTTGAACAATTTGACACTTTGGTACTGTAGAAATAAATGTATATATTACTACAGTACAGCACAGAATTATATGACTAAAGTATTATAATATATAAAGTATATAATAATATATATTATCTAAATATAAATACATAATAATGAAATCTACCTAGCGTAGGTTGTCAACTGAAACCTGTGAATAACCAATAGTAGCTTACAAGGTTGTGAGAACAACCATGTCCCATGTGAAGCAGTAAGAATACAATATGAATGTTAGATTTACATGAATAAGCAGGGCTGTTTTCCCAAAAATGGATTAAACCTAGACTTGGACTAAATTTACAGTGCCAACTTGTATTGAATTGCTGTCTTATCCTAGGCTTAGTCTTACTTTGGGTCTGGGAAGCTGGCTGTAAGACGCAGTAAAAACATATTTAGCCCATATGTGATTGCAGACACATTGACAGCATTAGAAAATTATGAGGGAATTAACCCCCGAATTACTCCTTTACAGTGTCATAAATGCATAGTCAATCAAAACATCTAAAATGTATGGGAGGGGATACATGATGTGTTCTCTCCAACAAACATGACCTACTATTGACTAAAGATCAATGCAAGACTATTTGAGATCCGGTGTTTGCAAAAACTTCAACTGGAAATCAACCACTGACATTATAACAATGTAACTGACTGCCACACAAAATCCTATCCTTAACATTTTCTGAACATACTGAATTAAGTTTCAATAAAAGAGATAGTTGGCAAAGTGAACCTTTCTTAATGTTTTTGTCACAAGTCCACAAACAAATCAATAAACGTGAACTCATAAACAGTAAAAAGTAAAAGCGACTGTTCTGTCCAATCACTTTGTAAATATGGACCTACACAGTGAAGCCCCAGCAGAGCCGGCCAAAACATTCCACTGTTTACTTTTGCACATATTCTCACAGCGGAGTGGCCATTTTCCCTGCGACCTAAAATGTTTTTCTTTTCTTTCCTTTTTTTTTTCCTGCAGCAGTGAGGGGCAAAGGGTCATTCTCCGAGGTAATGCTTTCATCGTGTGCTCAGAGGAATGGCATTTTCCCATGTAAGTGCTTGAAAGTTGAAAAGGTCACAGCAGAGCTTTACAGACAGAGCAAAAAAAATGCCATCTAAGCAATTTAGAATGAAAAAGTATCGTCATCAGATTCCTCAAAACAAATAAAAACAAACATCCAAACTGATGCACCAACTGTGTATGCGTATATATACACACAAAAACACACACACACACACACACACACACATATACATATACATATACATATAAAATGCACCCATATAGAAATCTATCAGGCAGATATGTAAATGATTACAGGTGTGATCTGGTTACTTGAGGACATGCACACATGGCAAAGAGCCTCTGGACGGTCCAGACAGATCATGAATAGAGAGGATCGTTTGATCAGCCAACAAACTCCAGCCACTGTCGCCATTGTTTGATTGCTATAGACTTGAACCGGTATTGTATTTAGAGACGATTCCAGGTTCTGTTTGGGATCTGACGACAGTTGGGTTCAAGTATGGAGGCTCATGGTGAGCTTTTCAAACCTGATTTTTGCGACACACTGCCCCAACTGCTGGTGTGATGATCTAGGGAGCCATCGCATATGAGAGTCAGTCACCCATAGTAGTGATATGAGGGACACTAACAGCTCAGCGTTATGTCCAGGACATCCTTTTGCCACATTTGCTGTCTCTCATGGCAGGGCTTCCAAATGGCATTTGTCAGCAGGATAATGCTCGCCCACACACAGCAAAGGTTTTCTGCCAGATTGCAATACTTCCTTGGCCTATCCCCCATCATACATATTATTTTTCCTGACTTTTTTCCCCCCCGAAATCTGATTTTAGTGTTTGTGTGGATTTATGAACTAAAAACAGGAGTAATTCATTTTTTAACAAGATATTTTTTGTTACTGTACCTTTAAGAATGATGCATTTGTGTTTGGGCCCATGTGACAGTTTCGTACACAGCATGTGGGCAGAATGTGTTTGATTTGTGTCTGAAACTGGCGCAAATGCCTGAGTACATCAGGCCCGGGGATTCTTGAGGAACAGGGTGTTTCACACTTAAGTCAGCCATCAGCTGTGCCAGCAAACTGCTTTAGAAGGTGTAGGAGGTGAAGCAGACGATATTACAAATTTCAAGATGTTTAATGTGTACCTTTTATGCCAAGCAGTTCCACAGAAGAGATTATTTTTCCTTAGGCTGGTTTAAAACTGTAAACTGTAATTACTTGAAATCTGCCTGCAACTAAAATGTGCATTGCACAGTGTAAACTGTCCTGCATCTCGCTTGGAACTGCAAAAGTTGCACATGAACCTGCACATGAAACATAAAGTTGATCAAAACAGTGACAACAGATCATGTAATCACATCGAACAACATATTTTCCATTGATTTCACAGACAATAAAACAGGAGATGGGTGGTTGCAAAGAAGACTTGCTGACTGACTCTAAGCAGTTTTTCATTTCCTAAGCAATGATGACAAGCTTCCAGCTAACAGTAAGAGGTATTGAAACTGCTGCTTGTGCCACTGTTTCTTCTCCTTTGCTAGTCTGCTGTTTAAACTACTGAAACAGCCAAATGTGTTAAACAAACTTTGACTGTTTTGACCTGATTTGTGTAACTGTAGCATGGAATATTACCTTGCATGTTTAAAGTGGTACTAACTTCAGGCTCCTGCGGATGGGATTGCACGAGGATGATCGGGCTATAAATTCCTGGGGGTGGGGGTGAAAGGACGATTAGATTGAGAAGAGGTGGTACAGTGCAGTAAAGGTCTCATTCCATGTGTGAAAAATGTGTGGATCCAAAGCAGGTGTTAATTTACACCAGCAGTGGCGAAAATCCCAGTATACAGCAAATTCTGCTCAGAACTGTGCAAGACAGGCATCTACCAAAGCTGGCCCAACTGAGCGATTCTGTTAATGCAAGAGTGGCTAAACGTTGATGTTGCCTACATCCAGAAACTCAGTGAAACATTAAATTACAGCTGTTATTCATGCTCATGGAGGTATTACACACTATTAGGTATGTTTCAGTCACAGGTGACTCATTTGTTGCCTGGTGAGCTTATACTGTAGGCAACTCAATTGTAGGCAATACAACTAGTTGCATGAGTTTCATTCAGAGAAAGCCAGACTTGAGTTTCTTAACTAGCAGTGTTAACAGTGATGCCTTGTTATATCCAGCCATTTCCTTACTTTAGATATAGCCCATCTGATGTTTGATAAAATGTCAGCTTGGTTGTTGCTATGCCATCCACAAAGACACTAGCAATTGGTCGAGTCGCCTGTGAATGCTGGCAAAACTCAAACAGAGGGTGAATGAAATGTTGTGTATTCCCCATCTCCAAAATTGTGTTGCTGATCAAGATCTGACTATATTGCTAATAAATTGCACTTGCTGTGTAAAGGCCTTTAGAAAGGCTATGATTGAAATGGACCCCTCTTCTGCATCATTAGTACTGTGCTATATAGGGTGGAACTGTGGTACCTAATGAGTAGCAGTAAACCGTCAGTATTCATCAGTAGTCACCACTCACATAAACATCTAACATAACATACATGAACATTACATTCTTGAGGCTGTAGGCAAGAGAAGAAAGATATGTTTTAAGGTTAGATTTGAATGTGGGAATTTACATTGAGAGTGTGGGAATTCACATAATTAGAGAATTCCAAAGACCAGGAGCAAAACCTAGCAAAGGCTCAGTTGCTAAAGCTATGGAGGTTTGATAAAGGAATAGTGAGTAGCCCTAAGGAGGACCTAAGAGTACATGTAGGTTTGTAAGGAAGAAAAAGAATAGACAGATAAGAAGGAATGAGGATGTAAAGATCTTTTTGAGGGAGCAGCAGGATTTTGAAATGTATTTGGTACTTTATGAAATGTATGTGGTCTGTCTCTTGTGCGGCCTGTCCAGGGTGTTTCCTATATTCCGTCCAATAGGGAAGGGCTCCAGCACCCCCTGCAGCCCAGAAGGAAAAGCATCTTGGAAGATGAACAAATGAATGAATGAATGAATGAATGTCTCTTGTGCTACAACGACACTGGATGGCATTCCTGCCATATTCCATTCATTTAAAGTGTTATGTTCGCAGCGTCTTCGTACTCTACGCTGACGCCACAGTACTTTGTTAAATAGCATAGTGTATCACACCATCGCCCCATACATAGGCAGGATTACAACAATTCTGCTACAAAGCATTGAACAAAAAGATAACTTAAAGCTAACATTGCAAAGTGCCACAAAGGATTCAGGTAAAGAAATAGATAAACCACTTTTGATTTCCTCAAGAATAATTTTGGTTTGTGAGATTGAAGATTTAAAGAACCTTCACATAGTGAAGTAAATAATGAATAATGGAAGCAAATGTACAGATTCTTCAATGGCATTGCACAAATGACCCTGATTACTGTCTCTTAGTCATGCCAGTCAACGTAGTAGTCACCCATTAGTAAAACAACACATTAATCTGTAAAGACTATTAAAGGAATGAACACATTAGGGAAATGATGGAGTAAGCAGTATGGGTATATGTAAATGAGCAAGTGCAGTGACTGTATTATTCAAGCATGTAGTGTGTACAGTGTACATGCCATAAATTAAATTAACAAGCATTTTTTCCAAGGTGAAAGTGTTGAATAGTCTTTTCAGATGTGAAATGTCAAGAGCGCGCTTTCACAAAGACCTTATCATCCGAGTAAAAAAAAAAAAAAAAGAATAAAAATCATATGGCCTCTAGACATTCTCCCCCAAGGTAGTGAATCACTCTTCTTTTTTTCAGGACAGCCAAATTATGCACTAATCGTGTTCAAAGATTAGCCCTGATGCATTTTCCCTTCTTTGTGCGTGCCATGTTACTTAGTCACTGCGGCCTGTCAGAGCAAATTTCTGTTCGTAACAACCGGACCCCTGTAACTCCATCACTATGGGCGCATTTTCGAGCCTCTTCACTTACAAAAGGCCCAGCTATCCATCATCATTTCACGGCTGGAAATGGGACCTACTTATCTCTAAAGGTTAGCAAATGCAATGTCAAGTTGATTTAATTGTGAATCTTGCTGTCATCCCTCCGACTCTAACAGATATAAAATGGGGTTTGTACTTTCACTCGTGAGTGCAGGCCATCCAGTTTTGTGCAGCTAGCACCTTATATACCGACATCTGTTTACTCCCTTTCTGTTTAATTTGTTTATCCAGGACTAGTAATGATTGGATGATTGGATGAGCCTTATATTTGTCAAAACGTTTTGTTCTAAGCTACACTCATCATCAAAAGAATAGCTGCACAAATAGGAAAGAAGCAACCGACAGGAATGAAACTTGGTGGGTAGGTTTAACATTGTGAGACATCCGAACGATTCAGTTTCACACTTGGCCGCACATGTGATGTAAGCAAGGACAGGTCTTATCGATGTACCTGACTGACCTAACAGCCACGATTGTGGACATTTAGCGAGCAGTGATGCCCTCCATGAGTCATCCTGTTAGTGCCAGCACCATTGGCAGACAACTGCACGATGCAGGACTACATGCAAGCAGACTGTTACGACAACTGCCCTTAACACCACATCAGCGTCACTAAAGACTGCATTGGTGTCATGCCAGACTGTCACGGAGTGACTCAGAATGGCAGCGGGTCATCTTCAGTGACGTCTCCCGCTTTTGTCTTGGTGGAGATGACCAACAAATCCATGTGTGGACGCACCTTGGTCAGCACCAAGATGAACATGAATCATCAAACATAAATGATGAACAACAAATCTGTGTGTGTAGGTACCGTGGTCACCGCCAAGATTAACAGTTTGTTGTCACACTTCACATGACCAGAACGCCTGTTATCACTCCACCTTCACCCCTACTGCAAAATCTGCAGGAACTGTGTGAGAATATTCAAGCTGCATGGGATGGATTATCACAGGACACCATCAGGAACCTCTACAACTCCATGCCGAGACGTCTGGCATGTAGGTGCACTTTGTAGTTCTACAGTTACTGTAGTCCATCTCTGTTTCTCTGTATACTTTGTTAGCCTCCTTTCACTCTGCTCTTTAATAGTCAGGACCCCCTCAGGACCACCACAGTGCAGTGCTGCAGTAACACTGACGTGGTGGTGGCATGTTAGTCTGCTGGAGCAAAGACAGCAGTGCTGCTGGAGATTTTAAACACTCACTGTGTCCACTCACTGTCCTTTCTATTAGACACTTTTAACTTGTTGGTCCAACTTGTAGATGTAAAGTCAGGGATAATAGCTGCTGCTGCTGCACCGTTTGTGTTGGTCATCCTCCAGTCCTTCATTAGTGGTCACACGATGCTGCCCACAGGGTGTTGTCAGCTGGATATTAATGGTTGGTGATCTATCCCAGTCCAGTAGTGACACAGAGGTGTCAGGGTCTGCAAAGTATGCAGAGAAACAGAGTTCAAGACTTCAGCTTAGTTTTCCTAAATCCTAAACCTAACCCTCACCCTGGTCCTAAACTTAACCCTGGCATTAATACTAGCCTCAACCTTAACCCTGTTAATTAACAGCTGAGCTCAACAGATAGATGGTTAACAGCCATGGACACTTATGGATAATTACTGGGTGCTATCTAAATGAAACAGGATCCATATTATAAATATTATTATTATTATTATTTTTAAAAGAAAATTTAAAGCCTTACAATAAAAAGCCTGGGGTCAAGACAGGATGTGTGGAGTCAATGCAAATTACTACCTAATAGTAAATAATTGCATTTGAAAATGCTTCATTTAAAAAAAAAAAAGTGTAACTGTGCATGAGAAAAATCAATGTAAATGTGCCATTAAATATACAACAGTGGTTCATAAGCTCAAGTTGTGTACCTTAAATGAGTTTTAGGATGTTTTGACACATGAAACTTTGGACCAAGGTTCATGCTTTTGCTACATTTGACTTTTTTTTGCCAAACTGAATATTTTGTCTCCTCCTTTCCCCATGTGCTACCACAACTTCTTTTTAGTTCTGTTATGTTCTTTTTTTCTTCTATTACATAATGGCTGATGATAGTCTGCCTCAACTTGTTTTCACACTACAAATGAGCTTGCCCATAGTTCAGTTTGATCTGGGCCACCTCTCTTGGTCAAACCCAATTTTGGTCCTTTGGTCTGGAGCATGGCTGGGGGCATGGTTCACATGCTATCTTGGTTCAACCAAACTAAAACCTCCAAATTTTGGGACCAAACATAAGGTAGTTGTGAAAGCACCTACATTTACACTACACTGAAAGAACTCTACATTCACTTTTCCAGGTGAAATATGTCTATTCCCTGGTAGCAGGAAACGTTCTTGACTAACTTGACGAACTTTGACTAATGTTACTTACAAGTTCTAATAAAGTTTTAAAGAAATGACGTTCAGAGGATGTTTTGAGGATGTGGTCAGGGCAAAGTAAGATGCTACATTATAAACAAAGAAGAACATTGTTAACATTGGGAAAATGTTTTATAGATGTTACTGAGACCTGAGACACAGAATGTTTTTAGAGACCGTTCTCCTACCTTCAGAAAGAACACTCTGGGAACCAAAAGAAAACTTCCCACTGAAAACATTAATGGAACATTGCACTGAATATTCTCAGAACGTTTTTAGAACAAATCATTTCTAGCAGGGTATGTACGAGTTCATTACCATTTATACTAGGAATATGGAGTCAATGCAGCTTAAGAATTGCATAACTATAAGTATTGTCTGGGAATACAGTACAGGTATGTTTGCTAGCTAAAGGTACTAACTAAAGACATACCTTTAAACGTACCACCCCAGAGACAAGCGATAGACTCTGGACTTTTCTGAGAGTGAAGGTTTAAAAGTGTTAGGCACTTCAAAATGCTGTTTTCTTCCCTCATGCTGCTTGTGTTGTGAGGATGCATTGGGGGAAGTACATTTCTGAAGATTGCTCCCACAGCTTTACCCGGATGATGCCTCCTCATTTGCTATAATTAAGACTAATACAGAGGCAGCTAATAGCTTTAATTCGTTAAAAAAAAAAAACCTGTTGCAAAGACGCTAACGATCAGAGCTGAGGTGTTCTGATCTCCTTATGGAGCTTACGACCTGACACAATGTTTTGCAGGGATGGCAGTGTATTCATCCACCCACCAGAGCCTCATGCCACCCACCACAGAGTCTGACTCACCTATCTTCACAGCTTTCCACGTCTGATGCCACATCGCTGTTGGAGAAGACATTCAAGTGTGTGCATTCTCCCAGCGTTTGTGTGCATGTACTGTGTGATTGTGTAGGTGGTGCAACCTTATAGCTCCTTTCAACCAAACAATATGGCAGGAAAAGGACCAGAACTTGCACTCCTCCTTGGCTGTTCGAGGCCCAAAATGACAAGATTATCAAGTCTTCTGCTCTTTGGAATGTTTGCTCCATCGCCTCCTCCCCCTGACAAACTAAATGCTATTAGCAGCAAACACGTCCAAAACAGTGGGCAAGATTGAAGTCTTGCCAGAGAGGGGTGGAACTGACCTCAGAGCAGACAAAGCGCTGCTTGACTGAAATGTTTAGGGCTTGTTAAGGAATTTCAAGTGCTAACTATTACATTCAGTGCCTTATTAACATCTGGCAATAATAGTTTGAAGTTATGATTGGAAAAGATGTTTTTTTTTCCTTTGTTTTATTAATTCACTTTTGTATTTTCCAACCACCATCCAAAGGATGGAGTACCCCTTCATTTACTGAGTTTCCAGCCATTAAAAGAAGCAATTTGTGAGATTGTTAGCTTGTCATTTCACAGAGATATCTACTGAAGTTAGCACGCTAACCAGCTAGTCCCGGACCATAACGATGGCTGGAGCTCTTATCAAGTGACACACTTCCATCAAGGATCCACATTTGGCAGCAAGCAAAGTAGTGATATAAATAGAAGCAAACCAAGAGTTAACATTGGTGCTCTTTTCCAATACTGCTGACGCTTTTGGCGAGTAAAGGAATGAAGTTTGATGCTAAACTTGCATCTAGACTGGCAGAACTGAACTCTTCTAGACTGGTAAGAACTGAAGAGATTTCCTTGTTTCCTATCATAAGAGTGAACATTACAGCTTCCTGGTGTTATGCTGACCCCCATTGTTTGGAGAATTGTAATTTGACAGGTTGCATCAATGCTCCTTTACCTTGTGGTTACAGTTTTGGTGGTCTACCAGATCTTTTCAGAATTTTTTGAACTCCACTTTTGGACACCCCTGTTTTGTCACTTATTTCCCTTTCCTAATGCAATTTGATTATCCTAAATCTATTTATTATTTTTACAAAAATGAATAGCTTGCATATAATGATTGTTTGTATGTAAAAAATAAATGAATGAATGTTTACTTACATTATAACATACATACACTAGGTTAAACTAAAAGTTCTCCCATTAAGTGTGAAATGTATACTCAAATATGTAGATATGTAGCCAGTACGTAATCATTCACTTTGGTACTATTAAAAAGCAGAGCAGATTTTAGGTTGCATTTTATTTTGCTTCTAAAGTAACCTCAACTTATCTAAATGACTCTGTGGTGGTCAGTCCACTGCTCTTGAGAACACCAGCAGCTTCATTCGATTGTTCTTCTTTTTATCTCAGTAGTGGCTTCTTGACAGCTACACATCCTTTCAGACCCATATTGCCGAACTGTCTCCTCACAGTGGAGGGATGGACAGATCAGTGGCCATCTGCAAATTCTCAGAATGGTGTATGTTGCACGTACGCATATATCACATAACCACATCATTCTCTGAAAGCAGCCAGTCATCACACATCATAATATAACAAGCTCACCATGTTCACACGGCGCCCTTCCCACCCTCCTGTGTCTTTTAACTACAACCGCCAAATGACTTCCTGCTGACATTTGATCTCCACCTCCCAGGCTTCTGCACTGTAGTGTCACTCTCCATCTCTGACGGAGTTCACTCAATTAGCTAAGACCGGGCCGTGCTGGTGGAGCTCAGGCCAGATCTGTAGCCCTCTCTGCTCACCTCTCATTACGCACGCCTGCCTCTCAGCAGGGAGGCCTCAGCTTCAGCTCTCTGAGGCGTGACTGACTCACACTGGGCCACATCATGGCTCCTCTCGCTCCTTGTCGGCTTAAACAGCACCTCCTAGACTAACGTGTGTTCATTCTTCTGAGAGATTGAGGCATACGGGAGCTGGAGCTGTGAAGGACCTGAGCAGACGTGCTGTTTTATTTTTGTGGAGGTGGAGGAGCAGAACTGATTATGCATCAAGAGTGTATTCTGCTTTCAATTCATCTGATGAAAATATTTAGAAGGGACTATTTTAAAGGTTTTGGGAAGCTCCTTAAGCTCCTTATCCAGTAGCTACTAGACCTTAATTTAACAGCAACATCACAACTACCATTTATATTATGTAGTTATGCAAGAGTTCTTGGGATTTAAGATCTCATCATCTTCAAGCCTCTCATCATCCTTGCAGAAGTGGTGGGAGTTTTGTTGGGTAGTTGGTCAGATCATAATTTATTGAGATAATCACATTATTTTGTGCAAGTAATAAATCATGTAACAATTTGTCTCATTTGCAAAATTTGACCCTAAAGAAACATTTTCCCATTTAATTAGCTATATGAGTGGATCAGAAACACTCATATATAATACACTCATCAATAATAGTTGCACAGACTAGTTGCAGTAAATTATAAATTTAGACTTATATGGGCAATATTTATTGAGTTACACATACAAAAGTAGTGTCTGGGTGGTGTTGGGTCATGTTTGCAAATGTAATGTGGCAGACATCTTAGCATGGAGTTGTAGAGGTTCCTAATGGTGTTTTGTGAAAAAGTGGCTTGAATATTCTCACACAGTTCCTGCAGGTTTTGTGGTAGGGTTGGAGGTGGAGTGACACCATACCTTCTGGACAGGATGACTCACGGAAGGCATCATCACTGCTAGCTGAATGTCTGCAATCGTGGCTGTTGGGTCAGTCAGGTACAGCGATAAGGCCCGTCGTTGTTTACGTCAAATGCATGGTCGAGTGTGAAACTTGAATAATTCTCATGTCTCACAATTTCAAAAAAAAAAAAAAAAGTTTCATTCCTGTCGGGTGATTCCCTCTGGGTGCAAATATTTGAGCAACAATTCTTTTTGATGATGAGTGTAATCTGAACGCATTGCAAGCTGGACATCACACAATTTTCATAGGGTCCAGATTTGGTTGGACGGACCGGCGGAGGGAAGGACTAATGGAGCAGCCACATGCGAAATGAATGCTGAGGAAAAATCCACAATCAAGATCCTGGCATACGCTCACAGCTGTTATAAGTGACTGTAGTTGGTGTGTAATACATCACTGCAACCTTCACTGAGTTGTTTTGCCTTTAGGTGAACTGCAGCAGATCAAGGGTATGGCTTACTTGGTAGCACTAATCTCTCCGGGCATTTTACCAAGAGCAATGTGAGGGCCACAGGTCAGTTGCTGTTCAGCTCTACAGGTTAGCTGCTCTTAGGAATAGGCCTTTTTTCCAAACACTTCCACAGTGTAGGGATAATGTGCTCCCAGAGAAATTGGTTGACAGACAACACTGGGCAGCTCAGCTGAAGATTTCATCACTGAATTCCACATCACTGAGCACAACGGTGCTTGGATGTTTAAACCAAGGACTGTATTTATAATATATATCACATATACATTCTGTGACTCGACTCCACCATTGTAGCCTCTCGTTCTCACTCTCATTCAGATATTGGAGGTTCTCTTGAATGAACTCTTGTTTCCACTTTGCTGTTGCTTTGGTTGGTTTGCTGCTCATTGGTTTATTCATAGGTCTCCCACATTCACTGTCCAGGATAGTTTTCTGAAAGTGATGAAGGACTTCCTTAAAAGCCATTTAAACTTCTACTTGAACAAGAGGGCTACAGTGTGCAGCTGGGCTTCAGGCTCCACTACTACCGATGGTCCAAACTAGGAAAATGCGTTAACACTGTTTAAAAAACAGTGTATGGAATTAGTCATTTATCATGTTAATGCATTATTAGTGCATTATTGCCATGCATTATTAACACATCCACTTTGTCAGGCCTAGTAGACAACCTACGACTTCAATTACGAGCACACTCAATATGATAATGTCAGTTCAATAAAAATTGAACAACAAGCACCCTTACGGTAATCACATCACATATAATTGAGCAGGAGGCTTATTTGTCCCATTTTCCCTGATGTCCTGCTTTTGCTTATTACATAACAATTTGACCTCTTCATTAGGTAACTCAGCTCTTTACATACAGTGTCCCTGAGAAAACTGAGGCTAAAGCTTCAGCGTAGATAACAAACAATTGCAAGTTAGCCTCATGACGCTGATAGTGTCAAATGCTAAAATTAACAATGTAGGGTCCTAAACAGATATGTACAATGACAGAGCAATATATTAATTTAAAATGCTAGATAAACCTCATAGATTGGAGGCTATTAATGTTAATATTAACAATTGCTAAAAAAGTCCTTTGTCAGACATGGGCAGGGTTGAGGTTGTGAAAATGTCATGCTGCTTGAAAGTTCCTGCAGACTTTGCAGTAGGGGTGGACATGGAGTGACACCACCAGACCTTCTGGACATGTGATGCGTGACAACATACCGTTTATCTTGGCGCTGACCATGGTGCCTCCACACAGATTCCTTGGTCGTCTTCGCCAAGCAAAAAATGGGACTCGTCACTGAAAATGACCTGTTGCTATTCGGTGTCACTCCATGACAGTCTGGCACGACACCATTGCAGTCTTGTTGTAATGGAGTGTGTGCATGTAGTCCTGTGTTGTGCAACCGTCTGCCAATCGTGCTGGATGAGTCATGGAGGGCATCATTGACCAGCTGCACACAAAATCGGACCTGCTATGGTAACTCACCTCTTTTAATTACAGTGTCCTTGAGAAAACTAAAGGCTAAAGTTTCAGTGCAGATAACAAAAAATTGCAAATTAGTCTCCTAACATGAAGTTGATAGTGTTAAGTGCTAAGATTAACAATGTAGGGGAATAAAAAGATAATATTATCTATTCCTAAAAAGTCCTTTGTCTGTTGACGTGGGCAAGGTTAAGATTGTACAAATATTATGCCCACTACTGGTTTACAGGGTTAATGTCATATTACTCTTGTTAAAAAAAAAAAAAAAGATGTTCAGATATTCAGATTTGCGAATAATACAGAACCTCCTAAGCCAAAATTCTTACTGTGCTTTGTACTATTTGTACTATTTGTAGACAGAGCAGACAGTCAGTGTGGCGTAAAGCAAAGCGATGACGGTGCCGAAGTTAATGAGATTAATGTTGGAGCCACTTCCTCTCAACACTCTTGGCTTGGGGTTCAGTCCTCTGAGGCATTAGCACTCATACAACCCTCAACCCTCTTTTCTTTAAAGCCAGCAACCCAATTCTCTAGATTACACCCCCTCTGAGAGAACAGTAGAAAAGAGAGAGAGAGAGAGAGAGAGAGAGGGAGCAAGAGATGAGAAGAGAGAGAGAGAGAGGCCCCTGAGCCAGCATTGCCAGTCCAGTAGTGTTTGTTTTATCAGTGCCATGGTGGTGCAGTGGGAACATGACTAGAGTGGCCTCAGCGCTTCCTCTGGAAAGCTCAGGTGATGAATGCACCGAGCCAATCTAGGACACTGCAACGGAAGCACCATAAATTTTGCAACCCTATCACAGCTTGCGTGGTATTGCATCCGTGCATTGTTTTTAGCCCTTTGTGAGGACCAATTGATAGACCAGGACAAATTTGCATCTGTGAGGACAGGTGGCTTTTCACTACAAATTATTATAATTATTTTCATTTGATTATTATTATTATTGTTATTGTTATTATTATTATTATTATTATTATTATTATTATTATTGGATAAACTGAAAGAGAAAAATGATTTTGGCATTGTATTACTCAGCCACAGAGTGGGAGTCAGTGGTCAGTCAATAGAAATACTCCTAAATGCATTAATATGAAAGCATTAATGTGTTCATATGTTTAGCATGTTATCACCCTCATAAGAAAACCTCAGTTTACAGTTCTTATTTATTCCCATTTCTTTCGAAAGCACTGGCTAACCCTTCACATTATTTCATGACATGGACCAACAGAAACTTTGAAGGCAACATTATCATAACTATATTACATAACTTACAATCATTTGATAATGCATTTTATCCCTGTAGCAACCAATCATACATCTGAATCAAGTCAACTGAATTAATTCAAATGCTATTTTACACTAACATAAGCGTCAACACAAAAAACACTTTCTTTCAGGTACTACAGCGAAGGATGCTGCTGGATCTATGGCCATATTCATACTGATCTACCTCGGAAAATTCTTTGAATGTTGAAGTCTTTCAGTGCACGTATGGATGTCTATCACTAAGTTAGTGTTAGTGTATGTGTGTGCGCGTGTGTCGTTGGGGGGTTAAGGATTACAGCTGTCTCTTGGCTGTGGGAAGTGGTTCAGGACTGCTTCCCATTGGTCATTCCCATGAACCCGGAGCGCTGCAGAGGGGCACAGTGGGAGGCCACGGCAGGGACTTTCTGCATATCAGCCCTGCGCCACATTGTGACAAATTGCCAACTATTTATCAACGAGTTTGCACTGGATTTTGAAGGATGCCAGGAGAACACTATGCAGAAGCTGATTAGAATGAGAACTGGACATTGTGTGTAATACTGTGTGTAGCGTGTAGACAATGTGTGTAGGGTGTGTGTTAGTTCTTGCTTTCATACATTACTTGATAAAAAATATCCTGTCTTTGTAGGAAAACCAGAGATAAAGATGCCTACCTTGTGGGACCTGGTATGATTATTATTATTAGTTCATAATAATGCTGTAAAAATACGACATTTAAGCTACTGTGACACTGTGTGCTGCAATATAATATTAACATCATATATAATATGTAATATAATATATATATATGGTAAATAATTTATCTTAGCTGTTAATGTGGCTTGCGTGTAAAAACAAAAACCACTGTATCACAAAAAACATAAATATCTCCTCAGTGCAACACCCAGGCATGATTATCCCAGACCTGGTGAATCTAATTGTCACTTTAATAAAATTCTGTCTGGCAAAGCAGCTAAAAGGTCTCAAAAAGCGACACATTATACCATGTTCTAAAACACAGATGCACAAGAAGTGACTGAGGTCTACCAGCCTAGAACGTGTTACAAAGCCATTGCTAAGGTCCAGTTAACCACAGTAATTACCACAAATGAAAAAAAAAAAACTTTGGAATAGTGGTGGACCTCCCAAGGAGTGGCTGGCCTACTGAAATTTCACCAAGAGTGCATCAACTACTCATCCAGGAGGTCACAGAAGAACCCAGATGAACATCTAAGGAACTGCAAGCCTCACTTGCCTCAATTAAAGGTCAATGTACATGATTCTACAATAAGAAAGACGGGAAAAAAGGCATCTATGAGATGCAGGCTGTAAGGTGCAAAACACTACTGACCAGCAAGAACGCAAGGGCTTGTCTTGCATCTGCCAATAAACATTTAGATGACCTCCATGACTTTTGGGATAATATCCTGTGGACTGAGGGGTCAAAGGTAGAACTTTTTGGGAGATATGGGTCCCATCACATCTGATGTAAAGCTAACACAGCAGTCCACCATAACAACATCATGCCAACATATCCTGCAGGAGAATATCTTGAAGCCCACCCATGAGTTTGTTACCTAAAGCCCGAACACAGTTGGGTTATGCAGCAGGACAGTGATCAGGAGCACTCAAGCAAGTCTTCCTCTGAATTACTAGAAAGAAACAAAGGTAAGGTCCTGTAGTGTTTGAGTTGCAAGACCTTAACGCGGACAGTTCATGCTTAAAAAATCCTACAATGTTGCCTCAAAGACTCATCACAAGTTATCACAAACATTTGATTTCAGTTGTTGCTGTCAAGTGTGGCACAACCAGTTACTTGGTTTATGGGGGCAATTACTTTTTTCACATGGGTGATATGGGTTTGTAATGCAATAAATGTAATGATCATTTAAAAACTACCAGGAGAGGCAAGTTATGCAAGTTGTCTATTTAATTTAGTTGGCTGATCTGAAACATTTAAATCTGATACATTAGCACAAATAGAAGAAGGCGGATAAGAGACAAATACAATTTCAAAGCACTCTATCATTAGTTTCATCTCCATTTTTGTGTTATTTATTTATTTATTTATTTATTGTCAGCTGCCTTTTTAAAATGTGTCATGTGGTCAGTTTCATGATGACTGGACAAATATAATGCTCTAAAATGCTTCCCTTCACAGTAAAGACTTTTTTTCTGCTTTTGACATACAAGGTTTTGTTGTGACAGCCCTGATGCTTTATGGAAACAATATTGTGTGTGTGTGTGTGTGATGTGGTAGATATGAGAAATTCACAGCCTCTTCGCCCAAACTACTTTATCACGACCATATAAGGAAAACCGCAGCAATGAGCATGTTAGGTCTGCTGTTAACTGTGCAAGTGTTTTAAGACTTGTTAATGGCAGGAATAACTTTTCAATGGCTGTTATTTTTTCCTAGCCAGGCTATGGGCTTTAATTATTAGCACAACCTCAGGTTTATGTTCAATCTTAAAATGTTTTTAACAGAAATCATCACATCTTTACCACACAATTGTTCTGCATTAGTCATTAGTCAGTTAAATGGCCAAGAAGAAGCGGAATAAGAGCTATGTGGCCTCACATGTTGACTTCAAATGACTTTAAAAGTTCTCTCTATCAGCTGAATCCCTATTTTCTCCTCTTAAAGTCAACATTTAGCTAAATTAAATTTAGTCTCCCTGTTATATTGGGATCTGAACCGGATCTGAACAGGCTTTGGAAATAGAACTGAAAATGCATCAGTGTTTATCTGGGCTTGAATCTTCTATACAGTTCTTTTTAAGACTGAGGGAGTACAACATAATGTCCGTAGCTTTAAATCTCACTCTGTGGGGAAGTCGTTACACTGTGTAGGAGGGCAGCTTGGTGAATTTTTTGTGGGACCATGGAATAGTTCCTCGTCAGAAGGTCCCTAAGGATATGAGTATGGTAAACACGAATGGTCATCCACTTATTAACCTTCTGGCCACCATCTTTCCTCAGCTCATGTTAACTATTGGAGCAGGCCAAGAGCTTGGAAATCCCCCAAACTGAAAGAGACCCCATGTCATTCTAATTTAAGCCAGTAATTTCAGGTCAAGTCAAAATTCCTATTCTCCTGAGTGCGGCAACCTGACTCTGAAAAATAATTACAGTCGCCTACAAAAGGCCACTTGTAGTTCATGCTTTATCGAAACACGCATGACCTCATGCACCCTAGCAAGCTGTTTTTCTTATCTTATCTATTCACATAAAGTTACTTCTTAGGTGCAGAGCTGGTGGGAATCAGACCTGAATGGTTGTTTCTCAATTATGCTGTTTTCGTAAGAGTCACACCAAGGCAACTGCATTAAAGCAACAGAAACACCATGACCTTGAGAACCACTTCTTCCTTTCCTCCTCACCCGCAAAGCCAGGTGGCTAAATGACTTATCTGTCCATCCCTGCACATCTCGACCTTTTCAACACCGTACAAATTAAGACGTGCTAGCGCCAAAGAAACAAAGAAACCTCACATCTGCTCCTCAGGCTTTGATTTGAGACAGAAAAGCTCCAATTGCTGTGATGCTTAGATATAATAGACAATTATCTGTGTGGCCAACAAGTGATATTGTCCCATGCTCTTCATAGAATTACGCTCGTCACACTTTCTCTATTTGTAGAGTTATGCTCTCAAAATCATGAGATTCATTTGAAGGAGCAAGCCGAAGTGTAAATTAGTTTACTGAACGGAGAGAACGGGACTTGATGACTTTCATTTGAGAAATTAAAGCCGGGGCTTAAGATGCAAGGGACATAGACGTAAAGAACACATACTTAGACCTATTATCCAATCTTTCAGAGGAGTCTCACCCAATGGTCAAATGAGAGATTTCATCAGCATAGCTGAGTAAGAACACTGCGTTTCCATTTGCAAGCGCTTTTCTAGTTTTATCAGCATTTCATCACAAAATGATGTAATATAGGAAGAACTAACTCTCCGGGACTTCACAGATTAGGCAAGCATTTAACTGTAGGCTTAGACTAAGGTGTATATTCTCAAGACATACTACTCAGTAAATTATTTTGTAATTGTTATCAGGGTGCGAATTATGCCCCTTGTTTTTAATTAGCTAGCTGAGTCTTGAAACTATAGAACTATATTAACTGCCCCATGAATAGTTTCTGACAAGGGTTTACTTGTCGTACCTTTTTAAAGTCTTCATACATGCAGTTATTCTTATTTGTTGCTACATGAAATTCAACCTGATATTATGCCTGAAACATGCCTATGCTACCAAAAGAGCACTCGTGTTACCCATGTTAAACTCGCTATGCACTCCTTAGTACTCCTTATTGGAAAGTCCTGTATTTAAAGGTCCTGCAATTAAAACAATCGTTGACGTGTTTCTAAACACAAGTGAATGCATTGTACAACTAATCTAATGAAGCATTATGGGAAATTAGTAGTTTCCTAACTTCATGCACAAGTTAGAGGAGTGGCAACTTTCACACAGCTAAATTTTCCTGTAACAATAATGCCAGGCTCCTGATGTGCTGACATACTTGCTAAAACTAGCTGTCTAATGAGCTCAGTAATAGGCAACTATTAGCTTATATTAGAAGTAAATGTATTTTCCCAGGTAATCATAATTAATATTGTTTAAGTTAACTATAAACTTTCAATACGAAATAGTTACCTCCGCAGATTTGGTTGTTGTAAATATAAGTGGGGGACATACAGCAGCATCTAAGTGCAAATTAATGCATTATATTAAGTATAGTCTTTCAGTAGCCTGTGCACATTTGTGGAATGATACCAGGTCGATAAAATTCTATACTTTAATTCTTCAACTAACTTTTCCTTTGGTTAACTTGCCATATTAGTAAGATATCTACAGAGTTAGCTGGTGTGTTAAGCAGTTGAAACTGGCCAGTAAGTTGGTTTCATGATTGCTTATTTGCAATTATTGATTTCTTTCTTCGACGGCTTTCAAAGAAAGGTAGCCAAATGTTGCTCATGCCATTGTTCTTAATATGTCATCAGCAACACTTTAATTTTAACTTTATTGCTAGTTTCATGTTAATTTCTATGCACTGTTGCAACTGCAAGGAGCCGCTAGGAAAAATTTGGCTGTGAGCGGCAATCTGTGGGGTCCAAGCACTGCTACCACCATTGAGACTTATCATCCAGTATAGGCCTTTATGCAGATAGAACACCAAGGAGGGACAGTCACTGTTTTTAGAATGACTTCATATCTGGTGTTGCTTCAGTGAATAGCTAGCTAGCCAAGCTCTAGTTCTACTATCACTGCAGTTCTACTCTCACATTTATAACTAATCTGCTTTTGCATTCACTTGTTTTGCTACTAATGGTAAAAATACTGTGGTTTGCTTTCTTATTACTATTATAGAGCTGCCTGTCTTGAACTTGTTAGTTGGAGAGAATAAAATCAAATCTGCAAAAATTTGATCCTTTTATCAGCTTTGTGATTATAAAACCAAGGTAAAATGTTAAGTGTGGGCCGTTGCGATGGAAATCTTACCTCAATCATTGTAGAGCTGTGTGTGGCTAGAATAAAAAGTTAACCCATACTGGGAATAAGTCATTCTAGGTGATTTAGGGTTTTTATTTAAACTGGCACCATGTATTTACAGACGGAAAGTTGAGTTACGGATTCTTAGATGGTGGTTAAGGATCAACCTGACTGAAGAAAGCGCGTCAAAACATCTGCTGAGGTGTCAGTAACATCTGTGGACATTGAGAAACATATATAACTGTCTCTTTGGTGAAGTATTCTGTCAGCAAAATGACAGAAACTGATGTGTTTAAGGGATGGAGTCCAGTCTCTTTGAAGACTGTGCTGTGGAAAAAGGAGATCCAAGGCCCAGGTGAATTGGCAGGTCCACTGAGAAGCTAAAATAGATGTCCATTCACACTGAGTGAGAGCCCAGGGCGACTGCTTGTGTCAGTGCCAAACCTGCCAGGCCGCCAACAGGGTAGGCATGACTCAGAGGGAAATGAATTGTGGGTACAGAGGGTTCTTCTTGCCGTTCGAGACAACACCACTGTTAAGGAAGGCAGCTAGCCTCCGGGCATGTGTCTTAACCAGACAAACACGGGCCATATGCTTCTAAATGGACATTTTGTGGGTGCTCGTTTAGGGGTCTTAGCCAGGCTGCTTTGATTTATGCTCAGATTTGGAAATGAAAACTGTTTGATAGTTCCGCAGTAGAGGAGTGTGAACGGACTGACAGAATCTGTTCTGACAAGAAAAACATTTACTGAATTAATTGAGCATTGCAAAAGTAAATAGAATATGGTAATTATTTTGCTGATGCAACACACTCACATTTAGGTGTTCTGTATGTGGCCGCTGTCTGAACAGGACCACGAATCTCTATAACTGTGACTTTAGAAGTAAAGGAAGAAATGTTCTTTCATTAAACATGTAAGTGTAAGTCAAAAGGTTTTTTTTATATAAAAAAGTTGTTTTATATAACTTCATCTTTTTCTCACTTATTAGTGATAGATAGATAGATAGATAGATAGATAGATAGATAGATAGATAGATAGATACTTTATTGATCCCAAAGAAAATTTAGCTACATTTCCATGAATCTTTCAAGCAAAAATAGTTAAATTGGCAAAAGTACAAAAAGACTAAATAAATAAATAAATAAATAAATAAATAAATAAAAGAAAGAAAGAAAGTTATGTTAGCCAAAATGTCATTTTTATATAATTAGAGTATACCCAATTTTGGATAAGACATATTGTTGATGTATGATGGAAACAAATGTATACTCTTTCTAAAATGTGGTATTATTCATTTTATAGCATCATATTCATTCATTCATATGTTGGAGTGCTGGCCTTTTAGTTTGTCTGTCTGTATTTCGTGCTTTGCTTTTAACAGTCCGAGGACTGGACTCTGTCTGTGATAATGCCGTACTTACGGAGTGAGATGAGGTCTGTTTATCATGAAGTGGCTGGAAGGCCTGCTCAAGAGGGTCTATTTTCCGATGACCGGTTGTAGGTGGGATATCAAACTCTTGCCCAAATGGGACAGTGCGGCTGCTGCCATTTGTAAAATGTGCCAGATGCTAAGTAGCGTAGATGATTGACACCAAATGGGTGGGATTATGGTATGGAGTGGCATTAGCGAGTCCCTAGCCAAACCTCTGAAATATATATGTGCCACATTGCACCAGAGCGAGCAACTCCGCATATAATGAAAAATAGCTCTGCAACCACAGCAGGCTTAACTTCATTTAGCTGCATTTAGCTTTTAGCTTCAATTTGCTTTCAGATCAGGATATAACATTTCTAGGCCTTGGCAGGGCTGTGTTGCTGCTGTCATGTCAAGCCTAAATCCATTTATTCTTTCTCTTTCTTTCTACACATTTTTCATCCTTTCTTTCTTTCTTTCTTTCTTTCCTTTATCTTCCTTCTTTCTGTCTTTCTTTCGGTCTTTCTTTTTTTTCTTTCTTTTTTAAATTACTCTTTTCCTTCACGTTTTATGAACATTTCATGATGAACAGATCAACAGAAATGGTTTAAAGTTATTTAGAATAACACTGTTGCTTAAAAATAAATTAATTAATTAAATTAAAAAATGTTGCTTAAAAGTCATGCCTCTGCTTCAAAACTTCACACTTAAGGACAGATTTCACAGATGAACAAACATAAGCAACATACGTTTCACAGATGAAAGCAAATTCACTTTGGGTGGCTGGTAGTCTAGTAGCAGAAGTAAACATGTAACCAGGAGGTTGTTGGTTTAAATCCCAGACTTGAAGGCACTCAACTCCTCAAATGAAAGATAAATGAAATTCTCCTTGTAGGATCAATAAGATACATAACATTAAACAGGTCTTTTATACTATTAAGAAGGATAGGTCAAATTGTATTCCAATAAAGGAACAATGTGTAGCGTAGTTACTGTAATAAATCATGACTATGATACGTCATCAGAGATTAGAGAAACATACTAATTTGAAATACCTGCTTCTTTAACAATGTTACAGTCAGTACATTCAGTACAGTCAGTACATTAGTCAGTACATTCTCCTCTGAAATCAAATGAACCAGAGCAACAGAGATAACATTAGATTCTATCTGACCTTAAAAGCCTCAGCATCTTTCTTAAATGCTCCATGACAAAAGACGTAGTTAAATGTGAATACATATTGTGGATGAAAAAAGCTTAGAGTCTAGATGGAGTTTAGGACTGATGTTGATGAGTTCATTTTCTACTGAACATCTGCTAGGGTTCGCTAACCATAATTAATTTACCTACTAGTAGGGATGGCCATTTTATTCCTGTGGTTGATTTGCAGCTGTTTTATCAAGGCAGTAAGTATTTGAGACACAGCCAGTGAAGTGATCCTGACTAGTGCTGGCTAATGCTAATTTTAAATACTGTCAGTCACACCAGAGAGGTGGACGATCCATGGCACCTCAGCAGTAACCACCATGACAGAAAGCTTTGGCTACAGCATCCATCCATCTAGCTAACATTAACAGAGTTATAAAATATCCACATAAGCTGGTTTATAATTTCACCACCATAACAAGTATCTCCCAAATGACAACTTTACAGCAGAGGGCAAAAAACTTTAAAATTTAACTTTAATGTAAAGCTATTTTGAGTCATTCCTGTTGGTCCATTCATTATGAAATCCCACAATGTAAATGGCAGCTGCTGTGCTCAGATACATAAAAATAAAAATCAACAGAAATTGAGATACATGTTTTTTTTGGATAGCTAAGGTTTGTGAACAATAAAACAACATTGCACATTAATACATTAGGTAAACAACTTTAATTGTAGGACTCATTGTCTATTGTCAAAGTTTAATCTTGTCCTTGTCTTGAGCTGTTTCGTATGGGTTCAGTGTCCTCAACCTGGCAACCCATGTGAACTTCGAGGAGGGAGCAGGGGTACACAACTCCGTCCAATATTTTGAATTTAGCAGAAGAACACTTGAAGTCAGTATTACATACCGGTACATATTATTAAACCCTGCATTACAATTAAACTACCATTACAAACACATAGAAGGAGGAGTGTAAAGTAACATTACCATAGCGGTGATATCTGGATAAAATACATGTGTATCCTTCTGTTCAGATTGACTCATTGTACAACATATTGTAGCTTTCAGAACAAAACTTGCCAGTGGCAGTCAGCATTCGCTGGATGTAAAGGGGTTAAAATGAGAGATAAATGGGTTAGAATTGGATTACACACACCCCAGTATAATGTGGGACTATACACATTTAAGATCAGTCTAAAACATCTTAGGCAGTTGTTGGGAGGAGTGATTCATCCTTGAAATTCACAGATTCATTTCTTATGACAGCAACAACATGCATCTCATTTTAGCAATTTTCTTTCTCTGAATGCATAACAGAATCATACTATGGTTAACACACTATGCTTAGCATCCCTGCCAAATAACCCCATGCTGAGGGTGCGGATGCTGAAAGTCGTTTGAGAGCGGCGCTCGCTTTTGCAATAAAAGATTTCCCTCATTGTTCTTAGTCTCACGTGTGTCGCTCCCTGGATGCACCTTGAGGCCTTCATTATCAGGTTAGACACCTCTCTCGCCGAATGAGCCGTGTGCAGGGATAATAAAAGGTGACACCTGGGCTTTGATTACCATCGCTTCTCTCACCTACAAAGCTCCACAGCCCCTGCCGCGATGGCATGGGAAGGTGACAGTTTGCCACCTCCGCGACTACAGTTCACCAAATGTCCTGGATGACGACAGTGATGTAAGAATCAGGCACATGACACTTCATTATCACAGGTTCCACAGCTTTCAAACAATGAAAGATGAGCCTATGTGGGCGTTTTAATTGAAAAGAGCTTATGGAATATGCTAAGGATCTATAAGTGAAAGCGGACTGTTACGCACATAGGGCCATGAGCTGTAAACGAACATCTACAGTTAACCCTTGGAAACAGAAGGGGAATCTTCAAGACCTTATAGGCCTAACGTTTCCTGAAAACTTCAGTTAATCTTTATTCAGGATAGTATGTATTCAGGATGCTTGTATTAATGCACTGTTCTTGTTTCTTTGTTAAACTGTGGAAGGGTTTCATTTAAAAAAAAAAAAAACAGCAGAAATTTGGCCAATCAGGAATTTCTTTTCCCTGAGGTGTCTATAGAAAGTCTCCTATTGGTTAGGGCTCTAAGAGATAAGGAAAAGTCTAAGCATCATTATGAAGTGACTCTTTCCAATAGGCAGAACCAATTTCCTGAGACAAAAAATACTCTAGGCCTTCTGGAAGTTCTAGATACATCACTAGCTAAATAAAGGCAGCACCTTATTTCTCATATTTGTTCATCTGTGAAATCTGTCCTGAAGTGTGAAATCTTTAAGTCCTGGTATAACTTGTTTATTTCAAACAACATTTGTAACCATTTTAATTGATCTGTTGATTGTGAAATGTTTACACAATGTGAAGGATAAGTATAGTTTAAAAAAGAAAGAAACAAAGAAAGACAATACATGATGGGAACAGCAACAGGATCCCTTCACCAGAGCTCATTACTATATAGTCACTATGGAACTCCTACAAGGTAAACTTCAGATGTCTGTGTTTAATCTGCTTTTTTTTAACAGGCAAGTTGAATGCAGCATTTACATTCTGGTGCAAATGAATTTTCTGTACCACCTTAAACACTGCAGCAGTTTCTAGTGCCTAAATACTGTAAATGATAGAAATGATAGAACTGTTTAAGGTGGAAAATACGACAGAGTAAGAAACTAGTTTCAGCCTCATTTAGCATTACTGTTGAAGTTTTTGACCAAGTTTTGACATTGATTGCCCACATTGCAGGCCTAGTTCCAATAGTCACCATACTTCATTGCTTAAAAAATGACTTGATGCTGAAAGCATGCTCTAGTTTGATATTGATTGTATCTCATGTACAGCTTTTTGTGAAGAATCAGAAGTGCAGATTCTAGACTTCCAACTGATACCATGTTTGAGATTGTAAGTAGAAGTGGAGAGATTTTATTACTGTGTGAATTAGAGAGTTTTTATTGCGCACACATAATATGGAGACTTAAATCCTTTGAATGTTAATGTAATCCACTGCATAACCAGCAATGCAATTAGATATGTCATTACTTTAGAATAGTGTAACAACAAAATGCCTGAGTCATTTCTGTCAAATCAGTTGACTTGGGTATATGACTTGTGACCCAAACCCAAAGACCCTGTACGTGGTCCTACACTTCTCCAGATTGTTCTCATACTTAGTAGTTATAACTATATAACTACACATGAATTTCCTAGTCATTACAGAATAGTTTGTAGGAGTAAATGAATAATTAGTTTTAAGGTCATTTTTAACTTATGTTTAACTGAAAGAGCCTGCAGTTAAAACAAACGTTTAAACGTTTTAAGCTGATTTCTTTGCTGTTGCTTTAGAAACTGCAACTAGTACTAAAAAAAAAAAAAAAAAAAAAAGTTGACTTGAATAAATTCCCGAACAAAAGTAAAGTTTGGTAGCAGCTTGCGGTTCCCCTCCCTAGCCCACTGCGGGCTTGTGGGGTGCAAATGAACAGTGCTCACCGGGGATATATGAGATACCTACAGATCAGCAGTGCGTCACGGCTGTGGCAATGTCAAGATGTCGCAGCTCGTGTGACTGGAGGAAGGCTCAGCCCTGTCGTCGGTGTAAGTGCCGAGCCTGCCAGCGCTTTTGACACCATTACTGCATGTCAATTAAATGTGTTACTGTAGTGAAGGTGCAGCCGGAGAGCGCCTGACGTGTTTTCTTTCTCCAGACGCCTCTCGTCTTATCTCAGCTTCACCAAGTGCGCGATCCCAAAACAAAAAGTCAACAATCAAATGATGAAAACTTTATTATGGAAATGGATCCAGTAATGGCGCACGGCTCTAGTGATTAGGATTGATTGACTAAGATGATAGTTTGCCGCTTGGCTTGATGAGAACATGCAATGATCACCAGAAGCAAAGCAACGTTTGTTGATCTAATATATTTGTATCATCCGGATACAATAAAGCAAGTGGATCGCTTCTTTCGGTTCTAGATTATATTCTACATATATGTACAGTATGTGCATATATTCATGTGCTCAGGCTTGTCCTGATGCTAACGTGCATTGATAGAATAAGTTGCACAAATTCATACATTCATAACTGCCATAGTGAGAGCATACAGTGAGGCCTATATTAGTCCTAGATTGATCTGTATATCATCAGAGTTCTATATTAAATAGGTTCTACACATATGCACAGTAGATAAATCCATTCTCAGCTCAAGAGCATTCAAGATTGATCTGAATAGTATGACAAACCACTACACGTATCGACAGTACATGAATACATTCATAAAATAAATGTATGTAAATAAATGTAATATATGTAATTCCTACTATTCCTCCTAATATCCTATTCATGTGGAAATTAAGTATTAATAAAAGCATATTTATACATATTTATATAACAATGGTCCTAGACTGATCTGTGCAGTATACTAGATCCAGTTGATTACATATATACAATCTCAGAAAAAAAGGTACTAAACTGTCACCTTGTCATTGGAGTGGTACTCTTAGGGGTGCATCTTCAGTACCAGAGCTCACAACTGATGTGGATCCTAATTGTACCATATTGTACCATGTTGTACCATATTCAGATGCCATATTTTTTAAGTTGTGTTGGCTCCACACGCCTGTCTAAAACGTTTTAAAGTGCTAGGTTATGAATAGGTACAAATACCTAGCTTTCCTGGGGGAAAACCTGTTTAGGGCACACAATTGGACCTTAAAACCATTGTTGTACCTTTGTGGGTACATTTATATTGTTTGTACCTTGATGAATGAAAATTGTATCTGCTCACCTACCTTTTGTTTCTGACAGTGTATGTGCAGTGCATGCACACATTCATACATTCATGCATGGGTTGTTGAGAACATACATCACAAGAATGTAATTTGGTGCCGCTACAGTACACATGAGAGAATATATATATATATACTTACAGTTCTTTTCTTGGGTGTTTTGGGCCATTTTTCTTTATTTTCTTCTTTGTCTGTTTTGTCGTGTCTGGCATGATATGTTAACTTCCTGCCTGACTGACTGCTTGCTAACAGTTAATTTTTTGTTTGATTGTGATGTCTGTGTATGTTGTCATTAGCGATGGCTCTGTAGCACTCAGTTATGCAATACTGCTGTTTGTTTTTTATTTAAAACTTCTTCACACAGAACCTTTAGCAGAATTGTTGATTGCTCAGCACCATCAAACATTCAGAATAAAAATGTACTTTGTACAAAAGATGAGATAAGCATGTAAGTGTTATAGATAGATTAGATTATAAACTATATTATACACACACACACACACACACACACACACACACACGAAAAGAGATACAAGGTGTATCTTTCCGTCCTTTCACTGTGAAGAAAACTACAATACTTTTGGGTTCGAAAGGATCTGTAGATGTTAAAAAGCTATTACTGAATAGCTTAGATTGTAAGAAGCAGAAAACGCAACCAACTTTGACTGATCTTTGGAGATGGGAAAAAATGTCCCTGCAGATTTCTTTGAAAAACTGAAAGCAAGTCTCCTGAAAAGAAGGAAGGCTATAATAAAGTGAAAGGGCGATTAAATTAAAAAAACATATTATATTTAACAGTTATGAGTGATTTTCTGTTAATTTTCTGAAATGGCCATTTTGACTGAAGGGTGGTATCTGACTTTTGCACAATACTGTATTTTAGGAGGCCTCTTAACATACAAACAACATATATATAAAGTCTGTATATTATATATACATATATATTAATATATATATTTCTGTTGATATTGTTTAGTAATGGACACTGTCCCAACTTAATAAAGTAGTAAACTAGTAAATAAAAATTTGTGCAGGTTCTAGATTGACCAGTATGGTACTAGATCACATTGATGTCTTCGTGCACATAATTGCTGACTCAAGCAAGGCGTCTTTTTACTGAAGTTGATGTTTGGATGAGCTCTGGTTGAGTGTTTGGAGCAGAGCCTAATCTAAGAGAGTGTTTTTGATATGCTCCTGTTCCATCTCATATGCCTGGACACTGGCACTTAGGCTCCTAATGGCAGCGTTCACCATTTATTCTCCTCTCTCACGCACTCTACCTATCTCTCTCACACTCCATCTTTCTTATCCCTTTTGCTGCCTCTCTCTCACACTCTTTCTCCATCCTTCCTCTCGAATGAGCCTGCATAGACTCCTTTCTCTATCCCCCTCTTTCTCAAGTCTCTGTCGATTTGTGTGCATAAATATCACATGAGAGCCTCTATTCATTATTGAACTGGCAAAAGCATGGAGCAAAGGGACTATCTTTTCAAAGCCAGTGTTGAAAAGAGCTCGCTGTTGTGCATTAAGCTCACTCTTTAAGCCGTCATCTTCGCGGATATGATTGTAATAATATCTGAGTGTTGCTATGACACCACTGTAATTATTGATTCTCTTCATTTTGATCATGATCGATTCATGATCCACCTACAAATGCATGCATTTATAGCAACTGTTGCACAGTTGAGGAAGCTTTAGGGAACAAAAATAAATAAATAAATAAATTCAATCTAATTGTAACTCACGGCATGTGGCTCAGTCTTTTGTTAAAATATGAAAATTAGAGTGTCCTATTCATTTTAAATAATATTTGTTTTGCATGCACTTAAAAGACTATGCTGCACCCTAATGACCTGACTAATAACTCACTCACTCTCTCGTGTTTAGCAGACCAAGAAATCTCCACGAGGGGGTGCTATAATAGCACTAAAATCATTTGTGTTCTTTCTTTGTCATGTAGTCGAGCTAAAGTAACTGCTGGTTGCTGGAGCCTATCCCAGCGCTCAGAAGGCAGGAAACACCCAGGCCAGGCCACCAGTCCGTTGGAGGGCAGACATACAGATAAACACACTCACACACACTCAGGGTAAACTTAGTGTCTCCAATTGAACCCAGGCCCTTTCTGCTCGGAGGCAACAACGCTACCCATTGCACCACTGTGCCCCGCTGTAACTGCCAACCAGTCATTCTGATTAGCTTCAACAGGCACACAGCTGGCCTAGCATTTTAAACTGGAAATGTATACATTATATAGCAACTTCAAACTGTAACGTGATGGTGTTTACACAGCAACAGAAGACGTCCATTATCTTTAAAGCCTGGATCAGACTACACAAAAGCTCTGTACTTCACGGTGTTCACTATGTCAATTCTTGCTGTGTCTTGTTTGGGAGACTGGCAGTACTACACTTTTGATGCTGATCCACAGTGAACCGAGCCCACCCATCCGGGTACAGCATGCAGTTTTGAGCTTGTTTTGACCTGTTGGACAGAGCTTGGTTTTTGCTAATGGAAACTGTTCACCTTCAGTGTTTGTGCTTATGATCATTTGAATAGACATCAGTGTCAGACTACTTAATGACCTTCTATTAAAGACCGGTGGACTGAGAGTGACACTAGAGTCTCTTCACCTAAAATGAGTTGATTAAGAATCTTGTTCCAGAAATGATAATAGGACATTACAGCCATAATAAATCATGCTACTTTTACTCTCCATACTTAAGTACATTTGAAGGTAAATACCTCAAGTGGAGGTCTAAAGGGAGGAACTTCTACTTTTACTGGAGGAATATTTTACCTTGGGGATCTCTACTTTAACTCAAGTATATGCTTTGTGTACTTCAACCATTATTGCGACCCATCATTGTTAATTTCCTATTCATAGGTCATCAGGACAGACAGTAAAGAAAGTGTCAATCATGGCTACAGAAGCACTATGTGTGATACTGGTGGTTTTGTGTTCCAAAAAGCAAAAAGAAAAGAAAGAATAAATGATCGTGGAGTCATTCTTGAGTGTCATGAAGTGGGCTGTATGGGCTGTCCATGGTTCAAAGCGTACTCGAGGTAAAGAACATGTTCGAGGTAAAGAAGAGTTTCAGTTTCACTGAAGCAGGTTAAGTAGCTATTGTTTTGTAATCATTGCTTAGCCATTAGCATTTAGGTAACGTGATTGTAACGCTGTTTCTTCTTATAAGTTTTCTTGTTATAAGTGATCTGTGGTTCGTTGTTTGTACAGCTCTTCATACAACTATAATCACCCTCACTCTTTTACATAGGTAATTACATAAGAGAAAATAAGCTGTTACAGCTATGAAGATGCACTGGGGTAATTACATGAGTAAAAACTGAGGTTAAACACATGTGCATCTACATAAGCTGTATGCAAGATCACCAGCAGTTGTGGCATGTATTGTTAATGTGCCGCTATGCAGTAAATAGAAACACAGATTTGATGGAACGTTCTGTAAATGTTCTGTAAAGCTTGTCCAACTTGGCAGTAGTTGTTATGATGGAATGCATTGGTGAGTGAGCAGAACATGGATAGGTAATGGATTAACTAGCAGCTGATCAGTGGTGTTTCTGCTGCATAAGTGCAGTTTAGCTGTGCTCATCTCTCTGACAAATGCATACACACATACACACACGAGCACTCTTGTCCCAAGTCTTTGCCTCACACAGCACCTTGACCCAATAAACCACATCCTGCGGGCTCCCCGTGGCTCAGGTAAGGACTACAGAGGCAAAGTCATTGTTGTGTCTCCCTGCTAATGGTGTTAACATTGTGTGGGCAATAAATAACAAGAATGAATAGGCACATAAAAAGAATTAATGAAACGTGCGTGGAAGTGGAGCAGCGAGATGCATGGTTACACAGTGTGGCGACAAATTACTGAGGGTGTGCGGGGTAACAGAGCAGCCATTACTCTATATGGCGAGCAGCTCTGGCTAACACCTGTGCTTCTCTCCCAACCACTCACCCTAATTAGCCCATCCAAACCCAAAGGATTCCCCACACCCAGCCCTGCTCTGCTGAAGGAGGAGAGGGGGTGATGTTTTCCCTACCTTCACTCAACCCTACCCACTCAAACACACACTCTTTCCATCTCCCAGCTGACTCGCTATTCCCAAAACTCAGGTCACATAATTCCAGTGTTTCCAGTGATTCAAGTGTTAAGTCGTGTGACGTTTCCCAGTGCTCAGAGTACCTGCTTGTTCTTAGCCTCAAGATCAAGGGACACTTCTTTGTTTTTCACCTAACGTCTATCTATCTAATGTCTAGACGTTAGATAGATTTTTTTAACCCTTTTTCGTCCTGCTCAACTTTTTGGTAAAGCACATTTTGATAAAGGAGGTGTTGAACTTAAGCTTAACTTCAATCATGCTATCTCTACCAATCGGCAGAGGTGTGTTCACTACAATCCACTAGAGATCACTAAGTTTTTCAATAGATATGGCTTTACTGTTCTCATCCATAGAGATAGCAAGCAACAAGTAAATCACTCCACATATGTGGATTGTTTTAGTTTTTTTGAAGATAAGTTTATGTTATTGGCGTTGGTATTGTAGTTTCAAAGGTTTTAATGAACAGAGTTATGTCAATTTATAAAGCAAAAATAAGTGTAATAAGGGTAAAATAATGCTAATGTAATTAAAATTAACTTTGTGGTTTTTTTTATTTTTATTGCCCCAAACAAACACAAAAATCAGTTTCTTTTTTCTTGGTGAGTTAAGGGGTTAAAGTCAACAACTATGTGATGAAAGTTGAGTTAATTTTGACTAGTCCCTGATGATTCCCACAAACCACAGGAGAAGAAAATGCTTTGCAATTAAGAAAAATCTGTGAAGATACCAAACTCCAAAACATGCACTTTTCAATGAATCCTTAGATTAAAGCAAATTCAATGTTTTACAAAAACAGTTCTAAAAAATCAAAGAATTATAAAAAAATAAATTCTGGTTACATTCACTTTCTATAAGGTTTGTTTTGTATCCATGCAGAACCTGGCTGGAGCCGGCAAAGCATTTTCATTAATGCTGAATGGTGGAAGGCTAGTAGTGTTAGCAGTTGCTTTACAGTTAGCAGTTGCTTTTAAAAACATGCTTCCTATTAATCTTACTCCTACAGTCTGGAAAAATCCGAATGAACCTCAGTGTATAGCTGATGATTGTCAAGTTACAATGTGAATTAAAGAGATATGCGTCACAGCATTCACTTTTCTTAGTACAGGAAATGCTTTGCCAATGATAAGAGATCACTTTATCACTCTAACTCCCTCAACACTAAAGATCGACTTATTGGTCCAATCTTCATTCTAAATAACCCACACTATCAGTCAAAAGTTTAAACATGGCTACTTATATAGGGTTTCCTTATTTTTAGTCTAATGCTTTACTTTAGAATAAAAGTGAAGACATGATACCATAAAACAGCACTCATGGAATTATGCTAACTTTGCAGAGGGTGAAACTAATTACTTGCAATTAAGACTGGTAAAAGATTGATGTTTTTTCTAAGCTATATTGGGCCAAGTGTTCTGTCCATCATGAATATTCTCAAAAAAATATTTTTTTGCGCAACAAAATACACTCATCATCAAAAGAATAGTTGCACCCAGAAGGAAGTGTCAGACTGCAATGCTATCCAGGTTACCAGGAACAATAAATGATGATAAATGTAGACTGAAATGGACAATATTTATTGAGCTTCACATATAGAAGTAGTGTCTCTCAGTATGTTGGGCCGCCATGTTTGCTAATGCTAATGTCAGGTATCTCTGCATGGAGTTGTAGAGGTTCCTTATGATGTCCTGTGATAATCCATCCCATGCAGCTTGAATATTCTCACACAGTTCCTGAAGATTTCACAGTAGAGGTGGAGTGACACCAGGCCTTCAGGACATGTGACACGTGACAATAAAACCATTCACCTTGGTGCTGACCACAGTGCCTCCACACATGGAATTGTTGGTCATCTCCGCCAAGACAAAAGTGGGACTCATCACTGAAGATGACCTGCTGCCATTCTGAATCACTCCATGACAGTCTGGCACGACACCACTGCAGTCTTTGGTGAAGGTGACCTAGTGATCTGTACATTGGTAGTCCTGCATGTACCAATGGTGCTGCCACTAACAGGATGACTCATGGAGGGCATCAGTGATCCCTGACTGTCCGCAGTCATGGCTGTTGGGTCAGTCAGGTGCAGCAACAAGACCCGTCCTTGCTTATGTCGCATGTGTGGCATTTGCATGTCTCATAATGTCAAACCTACCCACCAAGTTACATTCCAGTCAGTTGATTATTTCTGGATGCAACTATGTGTGCAATTATTCTTTTGATGATGAGTATATATTAAAGATGGTGATATGGCAAAAATATAGTATTGTGATAAATGAAGTGTATATGTGGTATATCATGATGATTATATATTCAGACATCTCATCAGCAGGAACTGTTAAGTGTAAGCCTGTAGGTGTCTTTTAAGATAATGGAAAACGTCTATTTACTTGGGTGTGTCTGAACTTTTGACTGCTACTGTATATGTCAGCTTCAAACTAATTACCAAACAATTCACGGCAGTTCTACTAATTTATAAGTCTAATAAGTCTAAGGTAGTATAACCAATTTATTTAGAACTAGTGTAGAGTTTAAGAGGTTCGTACAGCATGCATAAAAGACCACAGCACACTCCCAATGTCTCGCCAAGCATACAAAACACTCCTCCTGCTGATAACACTATTGACCTAAAAGTTTCCTCAGAGACGCGTTCCCCACGTTGGCTCCTGTGGGGTTCTGTGTGGGCCACTGGGCACGGGAGCCAATAAGAGAGGGACGTGAAGGGAGGAAAGGGTCGATGTGATTGGGTTACTGCTCTCCCGCGGTTGGATTGATCCTTTCCTGAGGCATTGATGCTATGAAAATGGCTGAAAAGAAAGATCACAGAGGGAGCTTAGAAAGAGGCAGCATAGAAAAAAGGTCGAGGCAGCACCATTGAAAAACAGCAAGAGCATGCTCAATAGACTTCAATTGAAATGGAAGTCGGTGTTGAGTTGAAGAGGACAGCACTGTTTGATCATGCAAGCTGAAGTCCAGCACATCTCACAATGGCCTAATTTCCCAAAGACATTAGTGGTAGGATCCTCCTAACCCTTGGATGTCTTGAGTTAATAATGCCGTTTGGTTATGCTATTTAGATGTAATTATGTAGGTATATAATTAAGCACACGCATAGTAAGATGCATAATTAACCACATTTACATTCAATTTACAGTACTGTGCAAAAGTCAGGGATCACTTATTTAATTTCCAGTCAAATTTGCAATTAAGAATTAGTCATTAATTTTCAGGAGGTGTTTCTGAGAAGATTAGATATTCCACTAATGAAGAGGAAACTCAAAGGTAAATCAAGTAAAACTGGAACAGAATTCCGCTAATGATTAAAAGACGTAGAGAAAGAGGGATAACTGTGCAAGACCTGGTAGACCACCAAAACTGTTACCATCAGATAAATAGCATTTAAAGCTTTCAACTTAGAGAGAGAAGAGAAAATCAAGCTCCACACTTGCCTCAGATCTTATGAAGTTCATAGGTGTTTGTGTCCGTACTTCCACTTTGAGAAGACAACTCAATCTTATGAGTCTAAAAGGATGTTTAGCTGTCAAGAAGCTGTTACTGAGAAAAGGAAGAAGTCAAAGAGAAAACATTTGCAATCTCATTATTATTCTCAGAATGATGGAGTGACTGCAATGGAGTCCAGACCTCAACATCACTGAATGTGTTTGGGATCACTTAGGTTGTGAAAAGCAGAACATGCAAAACTTGACAAAACTAAACTTTAAAAAAGAAATATGTTTGCATATTTCACTGAAAACCTGAAATCAGTTCCTATTGCCTCTTGAAGGCAACAAGAGCTGTAATAAAGCATATAGGAGCTGTAATAAAGCATATAGAAGCTGTAATAAAGCATATAGGAGCTGTAATAAAGCATATAGAAGCTGTAATAAAGCATATAGGATCTGTAATTAAACATTAAAAACTGAAAAAAGGATGTTATATATTTTTTGAGGCTTTAAGTGTTAATCTGTTAATTGTACATTCTTAGAAAAAAAAAGTGGACTAAACTGTCACTGGGGTGGGACTCCTCACCACCCTGAGATGACCTTTCTTCAGTACCCAGGAAACACCAATTTTTTTACAGCCTGTCTTGTTCCCGGCCCCAGAATTAGATTTTGAAATGCTTCAATTTCCCAAAAACACAATTTGTTTCTCGTACTGTGCATCTCGATTCACCCCCTTTTTGAAATGCTCCGTTAGAGCTCTTGTGTCTTTAAGTCCCACCTCCCAATGGAAGTGTGTGAGCTCACTCACTCTGTTCTGACTGATCAATTACTAGACCAGCATGCTGCCACAAGAAGAGTGGTTTCTGTAGGGAAGAGTTTCTTTGGGCTTTTTAACTTTGCAGGCAGTTTACATGCACAATAACCTGTATAACACACTAAAGGAAAGGGAAAAACTAGAAATGCATAATAGTAGATTATGAAAAGACTGAAACATGTAATGTCATGACTGAAAACGTAACAAATGAGAGGTGGGTTTTTGCACTTTACTGTACATCTTGCGATGCTTTCAGTGTAGCTTTGGTCACTGCAGTAACTTCATAGTTCATTTCATGTGTTCTATTTATATACTGTGGGAGGGATGAGTCACTTCCTGTTGCTTCTGTGTACTAGTAATGTGCTTTTCTCTGGTTTGTGTTTGGAGATGTCACTCTAAAGTGTGCAGTCATATCAGGTATGTATACACTTTAACTAATGTCTTTGCTGTTGCCCCATTCAGTATGTTAAAAGAGTATAGTAGAGGATGCATGGCCCACACTGCAAAATCAGCATCTTTTGCTTAACAAAACTTCAGTCTGTCTAAGTGTCATGTTCTAGGACTTGGACTGAGGCTTACATGCCTATTAGGGAGGGAGACAAATCACTGTCAGGCAAAGAACTGTTGCTGGTTCTACTGGCTTGTTAGGTCTTAACATCACATGATGCTACTAATGGGCTAGTAGACATGTGAAGGCAGCGATTACATCTTTTTAAACTGCTGCCATTGAATGTCATTGAAGGAGAACGCTAACTGTCAATTCTATTACATCAGCTAACAGGCACCCACACTGGCTAGCATTACTCTGAATGATGGAGAGGACAGGGAAGATTACTCAATTCACTAAGAGACACCATGGCTAATAACGCTCTGGTAGACTCGCAGACACGGACTGCTAGGGATTGAGATCATGATTTACTGATTGGCTAATGCTTAGGCAGTTGCAATGGAATGCACTTCCATAATAAAGTATAGAATTTATATTTCACTTCCTATTCTTGCTTTTCTCATACAAATGCATATTGTATTTTTGACGTTTGATGTTTTTGATGTTTTTTTGTATTTTTGAAGTTATTTTAAGCTTTCAGTTGACTTATTACCATATGTTTTCACATTTTTTTTACAGTGACACATTTAGTAAAGAGTATACAAAGCTGCTTTCTATTTCTAAGAATTAAAAAGCAAAATGTTACTGAAATGTAATTTCACTATTAGGTCCTAACTATACTGCTAGTTAATCTGACACATTAGGCCTTATGTTCAGCTCTAGAATCTTTAACTAATGGGAGAGCTCACTTGGCTCTATCTATATAGATACCACAAAGAAAAAATAAACCTAGACATTTTTTACAACGCATAACTTAGCAATGAGGCGTATTATTAATTATTTTCATTAAAAAGGAAAAAACACATATATTTCTTCTATTTCTATTTCATAGACCACATTAGGCCTACAGGTCCATGAGTGTCCTCCACTGATATAGCATTATTATTTGGCAACTGTATTATTTTGCAGAAAGAAATATCATTATTTATATTATTCATGTTTCAGAATTTCTAATAACTGAAACAAGGGTAACTGATAATGCCTGTCTCCATGCATAGCCACATGTAAAAGTTTGGTTGAATTGCATGTTGTGTTGATTTCCTAATTGGAAAGAAGTGAACACATTCTCTGAGATAAAACATGAAGTGCTTTGCCTGTTTAAAAGTTATGGCACATTTCATATTTCATGTTTTATTCAATTATTATTTTTATTTACAGAAAATTCCATATTTAAGTTTGTTCCCGGTTGAGGATTATTTTTTACCTAGAAAAGCAAAGGGGGATGTTATTTTTCCTGGAGGTGTTCAAACCTTTCATACGACTGCAGGCAACTATGGCATTAAGAGGAACCTTTTTCACTGAGAGTTGATAACCTCAAGTTTCAGCACCAACCGCACATATGTGCACACACACGCACGCACACACACACACACACACACACATAATCAATAATTGTTGTTAAGGTCGATCCATTCAGAACCACTGCCCGGAATTACGGTTGCATTAAGGAGGTTTTAATGGTATAGCTCCATCTATGCAATCTTTCTCTCTGTCTCTCTGTCTGTCTCTCCTCTCTCTTTTTCTCTCTCTCTCTCTCTCACTTACGTTCCAGAAATAGCTCCACATACATTGGAACATTATACATGGTGGGTGGTTATGGGTGGAGGAAGACGAACAGCGGTAAAGAATAATATACACGTCACAGTAGTATGTGAATTTCATTCCTAATGCTCGGATCAAATTTACGCATTGCATTCCTGCACATTTGCATTCCTTCCCACAAGCCTGGGAGGTCAACCACTGAGACTTCCTTAAATGTAACCCAGACTAGCAACAAATAAGGGCCAAACTCAGCAAGCTTACTAAGGATTTTTCCTTCACATTTTAGTCCCAGACCCGCACCTCTATCCCTCTTTCCCTGCCTCTGCATGCACATCACTGCATGTTCAACGTCTTCTAGAGGATTTCCTGGCCCATTCAAAGTCATCCTTTTCCCGAACCCCCCCTCCCCCTCTATCAGTCTGTGGTGGGAAGACTGATCTCTTGCTCCTCGGCGGCTGACAGAAGTAGGCTACGCTACGGCGGGGCCTGGGCCCAATCAGAGGCGATATGCATAGTAATATTGTGGCAGGGGCGGGATAATGAAGTTCCCAGCTTGCAGCCTGGAAGGGTATCCTCCGGTGTGCGCTGTGATTTATTTCCTCTGTCAAGAGCCAGGACAGCCAGGACTTGTCCTTCCCCATGGTCCCCGAGAACGGCAGAGCAGCAGCAGATAAGAGCGGGGAGGAGAGGTAGCTCGGCTGGGCGGAAAACGCGGAGCGCCCTACATTCAGAAGAGATGGAGCCGCCGGAGGACGTTACAGTGCAGAGTGACTTCACTGAAAGAAAGTCATGCATTGAAATTTACTTGGTTCAGACATTTCAACATGAATAAAACATATAGCATCAACGCAGCTTACCTACTTTCGCCAATAACTGTTGTCTTAACAATATTTCATATCTCTGAAGATTTATAGGAGATGAATAATCACTGTTCATGTGCAATGTGCTTTAATGCACAGGCACTCTGATGTTATGCCACTCTGACCAGGCAATATTGTTGTTGGACCTTCCCCAGTTTACCTATTAAACAGAGAGCTAAAACTTCACTGAAGTTATTTCGCCAAACACATCAAACTAAGCTGGAGGGATTCCACAAATAACCATATTTGGCACAGATTACTATGTAAAAATATATTTAATGCAAAGAGTTTGGTGTGCAGTAACCTACATATTGTGAGACTCTAGGTCTTTTTGATTGACTGTGCTCTTTACCTTTTCTATGAGATTTTTGTTTAGTTCTGAACAATGAAACATAAAAAAAAAGTTTTACTACTTTATACATAAAAGCATTAATATCTGTAACTTGTCACTATGAAACACAGTATGAATGACAGACCATGGTTGGACTTCTGACTAGTGCTAATTTATCCTCCTATATCACTTCAAAATATTTTTTTCCTGTTATTGTACCAGACAATTTATAGTATCACACGTTTCAAGTAGTTTATAATGGTGGCGAGATTAGTTTACGTCTTTGTGCATTGCATTAATGTAACAAGATAATCCATTCTGAATTATTTCTGTTGGTCCATTATTTTTATGACATGTTCACACAACAACAACAACAACAATAATAATAATAATAATAATAATACATTTAAAGTTTTGATATTTAATTCATGTTGAAAACAGCACTTTTAAAAGTAAAAAATTCAAAAACCTTACTTTTCACTTTGCAGGTTTTAAAAAGTTGCATTCTGGGCTTTGTGGTATCTCACTTACATCTTCCAGATATTCTACTTTTCTTATACTTGACTCTAGTCATGGTTAAATTGTGGAATTTGTAGATGTCCTTTAGTAGACATATTTTTATGCAATCCATGCAATAGCTGGCAATAGTTGGCAACAGGTATTGCCTATTAGATTGGAGAATTTGAATATGTTCCCCTTTTTTAGTGAATTCCATACAGCATTGGGTGTTCTCACAATGAAAGGTTCCATGCAAGCTTGCAAGGCAGCTTACTATCATTTTTAAAAAGTGATAAAATAGCCCTTTACAATAAATGCACAAATGAAACTCTTATTTCAGAAATTCTAAAGGCTGTAATGGCATTTTAGGTATAGCTTTCGTAGGTAAACCTCTTAGTATCTATGTTTCCTGACTGAAGAAAAGAAGAGGTGACATACAATTGCCAATTACAAAAATGGATGAATGCAAGTTTGTTTAAAGCAAAAACAACTGTGGAAACCTTATTAACACCAAACTACAGAAATCTTGCAGTGGCTTTGAGTTGAGACTGCTCCTTTAGATAAGCTAAAGCTAGTTCTAGAGCTATTGCAGCATCACGCATTATGTTTTATACTATATTCTTTTATTTGTACTTTAATATGAAGTAGGGCTTCATTTGCTTCAATGGATAAGCCATGCATACAAGCACATAGCATTTGCAACGTGAATGCTAAAGTATCTCAAAGCATCAATGGATCATCCTAATTCACTGCATCATCACAACACAGTCAAAAGACAAAATAATAGCCTATATATGTACATAAACAAGAACAAAAAGGCAGCGAGAGATCGACATAGTGAGTGCATAGGGTACTTTTCCCGCAGTCACAAAATCCGATCATAAGACGCTGGAAACGTGTAAATGACTGTATATCATTTTCTTGTATTTAGAACACTTGATGCGAACATTAATACCAGGTATGATCAGAAGTAAAGGCTACCGTAATACACCACCCTTGCATCCCATGATGCTTTTTAAAGCTGGATCATCCTTCAATTGTAACTAATTATAGATCTTTGAGATCTTCATCACAGAATTTGTCATGGTTAAAACTTAAGGGCGATCATGCATTTGCAGTTTGTGCCCCGAGACAGTGGAACAGTTTATCAATAAATATGAGCTTGTTTTCAAGCCCACTGTTACAAGCTCGTTTTTGAATAGAATTGAGAGATGAAGGTAGGTGCTGTTTTCATCTCAGAATTATGTGCTGCGCTCTTTATGTCTTGCTGTCTTCATTTTATTTCATTTACTTTATGCCTTTACTGTCTCACCCTTTACACAGCACTTTGGTCAACATGAAGGTTTATTAATCAACTTATTTATTTACTTAATACATACAGAGAAACCTTTAATGTTGAGCAGCTCCTCGTCTGTTCTATTTAATTTGAGGCAAATATAATGCCTCAGGAAATGTTAATTTATCTAAAAACATTGTTATGGTTCTGCTTTAATAAGATTTGTTTTTAATTTCTTCAGAAGTCCACCTGTTCCAGCCGCCTTCTGTTGTAATTCTTGGCTCTGGCTGAGAAAAAGCAACTGTTTGGTCATATGACTTTCTTCTATTTACATTTACATTTTGCATTTCTTTATCATTCACCTGAAAAGATTATTCACCTGAAGTAGGTTGCAGCCTTCAAGATTTTTGCAAACGTTGGTCAAATTGTACAGTTTTGGTATTTGCCATTTGCATCAATGACTTCCAGCTTAATACCTAAAACACAGTGGAGATAAGTTGAACAAACTGAATCCAAGAACTACAGTGCAGGTTTTCTGTCATAAACCTTTTTGGCATTAATTGGTTTTAGCAACATACGTTAATGATTCTTTGAAGTCTCTTTATATTAATAAAACCTCTCAACAAAGTTTGTTCTTTCTGAGACAATTAAAAAACATAGAAAATAAAAAGTTTACTGGTTAGAGATCTTCCAGTTAAAATGTATTTGTCCTTTGTTGTTAGTGTCATGTCATTTATTACATTTAGGCAATCTAAAAAATCAATTTATTGTTGGTAAAGTTTCCAACATAATTCAGTTGACTTCAATTCATACCATCGTTTTTCAACTGCCTCCTTCTGGGAGGTGCTTCAAATCTTTAACAACTTATTTCAATGATAGCTTTTCCATATTGCAGCAAGGGTACTAAACTCTTCTGCATAGTGAATTTCATTGTAGTCTGTCAATAGGATTTACAACCTTTGTAAGAATGCATTCATGAAATTGGTATGTAATTTCTGCGATACTTACCTTATAGGTGGTACTTTGTATCTCTACAATTACAGATTGTAATCCATCTGATTCTCTGCATATTACTGTATGCTACTGTGTCCAATCACTGTCCACTCTATTAGACACTCCTACCTTGTTGGTCCATCTTGTAAAGGTAAAGTCAGAGATGATAGCACATCTGCTGCTGCACAGTTTGTGTTGGTCATTCTCTAGTCCTTCTTCAGTGTTCACAGGAGGCTGCTGAGAGGATGCAATCAGTGAAGAATGGGGTAAAGGTATGATAAAAGTGTTTGTAGAGAAACAGATAGACTACTACTATTACTAATATGTAAAACTACAAAGTGCTCCTATATTGTAAGTGAAACCGATAGTGGACAACGAGTGTAGAAACACCCAATATACTTAATATATCATCTCTGTCCATTGAAAAACATGTACTGTATCTCCATTTTTGTTGATTATTACTTGTATGCATTGTTTGAACACAGCAGCTGCCGTTTAGACTGTGTAAACATTTCATGATGACTGAACCAACAGAAATAGCTCAGAATAGCTTGAAAATAAGTCTGGTTCCATTGACTTACATTCAAATTAAAATAGGTTTTTGCCCTCTCCTGTAAAGTTGCCATATTGGAGATACTTCTTATTGTATATTGCTCAGTACATGAGTTGCTGTCACGCGTCGGGAATCTTCCTCTGCCTCCGCCGAGTCGGGGGACTACACTCCCCATGATTCCCTGCTCCTTGACTACAACACCACGAGTGATATCTCCACCGATCAGGAATAGCTTCCCCACCCTACGTCACCTGAGTTCTGATTAACCTCACCTGTCTTCCATTTACTTGTTGTGTATATATATACCTGTCCTCGTCAACAACACTTCGCAAAGTATTGCCGACCCTAGTGTTGCTTACGATGCGGTTTTCTATCACTATCTGTATTTCCGTGTATGACCCTCTTCTGCCCTTTGGTTTTCGTCTTTTGCCTCTCCCTCTTGTTTGATCGCCTGATTTCTTATTGCCTCGTCTTGCCCATGTCTGTTTTGGTCGCTCTGGTTTTGCCACTCTGTTTGTTTGCTGAATCGACTCACTCACGACCCCGCATTAAACTCTTGTTACATTTTACCTCCGCGAGCATCTGGTTTGTCAATCCAGCATCACAGTTGCATTGCATGTTTGTTTGTTTGTATTGTGTTACTAGAGAGTTGGATTAAAACTTGATGCAATGGAAACGATTTTTTACCAACATGTCATGTGGCAATAACAGGAATCAATCAGTTCATTTATTCTTTTTTGAGATGTCAAAATATACATAAAAATATGTGGATGGAAACACGGCTATTCTTAGCTTTCACTGTCATTTAATAACCTCTAACTCTCACCTCATCAACTTAAGAAAGCCAATAATTACTATACTGTACATTAAACCAGTTTATATCCAGTTAACCATAGCAACAGAGCCAGTTTCTGAGAAATTCCTGTTCTTGGCCTCTCCAGCCTTGTCAGGATAGTCCTTCATGGTCAGGTGTGAGGCACGTGGTCCATACATGCCTTTGTCTCCCAGGCTCCCAGGGTCATATTAAATCTTTGTCAGGCCTGACCTTGGACAAAAGAGTTAAATTAGTCCAATGAAGCACATAATGAGTTCATTTAGGTAATTAAGCATTCAGGTGGAAGAAAAAAAAACACACACCAAATATGCCTGAGGTCAGCTGTACATCAACCGAGTTGAATGATGAAGATGCTGAAACAATCTAATTAGTTTTTTTAAGCTGCGTAGTACAGCTCATGTGGCTCGGTTTTCCTGTTTTGGAAGCACATTTATTGTCTGTTATTGTGGAAGATCTTCTGAAATTCTCTTTCTTTTCTTCCTCAATCATGATATACAATGATGTAAACAACAAATATGAAAGCATCTGTCTGTCTAAGCTTTTTTTATGTTTGGAAGATCATATTTTCAAGCTGTCAATCCATGGTAGGATGAGATCACATCAAAATCTATGTGAAAGGTCTTTTGGAATTTAACAAAGACTTCAAAATGCGATATGTAGCCATCACTATTATCTGTTGTAAACATGTTTACTTGGCTTCTACAACAGTGGGACCATCATTTCTAGAGTATGATTTACTAGGAATAAAAACACTTCTAATAATGTATCCTGTGCAAGGAACCTTTAAGTACAATTGTTAGTCAGTTAGTTAGTTAGTTAGCTAGCTATCTAATGTTTTAACATTATGTCAATTGCATAATTGTCATCTGCATCATATTTATGTTACTGACTGACTTATTTATTGCACATTATACTTTTCATTTGAGTGTTATGTTGTTATTATATATCTTCCCTATCAATTTATATCTATCTATCTATCTATCTATCTATCTATCTATCTATCTATCATAAACAAACAAAAAGCAATGATTTGTAAATCTACTGTATAAGTGGATCTGTATATATATAAAAAAACATTCAAAGACAAGACAATTAATGTTTGAAATTTATTGTTGTTGTAAAAAAATGCACTTATTCTGAAACTCACCCCTGCAAAACATTCCAAAAGAGCTGGGTTGGGGAAATGTAAGAGTAGGAACATTGTAAAATGTTCAAAAACATCTGAAATTGGCGATGCAGTCTTGCTTGAGTATAAAGGATCAGCCAGGAAACACTTAGTCCTTTGAAAGCAAGGATAAGTCAGCTAATAATTCAGCAGCTGTCAATGCTCCTTAACAGGCAAGGATTTTTGGTATTTCACTTTTTACAGTACATAATGTCATCACCAGATTTATAGAACCTGGAGAAATATCTGTAGGTAACAGGTGTGGCTAATTTCTGTGACCTTCAAACCCTCAGATGGCACATAATTAATAACATGCATGTTTTTTGTGACTGCATTACCACATAGACTCTGGAATACTTTGACAAGCCATCCTCAAACACAAATTCCACTGACTTTTCTGAGCTTGAGCTCCTCAGAAATGGACTGACGTAGAGTGGAAATATGTACTGGGGTCTGATGAGTCAACTTTTCAGATTGTTTACTGAAATAATGGATGTCATGCTCTCCAGACTAAAAAGGACAATGTTACCACCATAAAGTTCAAAAGCAAGGGTATAGAGGTGCATTATTATCCATGGTATGGGGCCTCAGGCACATCTGTGAAGGCACCATTAATGACAAAAGTTATACATTTCAGAGCAAAATAAGCTGCTTCTAGACAACGCCTTTTCCAGCAACTTCCATGCTTACTTCAACATGACACCAGCAAGCAAGATTCTGCACGTTAAAATGGTGTGGGTGCTACACTGGCCAGCTTGTCTCCTACTGACAGTGTGGTGCATCATGAAGTGCAAAATATGATAATAATGAGCTCATACAGTTGTGCAGCAGAAGACATCTATATCTGAAATGTGGGTAAAAATCTGCTTTCAAAACTGGATTAACTGGCTTTTTCAGTCCCCAAATGTATTTGTAAAGTAAAAGTATGTAGTAAAAATATGAAAGAATATTTTTGTCCCCAGAGAAAAAAAGGTTTGTGACATCACACATGTTGACATTTTTGGCTGAATATACGTCAAAAAGAATTTGCTGTTGACTGCTTTCTGTTTTAATAGCATTTCACATAGTATGTGACACATGCTGGGCATTGTAGGAAGAGAACATTGATGTACAACAGCATTAAAAAACAATACACAACCCCAATTCTAAAAAAGTTGGGCTAGTAGGTGAAATGCAATTGTACCTGGACATAAACAGAGCATCCAGAAGAGGCTTAGACCTTCATGAGCAAGGATGGGCTGAAAAAGAATATTCCTCACCATCTAATTGCAAAGGTTTTTAAGCATTTCACAGTGCAGAATATTATCAAAAGGTTCTCTTTGCATAAAGAAAAAGGCTGAGCAACAAATGCTGCCTTCTACATATCATCTATATTAAGAACCTCCAAGCCCAGAACTGATACAAATACTACTTGAAAATGTGTGTCTTGAGCACCTCAAAATACAACACCAAAGACCTCGTACGACTGCACAGCTAAGGCTGGTATAACAAACAATGACACAAACAATTCTGCTTTCAAAACCGGATCAGTTTCTGTCTTCAGTTCACAAACATTTAGTAAATGGCATCAAAAGGAAAGGTGATGTAACACAATGGCAAACATACTCCTGTCCCAGCTTTTGTGGAAAGTGTTGCCAGAATCAAATTTGAAATAAGAAATAATTACAAAGAACAATGAAGTTTATAATGTAAATCTTCACTTACTGTGTTTTTGACAGCTCAGTTGAATATAGGTTCAACTTATTTCACTATTCACTGCTTTCTGTTTTTTATCAGCCCCTCATGTACCTCCTCAGCTTTTTTGGAACTCGGGTTATAAAACTGTGAAATCTGTAACATATAATTCTACAAAACGCAATATTGCATAACACAGTAAATAACATATTAAACCCCACTTTTATGCCACTTTTAGGGCTCTCAGCATGTGGTCACCATAGATTTCCTCACACCGAGTCCAGACAAAACTGACCATTGCGAAGTTGGTGTACCACAACACTGTCTTTCATTTGTGGCTCAGTCTAAATACTCTGTGTCACTCACAATTATAACAGAATACTGAATCACCACTAAAGAATGTCGCTTCAAAAAAAGCCTGTTAGGATGTTTATGGGATTTAAATCGCAACTCTGAAACACATATTTTAACCCATGTGTTTCTACAAGACAATATGGAAACTTAAGGGTGAGAGTATAATACTGGATTTGCATTGGCAGCAGACTGGCAATCTTCATTTATCATTAGGACAGTGTTAACAAGTGGCCAGACAGGCTGCTAGTGGATAATCAGGCAACAATTGACTTTGTAGCCTTTCTTGTTGTATAAAGGTCTTAATACAAAGAGCTGTGGTTTCATAACAGTGCTGTAGCTGGGCAGCACACAAAGGGACATGGGCTGGTGCATTTGTCATCACTTGTGCTTGTGACAAGCTCCTGCTGTACTGGCTGCTCATGTGCTTTCATCCTGCTATGTTGTACTAATGTCTTTTAATTTGAGATTTGGCATGTTAAATGACACAGAGGTAGCCTTTTATAGACAGTCATTTTCATCTTTTTATTTTTTACAATCAATGTTTTTTTTATTAATTTTAGCTACGTAAGATGGCATAGTATAACAATTACACATCATAGAACTATATACAGTGCTAGTGCCTACCTTAGTACGGGGAGGAAAAGGAGATCAAATATATATCTATACATATATCTATACATCGGCATATGCACAAACACACACTTAGCTATATATACACATGGATGTCACCAAATATAAACATGTGATAAAAATGAAAAAATAAAAAATAAGTAAAAATACATAAATAATTTTAAAAACGTTTTTCAAGTTTATGGCACATCACTGTAGTTCAATTTATAGCGCAACCTCAATTATCTTTACTATATTGTTTCGAAGTCCAGTCTCTAATTGTTCTAGATTTGGCTTTGTTAATCCTTGCTGTTAAATGCTCTGTATTTCAGTTTTTCAGTTCTGTGAACCACAATCTTTTAAATAGATTGAGTATATAGATTAAGTAGATCTTTGACCTCATTTGAAATTGGCAGCTGGCATTTACATGGTTTAAAAATTACATGATGAATAGACCAAATTAAATGGTCCAAAATTACTTGGAAGTAATACTTGGAAATCTATTGTTTTCCATTATGAGTTAAGAACATTTTTTTAATCTCATTTCAATTTGGAGATATGAGGTCATACTCCAACAGCGAGGATATAATTATATAAAAAACATACTTCTATTGTCACGGTCCTACTAAACGTAATGTGGTTCCCACCAATATTGGCCATATTCTTCATGAAAAAAATTTGGAAATGCATATGCTTAGATCATTCCGCTCTCTCATGTGGTGTTTTTAGGGCACGTTCTGTAGTACCGCATGCGTGATCAGGGTTTTATGATGCCAAACAAGCCCTACTCAAGCATTTTAAAGGAGAGGAAGTGACAGAATAACAGAAACCCCTCTCACAGAAACATGTTGCTAGACAAAGTCATTGTGAGATTAGATGAAAGGGAAAAAGAGGAACAATATTTTCAGAGCTTAAGAAATCTCCTTCGTTTGTAAACGAAATACTGATTAATTTTAAAGGTTTCCTCACATCATGATATGGGATACAAACATAAGACATGTAATAGTGTATGAAGGACTTTCATAGCTATTGTCTATTAATAAATTGTGTATATCAAATTAATCTATATCTCAAGCACCAAAATCTATATGTGCCATATACAATCATCATATATATATGCCATATACAGTCATATGCAATAGCCTGGTCACCCCTTGTCAAATTACATCTTTTCTTGACTTTCTAATCGAGAAATGAGTGCAGGTGTCCTCTACAGATAACACACTTCTGCACCTAGAGTATTAATGCCCAATTACTGTTTAATAGCTAATTTGAACTCATCGAGGAAAATATGTGTCCCTATATATGCACAGAAATGCAATTTTACAGGATGTTCTCTGTGGAGGACATGTTGACATTTTTTGCACTCAACCAAACAAACATGTGATTTGAACAGGGGTGCCAAAATATTTGCATACAATGGTAAGTTCCATAAAATCATACACTGAATGAAGTCAGGTGAGACACAATGTAAATCCAAAAAAATTGGGACTGAGACACTTATTAAGTAAAGGCAGTCGTGGGCTGGAGGTTATCAGCCTCGTGACCAGAGGGTTGTCGGTTTGATTCCCTGAACCAACAGGACACGACTGAAGTGTCCTTGAGCAAGGCACCTAACCCCCAACTGCCCACCGCTCTGAACATGTATGCTCATTGCCCACAACGGGCAAATGGTTCTAAATCCTACTTGTGAAGATAATTAACAATATGCTAATGAATAGGAAATGAGGCAGTACATTTCAAAGAACCAACCAATCACACACTTTAGTAGGCCTTGAAACAAACTCAAATGCCTGGGAGATGCCTTAGATTTAAAACATCCTGTACAGGGTATGCATTTACTTCACTTTCCAACTGTAATGCTTATACTAGGTAGCAAATTTTGCAACAAGGCCCTGTTTAATTAGGAAACAGCAAAACCGGGATCGATATGATTATCTGCTTGAAACTAAAGGCAGTTGGACTTGAAAGTAAGATATCATTTTGCGTGGTCTTTATGATCGTTAATATTTCTGTGTTCCAAGTATAACTTCCAAAGCTGCAAAGTTATCTGGCTAACTGTGTACAGTTGTTTTGTTAAATGTTCTCTCTTTTTTTTTTTTTTTAAGAAACTGTGTTTTGCTTTGTCTTGCTAACACAAGGCTCATCATCATGGATGTTTTTCTTTAATATAATTGCTGACAAAAATAGCTAAAGAACGTTTAAATGAAAATGAAAGATGCTATTCCATAAACCGGGGCCTGCCAAAAATATGCCAGATTACCTTTGAGTCTGTGGGAAGCCTGTGGAATAGTTAACAGCAATTGGTAAGAGGATCTTAGACAGAGGAGGTTAGAAATGTTGCTTGTTGCAATGCTACTGCAATATACTTTTCTATATTTGACCGGTAATGAGCAGAGGCATTCACATTTTGTCCTGGAAGGTTTAAAGATGATTATTCTTTAGACTGCGTTTTTCTCCCTAGCTAAATACTTCTCATTGTGCCAGTTTCTCAGACTAACTAAAAATGTAGCCCGGCTACTGTGCACATATAAACATAGTAATAGATTCATATCTACCTACAAATATATACACAGAGACACACTGCTGGTCCCAGACGATAACAGGTCCAGATCAGGCTCCTTAGAAGAAGCTGGAAGGGTGTGTGTGAGTGTGTGTGTGTGTGTCAGCTTGACTCTGCTAATGAATCTCTCACTCCCTCTGGCTTGCTCATCTCTCCTCTTCTTTCCTTCTCCTCTCCAGCCCCTCAGGCACTGCCCATCCCCTTTGCAACCCTTAGCCAACACTATCATCATCAGTATGACCTCAATGGCCTCCTAACGTAGCCCGCAGTCCCTGTGTCACTTCAACTTCGGAGGGGAGCGAAGGCTAAGGAGCTTTGTGTCAGCCACTGGTGAAGGGTAAATAGCTTAATAGAATCTAATGAGAGGGATGGTGGTCAACAGCAACAGTCTTCTCTCGCTCCAAGCCATTCTTGGCAACCCCCATTCTAGGCAAAGCACCTCAAAGATCTGGAAACCCATAACAGGCAGTGTCTAGGCATTCTTAGGCCAAGCTTAGTAATATCTACAGGCAGGGGTTAAATGGGAATTTGGAAGCTAGTGTAAACTTTGCAAGCTTGCTAATTTTGTCAGCTGCCAAAAAATTGGCCTACATCGTGCACATGTGTGATGGTATAATATAAGCGCTATGAACATACACACACTAACATGCCACCACCACGTCAGTGTCATAGCAGTGCTGAGAATGATCCACCCATCTCAAGTAATACATGCTTTGTGGCGTTCCTGTGGGGATCCTGTTCATTGATGAACAGAGTAAAGGTGTGCTAACAAAGTGCAAAGTACAGGTAACTACAGTCTGTAATTGTAGGGGTACAAAGTGCACCTATATGGTATGTAGGGTATATAGCTGATAAACAATGAACAATGAGTGTAGGTACAAGGTAGGTGCACCTAATAAAGTGCTCAGTGAGTGTATTTGACACAGATTCACAAGATCATATGTTGAGCAAAGATACAGATTGGGCCAGGTGTGAATTAGCCAATCCAGATTAGTCCAGACTACTCCTCATTAAAAGGTGCTGTTTCGGCACCATTGTAGATCATCCTGGCCCGATTTAACCCCTGTATACTGAAACATCAGAATGCAATTGATTACACTATTGACTACATGCTTCTGCTGTAGCTTCATGGTTTTTGCCAAGTCAGCCTTCCATTGTAGACAATCAAAAGACAGTTGTCCCTCAGGTACCAAGCTACTGGCATTGTTCTCGGCCTTGCCTTTGGTGCTTGACGTTTTAGGGGCAGGTGAGGAACTGGTGGGGAGCTCTGGGCACTGGATACCGGGTTTACAGCTCACATCTGTCTGTCCCAGTCGGCCCGTGTCCTTAGTGACCGCCGAGCCAGCAGCTGCTCAATTAGGTCACTGATGACTGGATGCTGCAGAGGCAGTTCAGAACAGGCCAGCAGGGGACTGGGGATTTAGAGTGGCCTTCAGTGGAAACTTTGAAACTGTGTTCAGACTGCCAGCATGGTGGGAAATAAACACTGCTGTGGCGTTATACCAACGTTATAATTATTTTATAATACTGTAATTTCAGTATGAAGTGCAATTGCACTGATAATTATCTCCCAATGAATTTCTCGATAAGTACCAGTTTCATGCTAATTATCTCAGATGTTTGGGGCCTTTTTAGTATTAATCAATGTTTAAGTGTGCTAGAGAACAATTTTTTTACACTCTTCTTATGAGTGAGATGAAAGTTGAAGAGGCCTGCACATCTTTTAAGGCTCCCATACCTGTCAAATAGGCTCACATATCTAGGCCAAGAACCGTTTAGGAGCCTTTTTAGTTTTACATCCTGCTTGTGTTCTACCCCTTTCCCTGATATCTCCATGTCCTTTTCAGCATCTACATGACAGTTGTAGGTTATGAGTTTGGAGATCACGGAAGAGTGGCTGTGTTCTGTGTAATTGGAGGGAATCCCTGTACCACCCACATGCGGTACCCATCTCACCCAAGTCGTCTGCTTCTACCGCAATAGGGGACATCATTATAAGCCTCTCTGTATTTGGCCCAGGAACCTAAGCATTCAGCCTTTGCTTGCCCAAGCTTCCCCCTACCCTGGTTGCTCTTCTCCTAGAGGATCGCCTACCAGCTGTCGAGGGAGACTCAGTGGACTGGGATAGATGTGGGGGATGTAGGGTAGTATGATGATGGAAGGCATTGTGCTTCAGTTCATGCATTTACCACTCATGTTAGCACAAACGAGGGAATATATGATCTAAGTGGGTGTTGGGATGCTGACAGTGAAAGATCACATGGACTCTACCCCCTCGCATTAGCCACTTTAGTACATGACAGTCTCTTTCTCTGGGCTGTCCACATTGACCACTTAAGGACTGTTAATTGCATTGTTGGTACAGTATGCCGGTATATATTATTATGCCGTATCTCTAATGGGCCATGCTATATTGCTGTTATGGTTTACAAGTCATTTGCGCTGCTACCCTCCTCAAGTCCGTGCTTTTTTGATCCACTTATGTTCTTACATATTTTACTGTCTGTCTCATATTGTTTTCTTCAGTGTGTTTATCACTACCATTTATTTCTGCCCTTCCATTTTGTGTAATCACTTCTATGTGACTGATGAAGATCAGAAATGAAGATCTTCTGAGAAAAGTGCAGATTCTAAAACTTCAACTCACTTCAAATAATGTAATATAATATAATATAATATAATATAATATTCTTGTTAAAGTTATTATTTGGCACATAGTCTTGCTCTATGTATTTTTTATGTAAATCATGTTTTAGCTTTATTTCTTGGCATTGAAAAAAAAAATTAAAAACTGCAGATTTGAACCTGTTTATACAGAATGTACATGCAGTTTCATATGTTAATGTCTGTGTAATGAAGGTGTAATTACTTTACACGTTTGGTCTTGAGTCTAGTTTTACACTGTTGTATACTTGTACTGTAATTTAGTATTGTACTCCAGTGGCTTATTTAACCATATAAACCAGATGGATCTGCTTCTGAACCAAAAACAAAGGAAAGCTGCTTGTGATGAGGAGAGGTGTTGTTATACATGTAAACAGTATAATATTTTTTAATATATTATTATTATTATTATTATTAAATAATCTACTGTTTTATCCAGGTGGTCCTTAGGAAACTTTAACCATGCAACAGTGTACTTCCTGTAGAGTAGCAGTTTTTTCCATGTCATCCATATAGATAGATAGATAGATAGATAGATACTTTATTGATCCTGAAGGAAATTTAGCAGCCAGTAGCAATTTTCACAGTACAGCACAGTCAAGACAAAACAAAGACGATTGTACAGAATGAACCCAAATAGGTAGGTACCGGCTCAGCTAAAAATGATTAACTATTAAACTATAAATAGTCCAGTACACTATAGATAAATATAGCTCACTTATTACAATGAGGGAATAAATATGTACAAGAAAGTCTACAAAAATACAAATATAACTGTAGAAAAAAAAATTGAGATAAACCGGCAGTGCAATAATAATAAATGTGCAAGGGACCCAGATATCAGCAGATAATGACAATACTGAAAAAGATAATGAACATGTGCATATATTGGTATTTAAGTAAAGTGTAAAGAGTGTTCAGTCCTCATCTGTCCTCTTCCCTCGTCAGGCCCCACTGGGAAGAGTTGTAGAGCCTGATGGCTCTGGGGACAAAGGATCTCCGGAGTCTGTCTGTGGAGCAGCTCTGTGACAGCAGCCTGCCACTGAACTTGCTCCTTTTGTCCATGATGATGATATATGCTACTCTTGTTCAGTGTTTGCCTGATCGTGGATCCTGCAGATATTTAAATGTTTATCCTGATGTTCTTTGTGATCTCTCAAAATATCAAACACCGTATTCTTGCAGTCAATTTGCTAAATGACCACTACTGGCAAGTATAACAGTGGTGTTGAATTTCTTCTGTTTTATACAGTGTCTTCCTGACAGTGCATCAGTATAGACGACTCTCCTCAGGAGGTTTTGGAATCCCTTCCAGCTTTGGCAAATGTTTTTCTGGGGTCTTTAGAAACCTCATCTGATTGAAACATGGAATGCACTAACAAATGTGCATGATAAAGACCAGACTTTGATGATGAAGATTTAAAACACGAATACATTTAAGTAGGTTAGGGTCAGCCTATGCTCACCATCCAATTGATTGAACCTCCTGACCCTAATTATCACCTATACCAAACTGATAATTCAATAGCCTCACATATCATTGCCAACCAAACTATACTTTACATTGTTTAATAAATACATTAAAACTATATACTTGTGTATGGTATTTGTTTTATTGGGTTCCTTTTATCTATTGTTTGCAGAAATAACTACTTTTTGGAGTCAGTCTTAAAGATTTAACTGCATTATGTATAGTCATGTCATGGTACTGCACAGACTAGTAAACCCTAGCCTTCTCTAGCATGTTGTACCATGGCCCTAAAGACATCTTGTTGTTTTACCTACGTGTCAGTACTTTTCCTTGAGTATTGGTTCAGGTTACCCTCCGCAACTCTACATACCAGTATGCGGAATGGATAGCAATAAAGCTGTTCTTGACTCCTCCCTGCTAGTCTAGCACAAAGCCATGCACTGGCCCACACTAATGTCTTTGCTGTGTCTCAGCTATGCCGGGTGGAGCCGCTGCAGGTCATGACCTTATCCACCTACGCTATGGGCTGGGGCTTCCGTTGATGTGGCCCGGACACCCAAGGACGGTCAGCTAATTACACACTGTGCCTGAGTGAGAGGCATTCCTGAGGTCTGGAACTAGCACCACCACTCCACCCCTCTCTACCTCCATCCATCCACCCATCCATCCTTTTTTTTTTTTTTTTTTTTTTTTTTTTTTTTTTTTTTACCATGGCAACCACCCCCTCCTTCAGCCAACAACCCCCTCCTTTAGACGGCCGCTAATTGGCGCATTCCCCTGCCAGTGCGGGTGCCTGGAATGTCAGCGTGCCACATGTCCCAGTCGAGGGGACAGGGTAGCAGAGAGCGTCTGCCTTTTGTTAGTGGGAGAGCCTGTCTAGGGCGGCAGAGCACAGCCTCAGCCTCAGGCCCCCGAGTCAAAAGAGATGCGAGATCATCCCTCCGCTTCCTTGAGACCATGAAATGCTAATTCATCTAGAGCTGCCTTTGTTGCCTTTTTACCACAAGAGAAACTGAAGCCATTCAATGTTACTTTCCTGCAACGATAAGTTAAAAACATGACAGTATCAACTATGAAATGTCAATGCTCATTTTTATTGTTGGCTTGAAAAAAACACTATAGTGCTTTATAATATTCATGTCTGTAATAAAAAAAAGTTTGAAAAAAAAAGTTTTTTCTACATCATTTTAAAACACTAGCTGCCCTTGATGTGTCAACATTTCATAATGAAAGGCAGAGGCAGAGGACTGTATACATGGATTGGCTATTGGAAGTACAAAGCAATTTTAAGGGTTCCATGATCCATATGATCTACCTTAAATGGTGGAGCAATTTGGTTATTTTGCCTGTACAGTAATGTACATATGCTGCAACATTTAAGGTAGAGCATAATATTGAATAAGAAGTCAACTTTTGCCTTGATATGGCCTATGAGAAAAGAAATTTACAAGGATCATGTTATGTTCTATTAAAACCCAAATGCATCAAAATGACATAGCAATAAGCTTGATATATACCAAATCTTCATTTATAGGGTACTTTCTGTGGAGTTTTGTTTCCTGTGGGGTTTTTTTATCTTTTTGATTCCTTTGAAAGTTTAGCTGATTTTAGATCTAGATTTTTCCAGAGTTTCATTTTTTAAAATAAAACCTTTCGTGTCTCAAATTTCCATTGTCAATACCAAAACAATAAAGTGTTTTAGTTCAATAAAAAGGCAGATCCTTATTTTAGCTACACCCCCAACTTAGAAAACAGGTAGTGAGACTGCATCCCTGTACCTCATGGCCACACGGTGAGCAGTTAGATCTCACTGCTTTGAAGTAAAGGTGTCCCAAAGTCTGAAAATCAGTATGTACCATTTAGAACTTTCACCACCGAAACACATATTTTCTGCAATTAAATAAATGTTTTGTGTTTTAAGGAGAAATATTCAGTGTTCAATGCTGGGTTTGCCAGTCATGCGCTAGCATTTTTAAGATTTGCTTAAAATGTAAATGCAAATGGAAACAAAAAGTCAGTTAAAAGTCTGAAACGTGTTTTGAACTCTGATCTTTGAGACAATTTGGTACAGTGATTCATATATCATAGCACTTTATGATTCTATTTATCATAAAGACTATGTTTTAATTGGGTGGCCTATGACCAAAAGAACTCAGAATAATGTTACTTGGAGAAATGCCTTCTACTTTATATTCAGATCCGGATCTCTGGATGCGAATGCACATGAAGAAGATGACGTTAGCTACCCACCGATTAAGGGAAGACATAGAAAGAATATTACAACTATCTTGCGAAACACTCTCTTGCTTTTCTGCTGGTGTATAACTATGCACAACATAATGTGCAGAACTTCTTTCTCTTGGAAACACCTGGAAGTATCCTCATCAGCCAGTTAGATGACAGAAAGTTTGGGGTAGTACCTATGGTCAAAGTACTTTTCAGTGCACATCAGAGCTGCACTGTCTGCACAATCTGCCTGCTTCATCAACTTACTCTTTACAGACGCTCCTGCAGCTCGAGCTGCTCTTAATAATGGAAGACAAGCAATAAAGCACTTGATCTGGCACATGGAGCAGAATGTAATTTAGCCCAAGCATCAGCAACCTGACTAGTTAAGATCAAATTGGTAAACTAACCACATGCAGAGAGATGCAGACATCAATTAAAGATAATTACTACTGCTATTGTGATACACATAAATGATAACCGTCTAATAACAGAGCACAACTTGCTTCCCTGCTAAATTGGTGCAGACTTTAGGAATTGGACTGTGTTTGAAGACAGCATCATCTTTTTCAGAGATGTGAGCTAACAAAGTCTGATGTCCATGCATGCCCCTGAACCCCCAGAAAACTCTGAACCTTTGAACCTCAGAATTTCTAAAACCCTGCACACAGCAATGATTCTACCACCTGCTGTGTGCATATGATGCTGTAGGTAATTGCTTGTTTCAGTTTTCATAACTGTTACTTTAGTAAAGAAGATTATTTATACAATTTAGCTCATCGCTCGGGTGCACTTGCCAAATTACTGCTGACAAATTATGTTAACACTACCTAGTTAAAATCACACAAAGCTAACACTGGCTTCTTATTCTCCAGCTTCTTGTTTGAATGTTATAGTTCCACCTTAAAAGGTGCAGCAGTAGCATTCTGGCACTTCAGGCCACTGAGGCACTCAGGCATCTTTTAAGGTGGAACTCCTTATCAGACAATGTTACCAGCATTACAAGAATAATAAGATTACTAAAGTTTACTGTTAATATTACTCTGTTTACAAATCTGTTGACGGAACATCACTAATTGCATTTAATCTTTGGCTGTTTTCTGCCTTTTCGTTCTGTTTTTACCTCTTTTCATTATTTTATTTGGTTGTGAAATATTTTTAACTTCTGCCTACAATGATCATAGCTACTGTAATTGTCTGTTTACTAATTTGATTTTATTTATTGATTGATTTTATTATAGAGGCCACACAAAAACACAATTATATTGTACTACAGTGCAACATTTCTTCATCTTTACAAATACTAAGTTTGCCGACTATCTTCTGAAATAATTATATCTTAATAATTAATAATTAATAACTTAAAGAAGAATTTAAGCTCTGGATTCTGAAGAAGAAGAAGACGGATTAGACCAGACTCTGTACACCAGCCTCTCACAACACAAATCCATAACAGTCTACATCAGTTAATTTCTGACTCGCCTAATCAGAACATTGATTGGGAAGTTTCAGATTGCTGGTTGCCCTCACCACTGCTCCCAGTTACAAGGCAAAGCTTAACTATGACTCCAATACTGTATAAAAATAATGAATAACGTTTTAGGCTTTATAGTATTTAATGTTGTATTAAATGTGATATTATAGTATTAGTACATGTATTATGAAATTAATGAACAACACATGTTATTACAATGTTACTACAATGTTAGTAATGAGTTAACAACAAAGTTTCACTTTTTTTATTTAAAAATGGATAATCTGGTATCAGTCTTGCCTCAGTCACGGACAATCCTGGTCTTAGTCTTGACTCAGGCTTGACTACTAAAAGTCTTGGTCTTGAATAAGATTTACAGCAGCTGCAACACTAGTCAAAGCACTTGCAAAGTTTTAGCTCCTGAAATGAGCTGGAGAAATTCCACTCTCTTCTTTCATGTTTCCAAACTGGAAAGTCATAGTTTGCCTGTATTGTGAGAGGGACATTCTCTCATAGATGATCCACCTGTCGTTTCTGCACTGGACAAAAATTTGCATCACATCTGGTCTGTATAGTTTGATGTGAATCTGAATATTGTGCCTTTTCATGCCATTGTTTCACATTGTGCGCGGTGTGCATAAAAACCTTTATTCTGCAAGTCCAGAGAACACAGATTTAGATTGGGCATATGAACAATGGTGATGAAATACAAGAAAAAAAAATAAATAAAAATGAGAAATGAAAAATATGGGTATCACATCAATATTTAAAAATGAAAGCACCAAGCACATCTGTTATTAGAAGGATTAGTCAATTAATCAATAAATATTCGAGATTTTAATTAATCACAGAAATAATGAACAGTCGCAGCCTTAGATATTACAGCACAAAGCAAAGGAAAGCCACAACCTCTTCCCCTCTATCCTCTTACATCAAGGCATCACAGCAAACACTCGCTCTTCAATTTTAATTTTACCTGAATTACAGGATCTAATTTAGACTCTATTTATGTCCCACTTCGTTGACACATTGTGTAATTTTCCTCCTTCTATTCTTGAGAAGCTTTTTTTTTTTTTAATAATACTTCTTTATTACCAAGGTCACCGTAACAATAGAGTAGCTGCATGAAATTGTAGAAGTGCAGTTAGGCAAAAATGAAGGAAAAAAAAAAGTCTCCATCCTCTAATAACATTATATTGAGGAAGAATAAATTTAAGGCCGATGGTTTTGAACAGACACTCGTGCGGCGGCTCACTAGGCAGATAAATAACTGCCTTGTTAGAGTTTTTGCTCTATTTTTATGGTGGTGAGTTTTATGTTTGAAGTGTTTTTTATGGGCCTCTCGCCCCTCTCTTTATTGACTGCTCCTGCCATCTGGAACGTTCCAGCTGTGAAGCTTTATGTCTCATTTAAGGCCTTTTGTCAGTGCCTCTCAAGAGCTAATGCTCTCCAGACTGGTGCCCATGGCGCACAAAACGTCGAACAAACGTTCAGGCGTTGCACGGAGGCGAATGCAGAACAAACGTTCTTGCACACAGAGACAAGAGAAGAAAACAAAGCTCCAACATCCCACATGGCTCGGGGCTAATCTGCTGACATGGATTCTTCTCCTTAAGGCTACTGTACGTGGGTGCCTCTATTATTTTTCCCTGCCGATAATGCAATAAACGCCATTCATGTGGTTGAAATAACGCACACTAAGGACAAATTGTTATCTTGTCATCTGTGCTGATGCATCATCCACAATGTGGCCCACTTCTTCTTCCACAGTCTTTGATTCATTAGCTAAGTCCATTTAAAAACCTACGCAGCCAGCAAAAGCGCTCGGTTACATTTGGTTTGCCTCGTTTTTTTGGGTTTTTTTTGCTTTATATGAGGAATGCGCTTTCATGGTTGGAGCAGCAGGCCTATCAAAGCTGTGAGATAGCACACAGCCTTTAGCATCTGCTAGAGCATCTGATGATGCCCACAGCACTTACTCATGCTTGCACCGCTCTTGCACATTTCCCGTAGCCCTCCGCTCTACCGCCCTCTCTTTTTTACTTTCTCCTTCCCTTGAGGACTCGCACACCAAACTGTTTAGTTCAGTCCATTCGTCTGTCTTCCCTTAGCTCATGCCTTATGAGAATGCTAGAAATGTACTGCATGTGATAATGCTACATATGATGGCATGCAAATCTCCAGCCTCATCATTTGCTTCTACACAGTCAAAGCAACAGAAAATCACATTTACACTATTTCCCCTTTATAGTCTAGGTAATTGTCCAGCCAAGATGAATTAGCTGTTCAAATTTAGCTTCTTTAGGTTTTCTTGTTTGCTTGTTTGTTTGTTTGGTTGGTTGGTTTTTTGGGAGATACTAATGTAAAGGTAACGGAAGTAAAGGAAACTTGAAGAGTTCCAATTAGCATCGCACACTTGACGCTTGATCCCTTATATGGTTTATGACACCGTATGACGTATTGTTCTACAGAAAGTAGTCTGAAATTTGTCCTTATATATACTAATATTCATTTTTGTTCAAGTTTAGATCAGAGGCATAGTTAAGGGGTGGCCTATGGGCCTAGACTGTCTCAACTGGAAGCTAGCAGACCCCTCCCAACTAGCCACGATTATCATCATGGCATGCTTCATTTTTTTCAGTCATTGACTCCAAACCTTTACAACTGGTGCATTCAAATGTTGACCTGTGGTCAATTAAACTTGCTAGTGTGCTAATGCAAGGTCAGCAACTGTCTGTTCTGTTTAAATGTAATTGGATGTAGTTGCGATATAGTTGGTTATAGTAGCTAAAAGAAGTAGGCTATTTGGAAGTAGGCTAACCCCTACTTGGGGGTTAAATTCTGGCAACCCAACTGCTTTCAAATATCAAATATGTCTTTTCTAATTGACTCCATTTGAAGAAAATTGTGCAGTTTTGCTGAATTGTGCAAAAGTATTTTGCTGAACTGTCTGTGACAAATCTTGTGATGAGACTGGAAACTTCTTACATGCCGTCAAATACAGTACGCTGTATTTTAAGCATCCTTGTGATGCGTAAGCAAGATTTTCACCCAACTAGCACTTAAGTTGAAAAATGCAATGAAAACCACCCTGAATTAGGTTTGCAGTGGGCGGCTTGGACTCGACGGGCCAATGAAGACGAGGTGTGTAGGGGCGATACAGGTCGTGGGCTGATATGCCATTGAGCGTTGGCAAGTCGTGCTCTGTGAAAGCACAGGGCCAATTTTCCAGTCAACACATGAGTCACTCAGCAGAGATGCACCCAAAATAAATGGCCTCCCTGTCCCGGCCCGGATCCACACCCTCATGTGGTTTCAGGGCGGGCGAGCATGGGTAGGGCCTTGCGGCCGACCACAGTGGGGATTTCTGGGGGCTGGCACAGGGGCTGGAACGGGGGCGTGAGTGGGTAGCAGTGGGGCAAAAACAGAATGCTGAGGCAACAGTCGCCCCTTGGCCTTTTTTATTTTGTTTGTTTGTTTATTATTCAATGTTTATTGTTTGCCCATGTGGGGAGCTGTGTACAGTGACATGCCTGTGGACAGGTTAGCCCACGGCAGATTTGCAAGAGGCCTCGTTTTCCCTCCTTCTCCATCCTCTACCCCTCCGCCCCCACCATCACTGATCCTACAAGTGCTCCCAGGGCCCAAACAAGTGTGACAGCTGTCAGTCACTGAGCTGTGGAAAAAATAAGGATAGCAGCAAAGCAGGACTTCTGACAGCACACTGAAGGCAGGGGCTGGTCAAAGGCCAAAAGGAGCTCAAAAACAAGTGTGTTTTTTCTTTTTTCTTTTCTCTTAGACAAAGGAGAGAGAGAGAGAGAGAGAGAGAGAGAGAGAGAGAGGAGTGAGAGAGAAAGAGAAGGAGAGAGAAATAGGCCTGGCGGACAGATGCGGCGAGGGAGGGAGCAGGCAGCCGCTCAGCTCCATGTCTTCTGTAGGAAACGTGGGGATTTTCGACAGCCGTTGTTAGCTGTCAAGTGTCATCTTTATTAGTAGGCTGAGTGAGTCAGTGCTGAGGCTGGAGCAGCGACCTGTGAGGGCTGCCGTTCATTACCGCTAGCCACGGAGGTGTCACACATTGCACCCATTAGTCATGTCATTTACATTTTGTACACAGAGAGGAGAGATAGTAAATGCTACTGAGTGCAATCATTACTTTTATAGTGTTATATACATGTACATTTCCTCTTTTCTGCATTTCCATTTCTGATTTGCTCAAACGCAATCTTTCTAACGTCATGGTTCACATTCATGTGGCTAAACGACGTGAATCTGTCATTTAATGTAACCAGGCCTGTATCCTGAAACAACTGCGTGTGCATAACCTAATCAATAAGGTTTTGTGATTGAACAACGTGCGTCATAGACAACATACAAATTAACCAGCAGAACAAGCCTTTGTCACGAAAATAATTGGCTCTGAGCAGCTCTCAGCTGTTCATTATTAGGGCGAGACGAAGGTGAAACAGGGACAGATGCATTGCTTTTACACCGTGTACTGGTGCTAACTTCAGGTTAGGCGCTGTTTCCACATGAATCCTGAACAATGCTCTACTCTGCACATGCCGAGCATTCTCACAAAGGTAGCAAATCAGATGTGCATCTGATTCAGGGCCACATATGAAAGTGTGATCAGGTATGTTTTGCAAAGATCAGATTGGTGTGTCTTCCCAGCTTGGTGTCTTTCATTCATCTTCTGAGACATGTATCCGTCAGGATCGCAGAGGTTGACGAAGCCAATCCCTACTCTCAAGGCAGTAAACACCCCAGACAGTCCACTAGTCCATCGCAAGGCAGACACACTAACATACACATTCACACACACACAAAACTAGGGGCAATTTAACATCTCCAGTCAGCCTGACTGCTTGTCTTTGGACTGTGGAAGAAAACTGGAGAACCCTGAGGAAACGCACATAGGGGGAGAACATGCAAACTCCACACTGAAAGGACCCCAGATGCCCAAGCCGAGAATCAAACCCAAGCCCTTATTGCTGTGAGGCGACAGTGCTACCCACTGCGCGACCGTGCCACCTGATCTGTGTCATATGAAGGCTAAATAATCGAATTTGTGCCTGGTAATGTGAATGTAATGTTCATCTCAGAGCCAACTATCAATGCATTAAAGACTTTAAAGGTTGGTTAGTTTGAATATTGTCTATGACATACATGGTTCAATAGGGAGCATTATTAATTAGGATGTGTGCATGCAGGTCATTACAGGATGCAGGCTCTATGCATCAATGACGCATTTGAGTCACATATCTACACAGATGTAAATCATGTTAGAAAGATGGCTCTGATCTGAATAGAAATGACCAGATTTGTGTCAAATTAAGGAAAACAATTTTTCACTTCAGCCTGGTACTGTCAGCATGGCCTTAACTAAACCAACGTTAAGTTCAGGTTGAATCTGAGCAAAAACTGGAATTGTGCAATGAGGCTTGTAATGTAAAAGAATAACATGTATCTCTATTTTTGATGATTTTTACTTTTATGCATCATTTGAGCACATGAGCTGCCGTTTACATTGTGTGAAGGTTTCATGCCGAATTGATCAATAGAAATGGCCCAAAATTGCCTGTAAAAAACTGCTTCCATTGACTTACATTAAAATTAATTGTAAGGTTTTTGCCCTCTTCCGTAAAGTTGTCATTTTGGAGATGCTTGTTTTTCTTTGGACAGTGATGATTTATATTTTGAACATAGATAAGAAAAACAGTAAATGCTACTAAACGCAGTTAGAGATGGCATGATACCAGTGTTGGAACCTTGATATCGAGATTCAAATGGATCCATTACTACTGTGTTGTTTTTAACTGAAGCACTTCATTTAAGATGAAAGGCTGCCATCATGCTCAAATACCCCAAACACTCTGCTACACCACAGGAGGACATACACAGCTGACAACATCACATCACGCAGTGTGAGTGATATTCCGCCATCAGTACAGACAAGCCCTCTGTAAATACACTAACTGCTTTTGCTGAACTGTATAGGTTACATATACACATATGCATTTACACATATACACAATTACATATACACATATATGAACAAAAGTGTTGGCACATCTATACATTACACCTACAGGAGCTTTAATGACAACCTCTTTTGAAATCCATAGGCATTAATTTGGAGTCGGTCCCCAACTTTTCAACTATAACAAGTTCCACTCTTCTCTTAAGGCTTTCTACAAGACTTTGGAATGCCTGTGGGATTTTTTTGCTCATTCATCCAGGAGAACATTTGTAAGGTCAAACACTTGGCCAGGCTCACAATCTCTGTTCTAGTTCATCTCAAAGATTTTCAATGGGGCTGAGGTCAGGGCTCTGTGCAGGCCTTCCACATCAAACTCACCAAACTATGCTTTTATGGTCCTTGCTTTGTGCACTGGGCACAGTCATGCTGGAACAGAACAGTGCCTTCCCCAAACTGTTCCCACAAAGTTGGAAGCGTGCAATTGTCCACAATGTCTTGGCATGCTGAAGCATTAAGATTTCCCCTCACTGGAACTAACAGAATAACAAAACAACCCCTCAGCATTATCCCTCCTCCACCAAACTTAACAGTTGGCACAATGCAGTCAGGCAAGTAACGTTCTCTTGGCAATCGCTAACCCAAGATTTGTGCATATAAAGAACTGTGATTGGTCACTCTGCAAGAATACGTTTCCACTGCTACAGAATGGCGCTTTACACCTCTCCATTCAACACTTTGCATTGTACTTAGTGATGTAAGGCTGGCATACTGCTGCTCTGCCATTGTTTTTGTGCTGATGTTAATGGTAGAGGAGGTTTGGAACTCTTCAGTTAGTAAGTCAGCAGAGCATTGGCAACTTTTGTGTGCTATGTGCCTTAGCACTCAGTGAACCTGTTCTGTAACTTTACGTGGTCTGCCACTTCCTGGCTGAGTTGTTGTAGTTCCTAAATGCTTCCACTTTTCAACAGTACCACTCACAGTTGATCGTGGAATATCTAAGAGAGAAAAAAAAATACAAACTGACTTGTTTCAATGGTGGCATCCTATTACAGTACCATGGTGGAATTCAGTGAGCTCTTTAGAAAGACCCATTCTTTCACAAATGTTTGCAAAGACAATTTTATGCACCTGTGCCAATAGGACTGAATAAAACACCTACATTCAATGATTAAGGGGTGAGAGTGTCCCAATACTTTGGTCCATATAGTGTATATTTGTATATTTGTACATTTACATTGGAGGGAACACTAATTAAACTAAATGCAATCATTAATATTGGCTGTGCTATGGACATATGCAAAAGTTTGTGTTTCCTGATCAAAAGTTTTGTTAATTTTCTAAGTGGTAATAAGTTAATACAACTTCTACAGAAAACATACTTCAGTGCACTCTGTATTTGCTAAATTTAACATACTGGGATATAAGTTATAAATGGTGGCCTGTGCAAAAGATATGACACTATTTTTTTTTTTTTTTTTCCACTCAAAATGTTAATTAAATAAATAGAATAGGTGTTCAATTTTTGTAAACGGCTGTACATACACAAAAAATAAAAACAGAAACATCCAAAATAGTAACTTTTTGAGAGAAGCCAAAAACAAAAGAAAAATAATAATGTCTTTCAATGTAAGCTCTTCTTATTCATACATGTTCATAACAGGTGCAATAAAATGTTCATAGTAGATAGTGTTCACAATATATTTGGAAATTATGAAATCATTATCAATTTATGACTTGAATTGTATTTGTGGATGTAGGGGTACAAAGGGGGTTATTTTATCAAACCTACATCCTTGTATATATTTGTTATATGTGCTGTATAAAGCACACATATATATTGATTCTGTCTCCAAAACATCTGTCAGCTTTGCTAAATTCAAATTTTCAGCATAATTTGGACATAGTGGCAGTTCTTTACATTGTGTGAATATTGACAATTAGGATGTTTTTTGCCCTCTCCTTTATGGTTATCACTTTGGAGACTTTTTTTACTTGTTTTTCTTTGGACAGTAAACAGATACACAGTATGCCTATGGCTTAACATTTAGGGGAGACAGCATATTTCTACACAATGCAGTATCACTTTTGATGTGATATACAGTATATACAATACAGAATTTCATTTGTGAGGATGTACAGCCCAAATAATGATAATAGGACATGACTATGTTGAGTGCAATCTTATAAGGCATCTATGCTTCCTCATCAACTCTTTCTGGCACTGCCTTTTTTTCACCACGTGTTCTCCCTGTTTCTTTTATGGTAGACTGGATGCTAATTTTGGTCAAGTAATTGTAATTAAGAATAGCAAGCCTGCGCTGATAATGCACACACATTAAACTTACCAAGCGCTGAGTGTTCAAAAGCACCGAATTTTAATCAACGTGTAATTAGCTACGAGCACCAGAATGCTCCTTTCCTCTGTTTTGTTTGTTTTTCATATATATTTTTTTCATATCCTTTTTATGCGAATGTTCTTTTCATAAAGTAAAAGAGAGAAAGTGAGAGAGGAAAAAAGAAAATTTTCCCTTTTGGGAGTACCGCATTGAGTGGAAAAAAAAAGAGATCAAACCCAAACCACACACCTTCAATCCAAACATGCAAACATACCCAAACACACACACACACACACACACACACAAACTGATGTCTTCTGGAGCTCCAGAAGCTGGAAGAAGGCTATGGATAAGAGAGCCTAGCGCTTGCTATGGCAGAATTAGAGCGTGAACGTATTATCACTGGAACGAGTGCGAGACGCCAGCTTCTGGTTCCCATGCAAACAAGAAGGCCATTCCCCTGAGGACTCGCCACGTCTGGGGAAAATAATTGACGAGTCCCCTGGCGAGGAGGCAAGCACAGTTCAGAGAGAGCGAGCGAGCGAGCGAACGAACGAGAGACAGAGACCGAGAGTGAAAACTGTTCCCCACGTCTTTGTGCGGCAAAAGCCATTTCCAATACAGGCTTAAGCCTATTAATGAGACGCGAACTCAAGAAAACCTCTCTCAGTGTGACGCCCTCCACTTTCAGCGCTCCATTCCATTTCTCCCCTGTAGGGTCGTCTAGTTCTCATTCAGATCATCCACACATCTGAAGTGCTATGTTCTCTGTGGACTGCACAGCTGTTTAGCTAGACTAGAACTTTCACTGCAGTTGTTTTATTGATTCCAAACTTGCAGTGTACAACTTGATCTCACTCATGTATACAGTTGTTTACCACTATACAGTCAATGAACATGACTGAGGGCAAGTTGTCACTTTCAGAACATGTAAGAGCTTGAAAAGCAATAGGGAAAGTCAAATTTCTATTTGAACTGGGAACTTTTCTGAAGACAACTTCAGCACTGAGCATCCAACCATGTCAAGTCAATGTTGATCTGCTCTATCAGAAGTCAGAATCTCACATCTTGCAAGATGTAAAATGAATCAGAGCTAAATAAGTTTATTGACTCATTACTTACTAGACAAATTCAGATTCTGAGCTTTTGACTAACACCGCATTTTGTTTGTAAGTGAGTTTGACATCACATGTTTGTCATTTCATAAACGGGAAATTGAGAAATTAGAGGTACAGATCCAAACTTCTCATACAAAATGCACTGATTTACTTTTACTTTACATTTATGCATTAAGCAGACACTTTTATCCAGAATCGGAAAGCAAAATTAAAGACACACCTGACTGAAATCTGGATCAAAGGTTTATTTCGTATCTATTATTATATCATACATTTTGATATATATTTTTAAGAAGACCCATAAACATAAAAGCATTAGGACTGCAAGGACTTTACTTCCTGCATCTGTTGTTTTATTGTATTCCGTATATTGAATGGTATCAAAACTATAATGGAGAGCTCTAGAGCGTTGTACCATCTCTTAATAGTCAGGATGAGCAGAGATTAGAAATCTACTGCCTGAAAAGGTGAGCCTTCATACTAAGTGAAATGTAAATTTAATGTAACTGCAATTTCTTATGTAACCAAATTTGTTATTATCATGTAATTACATAGTATAGCAACATGACAACAATAACTCTGAACTTACTAAAAGTTAAAAAGCCGCATAACTCTCAAAATTACATTAATATGACTGATACACTTCGGGGAAAACACAGAAACTAGCAGCGCTAGCATGGAAAAGTGAAAATGTTGCCCATTGCCCATTGCCCTGTTTAGACTGATGGGTTTTCACGCTAATGAATAAGACATCCAACAGGTGCTTTCTGACTCTACATTTGGCTGAAGATTAAAATAATACAAAAATAACACGCTATAAATCGTCCCTCTGTATCACCCCAAGCCCAGCAGTGCATCTAATCATGTCAGGAATGGCTTCTTAGGCCGAGGACTCGTTGCTTTGATGTTGATGCACGTCCCCCCCCGTTTTTGAAAAGACGCCATTTTGAGTTTTGCCAACGAGCTCCTCACCTGCTTATCCACCCTCTCTTTACCTCCTTTCACATGTTTAAACTAACTGAGAGGCCAAATGAAGGCAGCTGCTTGGTCCTGATTCCATTGCTAATTTTTAACAGGCATCGCCATCATTACTTGGAAAACTGACAAGGCCTCTTTCTTTTCTGTACGGTCCGAAACATAAAAGAGCTCATTTTGCAAGAGAGAGAGAGAGAGAGAGAGAGAGAGAGAGGCAAGAGAGAGAGACAGAGAGGAGGGCAGAGAGAGCTAAAACGTCTGTCTCAATGCAATGACTGCTGTTCCTACAATAGCAACATTCAATTAAAATCTCCAGGCTGCCTTCAAGTGCAGCCAAATGTCGGCTATAAATATCCCAGACTGGCCGATCTGGTTGTTGGTGTGTTTATTTGGTCAACTTTTTTTTTTTTTTTTGCATGGCAGAGCCCTCTTGTCCTCCCATTCACTTCCAAATTCAAACTGCTGTTCATGTACAGTCTGGGTCTTCTTTCTTTACAGAAGACACAAACTGCTTTTTCTGTGTAGCTTGTCACGGTTGAAGCACCCTGTAGACCTCCCTGCTGGAGACGGAGCTGTTCAATTATATCTGTTACACATTCCAAGAGCCAATGTCAACTCAGGATGGAATCAAAGGGATCATTTATCACAATTTGTCTAGATTAAACCATCTGGAAAAGAAGTGTTGTTTTATACTCTGCATCTTTATGCCTTTCTGTTTGAGCTCACAGAGTTAATCCTGTGCATACTTGATGCAAACTTGTCAAATATTGTATTGAACATGTCAAATATCAGTTATCAAGTACAGTAAATGAACGCTTGATTTATTTTATTGCCAGGCAAAATGTGAGAAAGTTTTTTTTTTCCAGTATATTTCCATATAAAGATAAACCGTCATTTTGGTGGTCTACCAGGTCTTAAATAGTTAAGAGTCCTCACTGTGAAATCTTTTAATTTTGCACTTCCTTTTGCGAGCAATTCATCTTCTGTCTGTTTTTTTCAGAGCTATCTTCTAAAAATGTCACTACTTGTACTCAATGACTATTTTGACCTCAGCTTAATTCAATGACAGGTTGTCTTTGACTTTTGCACAGTGCAGCATGTGAATTATTTTAGATGTTGGGACAATTTTCAATTGAATTAAATGTGAACAAAGACGAAAATATCTGTATAAACTTGCTGATAGTCTGAAGGGTTTAGGCAGCAGCATATTTGATGGATGCTCCTGTCCGGTCAACCTCAAAATGGATGAAAGCATTGATGAACATACAATTCAGTCACTATAGTGAAAAAAAGTTCTTAACTTCTTCTACTTGTTCTAACACAAAGATTCTGTGCTAGTTACTGTATGTATGTATTGATTTTGATGAGACAGGAAATCTGTGTTTACTTGAAGAAATTAGCCGCCCTCTTATGTGCAGCTCTGTAATTGACACCAATTAGTAACTAAAGACTTTAAGGTGAATTTCTGCAGTCAAAAGTGTTGTTTGATGGTGGTTAGTAAAAATAATTATCTGTTATAATTATGATGTTATTAATGACAACAATTTGCAGCACTGAGGTGAAAATACATAAAAAAGCAGAAAGCACCTGTAAAGAGACAGGGAGAGGGGTGGATGGAAAATTACTGGCCTGGTGATACCTGCTGCTTCCCAATTGGAGCAGTGGCCAGCAGGTTTTTTTGACCAAATGTATTTATGACTTGTGGGCTGGGAGCTTTGCACGTGTGTACACAGACAGACACCCGCCGTCAACACTCGCCCTCATTGTTCGGGCCGCCCAGTCATATGCCCCTAGTTTCGCCCCCAGAGCTGAGCCTGGTGGATCAGCGGTCAGCTTACCCGCTCTGTCAGTGGTGGCAGTGTTAGCCCGGTGACCACATGCTCCAGCCCCTGGGTCCAGGTGACCAGGCTTGCGGTCCGGCTGGCCTGAACGGTCCAGTCCTCTGGTCACCGGCGAGCAGCGGGGGGAGAAGAGTGAGGCGTACCGAGTGTATTTTCAGTACGTATTCATTACCCAGTCAAAGGGTTGCAGTTGGGCCGCGCATTTGTGGCGCCAACGTGCGATTGTGGCAAGACAACCTGACCACTCTGAAATCGCTGAGCTAACAGGGCTCAGAGTTTACCCTCGCCACCCGAACTCACACACCTTATAATGATAGATCATTGCAGGCGCAATGAAGAAAAAAAACGAAAAAAAAAAAAAACAAGCAAACCCACCCACGGCAAATGTTTGCGAAGAAGGGAAGTGAGAGCAATGCGTCTGGGTGCCAAAGGAGTAGGCTGCCTGACGAAACTTCAAAACGAGACGAGCCACCTCGCCATCTTCAGAGCCGAACTCCTACACAGACTGAAGGGGGAAGAGAAAGAGAGAGAAATGGAGAGAGAGAGAGAGAGAGAGAGAGAGAGAGAGGAGGAACAAACAACAAAAAAAGAATCGCCTTGGAGATGGAGTCAACGCACAAAAAAAAACTTTTCCGCAGCGTGCAACAGCGCATGGTCTTTGATGGTTGAGGGTGTTTGAAAAAAAAAAGAGAGAGAACGGAGAGAAGCTCGCTCTCGCTCCACCTTTTGCTTCATTACGCTTCCCCTGCATGTTTTTGTTCGAGTTTTGCGCTTCTTCCGCACCAGAAAGATTAGCCTGAGAGTTCATCCCCCCCCATCAACACCCGAACGCAGTGAGAACACCCTGAAGGGAAAGCGGCCCGGCATGGTGGGGTTCAGCTGCAGAAACAAAGCCGCCCGTCTCTAAAGCGGCAGGGGAAGCCAGACATAAAATCAATCTGGGGAATGTTTTGTCAAGGTTTTGCGAGAGAAATGTTCTTAAGGATTCCCCTGTCAATAGGCAGCGAAAGGCAGTTGCGCTTTGGCAAGAGCCATGTGATCTCGCTCCAGCCGCGCAATCGAAGCAAGGTGCAAAGCCTGCCTCTCTCGCTATGTGCTACTACTTTTTGTTTGCTGCTCACAGTTGGGCTCGGGATGGCTCCTGAAAGGCCTCGGTCACTTCCTTGAGTAGTTGCCTACTTTTCTCTCTTTCTCTCTCTCTTTTTTTTTTTTTGAAGATAATAAGACTTCCAAGGAAAGGCAGCCTGCGGCTGTGCTGCCTAGGAGAGGGGACCTGGTCATGTCTCATTGGCTCCCTGGTGAAGGGTGGGTCAGAGTGGCAGAGGGAGGGGGAGGACACATGGGGACATGGAGGGAGGGAGGAGGGCCCAAACAGGGGGCAGTGCCCTGGATACTCTGTAGGGGGCAGTCTTTCCTTTAATCGCTTCTATGGGAAGGCTCAACAGGCCGGGAAGAGTGCAGGAGCCAGCAGGGATGCAGAAATAAGAAGGAACAGGGAATGAGTGACACTGCCCACTCTCCATGTATGTTGGGGTGCATTATAAAGTCTTTAATGAACCACAAGAGTATCTTCTACAGTGACTGTTTCTTACACTTTCGGGTGGGTTTTTTTTCTTGCCTGGTCTTTCTTGAATGATGTTTTGGACATCACTCTTCTCTGCTAACCATTCATCCTCCCATACATCCATTAAATAAGGCTGTCTCGTGACTTTCTTTCTCAGACATGCCCAATTCAACTTGTAAGTTCAGCACCAGGTTTTGTAGGCATGTTTAGCACTCCTAAAAAGCGTTTTAATTATGGTTGTCTTATTGTTGTAGTTATTACTGTTGTGTTGTGTTGTGTTGTGTTGTGTTGAGTTCTGTTACAAGCTCAAGTAACTTTGACAGCTTGTTTATCAGTTAAAACAAACCAAACTGTACTGGACAATGACCCTCTAGGACTAGAACTAAAATACCCCTGCCTGAACCCCTTTTCACAGTAACCATAATACACCTGTGGTGGAGGTCTTCTGTATGCATCTTTATCTTTAATAACATTCATGGAATATACAGTATATTTATGGAAATATGCATGATTTGAAGCTAACCTGGAAGTTTCCATTTATAAATATACATATTCATACAATATAAAACATGCCATAACATTTGCACAGGCCATTTAATGTGATATTATTTTCAGAACATTAAATTATAAATTTAGTAAATAAAAAGTAGGTGTGTATTGAAATTTACCAAAGTATGTTCTCTGTTGTGTAACATCAACATGTTACACTGAATAAACTTGTCGTGTTACTCCACTCTTACATCGGCCAAACAACCACAAATTTACTTATAACTGTATTTAAACTTAAACATGAATGTTTTAACATAATAAATGTTGTTTGGGGCTTTGTGATAAATCTGTACATGATACGGTGAGTAATTGATAGCACTACTCCTCACACAAAGACAATTAGCATTGCATTTTAATTTTACACTGATACAACTTGGTTGGATGTTTTAACAACAAATAAATTCAAATGCATGGCAAGAAAGAAATCTCTTGTCTGCTGAGGTTTGTAAAGAGTACTCCTTTCAGTTTCTAAAATTTCCCAAAACAGCACTAAGTACAGTAATTAAATACATTTACTCTACAATGATATCTACAATGATTCTGTTCATCTCTAACTAGCGATTAGATGAGCAGTTAGCTACACAAAATCATCCCTAATCATTCATAATATGCTGTTTTATGTTTTTTATGTCACTACTGAAACAAAGAGTTTTATTCCATATGCCTTATTTTAGACACACCTCTGCATTTTTAGACTTTTGTGACCGCGCTCCTGTCCCACATGGCCACACAGTGAGCTGTTAGATGTGAATTGTGCACATTGTTCAGAAGTAAATGTGTCTGAAAACATACTTTAATGAAACTATTATTATTTTATGTGTACAACTGTGTTCCACACCAGTCATGTACTGGCTACTGTTTTTGAGTTAATATTAGCTAAAATTCTGACTACTGGAACATGATAAAGTTTTGATATATTGGCATGTCATGTTCAATCATTTATTTCAATACAGTAAACACAATTAAAGTACAGGGTCATTAAAAATAAGGATTGGAGCCAGAAGTTAAAAGTCCAAAATGTGTTTTTAACTCTGAAATTGAACTGAAATTGAACCGGTTTGGTAGAAGGGTTCATATAGAATCTACAATCTCAAAGTACCACAGTTCTGAGCTGGGGTGGGGGTGGGGGATATCTGCTAGTCACAGTATAGCTACTCACTCTCTCAGACTAAACTATACTGTCCAAAGCTACTGTCTCACGTTATTGGTTCAAGTGCAAAAAAATGAAAAAAATAAAAAAACAAAAAAACACAGTCCATGTCTTTCAGTCTTTCAGTGTGTGGGTGGCTGGCACATCTGCTTCAGGAGAGAATTGTCTGTCAAGCTGAACGTGGCGCCCTGCTCGTTGCTCCAGGTCTCCCAGAGCGTCTCCAGCTCAGTGACAGCTCGCTCTGAGCACAGACGGACCGTGCAGCCCTGCTAATTCCACGTCCCTGAAAGCTTCCTTTTCCCAGTACTTTTTTGCGTTCTTGTTATTGAAGTCACAACTCGGGAGTCTGTCGTGTCTTCGCTGCCAAGTTTGGTGGGAGGGGGGGCAACACTTGCTGGCACGATGTCTGAAAGTCTGAGGCACCTGCCATACTGCAAAACCTGAAACCGAGAACATTTGGTGGGTCGGGCGGTTCATATGGAATGTGTACTGTATGTGAAGGGATTGCGTGCCAAGCAATCACGCCACTGAAGGGAAAAAAAATCAGAAAGAAGCCGCGCGGGCAGGTTGACATTCAGCCCCCCAACGTCTTTATGCTGAGATATAACTGGAATGCGTGTTCCTGGAAAGACATAAACGCAAATCACATTTACTTCCATCTTGGCACACGAGTTTGATCGCTGATGAGCAGAAGTTAGGTTTGTACTCTCTGATATAATGCATGATCCATTTACATTGACAAATTAGTCTCTGTTTCAATTATAAGGTGAGAGAACACACTGGAAATTACATAAAGGTGAATGTGGAAACCCTCCTTGTTAAAAAAACAATATACCTGGTCTTTGTATCATTAAAAACTTGCTCTCTGTTTTCGACTCTCAAACTATTAGCCACCTGCCGAGCAGAGCTTAGCCTCCAAGAGGTGTGTTAACTAATTGGCCCTGTAGAAAATAATCATGAAGTAAATTGCAATTATTAGGCTATTTCCGCATCAAAGCTTCTTTCCCACACACAGGGAAAACAGGCAAGACGATTAAACCTGAGAGAATGACATCTTCATTGCTTTTCTGATTGACTTCTTTACCCTACAATCCATGCTTCCACTCCAGTGGCTGAACGGTACTGTGGAAAAGTCAGAGATCACTCTCTGTTTAGTTAATTTCCAGTCATAACAGCCATTAAGTACAAGTTCCCCATTTTTCAGCTTTAGGAAAAAACGCAAAAACATACTGTAGCGTCCCGCTGTTGGCTCGTGCAACCGTGGATGCATGAGGGCCCTTGGGAAGTGCTGGACTCACAGTAATAGAGACTTCTTGTGAGTAGCTGGGTCTGTTGGCTTGCGGCTGTGTAGATGTGTTGCTCGTGCTCTTCCAGGCTGGTTAGTTATCCTATCAGTAGGATGACACGTATGGCTATTGATGATCTGCCTCAGTTAGCAGTGAGTGGCAGGTCTCCACCATTGCTATGCTCAATAAAAGAGCATTCACTTAAAGCACTATGTTTCCTGTGTCTCCTTCCTTGCCAAGACGTCAAAACATATGTAAAAGTATTGAGTGTTCTTCGGTTCTATTACAGCTTACTTGCCTTTGGGTTGGCTTGCTTTTCGCATGCTATTCGTTTAGGTGAACACAGTTTCCAGTCTTCGTTATCAACATCCAACTTTATAGTAACATATATCATGCTAGCACTTGAGCCTGCACTACTATGGGCAGTTCCAAGGGCATATAACTTATATCTAGAATATCCTGGAAAATTAATAACTTGTACATTACTGGCAGTAAGTGAAGGGTGGACTCTAACTTTTACACAGTAACATACTGTGAATTTCCCTTAGACAGAAAGATTCTAAAATCAGAGATGCTATGACTATATAGATAAGGGGTTCACTCAGATAAGGTGTTGAGTGCAATGTAGCCCTTACATAGGAGATAATTTGATATAAGTGTTCTGCTTCTAATGAAGTGGTAATCTTTTCATCGCTCATTCAAATTGCTTTGGAATAGAGTTACAATATACGTGTTTACTTTCCTGTCTTGAAGCATATGGAAAGACGTGGAGGGCCTACAGCAGCTGCAGTTCAGACTGTAGGACTGGGGTGTGCACAGAGCCCTTAATTACTGCCAGTTTAGAACATATGAAGGCAGCTCCACAAGTGCTTTTTAAGAAACCTCAAGTATAGCATCGATTTTACAAACGCATTGTGTAGGGTGCAATTCTCCAAGCTGAACCGTGGAATTTAGACCGAGCGACTGCCTCAAAGAAATCCTGGAATGCACATGTGTATCTTCCAACTTGCTTTGCTTTTGGCCATTTAAGGACAGTAAGCTTCAGAACATTTCAAATGGTTAGCATCATATAGTGTATATATATATATATATATATTAGCAATTGTATTATTAGTAATACTACAATAACGGGACAAATTTTTAACACATTCTCTCACTTTGGCACACTGGCTGTAGCTGTGACAAACAAAACACTAACCCTCAAACATGCTTGCATCAAAGAATTGCGTAGTTGGGACAGATTTGGTGGATGCCTTCCCTGGCACAATTCTGAGAGGAATTTCCTGTAGACTGGGATTTTTGCCACTGCTGGTAGACCAATATGACCATACACTTCCATACACCTGCAAATTCAACTGCCTCCTTCACACTGTGGCTTTTGGCACACCCAAATGTAATCACTCTTTTCAGCCAATCATTAACATCTGCTTTGAGACCCTTTTTCACACATCGAACGAGACATTCACTGCACTGTACCACCTTTTCTCAATCTATGTATCCCGTCACTCACACACCCCAGGTATTTATAGCCCAGTCATCATGGTGCAGGAGCCTGAAATTACTACTACCCTAAACATGCAAGGTTACTTTTTTGGCTGGTGAGCTTATACTTTATATATATGGAACATGCAGCCACAGTGTTCCTCCAACTGAATGTTGGTAATGTACACTGGAAGCAGTGTTCACCTTATTGAAATCATACGATTTTCATGTTCATGTTTGTGCCATATGTGGTCTGAATTCTTATTATTAGTTTAATTAGTTTAATAATTACTAGTATAATGAGCAAATACATCATGTCATAGTCAATGAAACATAATAGCAAAATAAACAGTGATTGAGCAAGCTCACAAATTTGATTACAACCGCATTACGTATCATAACAAATGCTACTTCCTTTTTCTTAAAGCCATGTTACTATTGCAGGAACCTCCTGCACCACAAGCCAAGAATGGAACTCTCTGGAACAACTATTCATTACAGTTTGTGGTCTGTTATCTTATTTGCTGAAGTTAGACAGATGTTGTGTTTGATTCAGAATTCAGAGGGAGTACATCAGCCATAAAGCTCTTTTGTCTTTGAAAGTGTTCTCCACAAATTTGCACTGTACTGAATTTAAGTGTGATGAGACCAGAAGCCAGTGAGTTTCATGTCCAGGCCTGCACCATGCTGCTGCTGTGCTTGGGTCTATTGGCTTTGACAGTGTTTAGGGAACATAATGACAGTGCGTGAGGGAAAGGCGTTGCACTTGATGAAGCTGCCAGTCTGAGTGAGAGCCCATAGCCTGCCAGAACGGACCCTTGTCTGACCTAGTTTAGACCATTGTGTGTGTGTGTCCACATCAACGCTGGCCAGCTGCTGACCAGCGCTGCCTTTTGTTGTGTGTTCCTACCCAGTGCCAGTCATTCCACATCTTATCTGTAGCACGGAGACAGGCCCTCACAGCAGGGTTATGGTTTAGAGGGGAGAAAATCCTTCACCCCATGCCCTCCTACTACTCCAGTGCAGACGAAACAGAGAGGACGAGCGAGAGTTATAGTCAGGGAGGAAGACAAATGGAGCTGGTGAAAGCTTCTCTACAGCACAAATCCAGAAAACACCATATATCTTTACAGAGCTCTTAGAAATATACTTCTCTGGAGCGATGCCAAAGAAGAAACACTACAGGTTCCCAAGAGACCCTTTCAATGGATGTAAATTAGATGTATGAGTGCTGGTGAATCAGGTCTGTGGCGTAGTTATGGTTTTGGCAGCATTATTTTGACCAAAATTACCTATTTTTTAGAGGTATATGATAACATGGATTATATTCGTATAGGTAGAATTGCTATTGCTAGATGTAGATGCATTTTCTACTCTTAGTGTACCTTTATGTTCTATGAATGCTTATGTACTGGAATGTGGTGAGAGAAGAAAGGATCTTTTCATGTATTAAATTTACAGTCAAAATAGCCATTAAGCACACGTTTTTAATTTTCCAGGAAATATTTCTATAGAGATTAGATATGACATAATCCACTTGCATATAGAAGGGGAAAGTGAAATGAGATTTAAAAAGTGATTTAAAGATATAAGGCAAAATGGGACTCCTTTCAACTATACAAGACCACCATACTTGTCACCATCAGATAAACAGTACTTACATATGTTTATCCACTGTGCGTAATACCTGCTGGTATTCGGGGAATGGAACCCCATTTGGGTGGCTACTCCAGGGTTGGGTAGCTGCTAACTCACACACCCTAATGGCGCTGATGCTAATGCCAATGCCAATGACATTTTTTGGTGTAATTGGTTGGAAATGCTCTATTCTGGTTGGGTAATGAGCTCATCCACACATTAATTGAGATCTTACACGTCTCCTCTTTTGTCTTAGTTTGAGAAATGAGTAAGGGTTCTCTTTTTCCACCCCTCTCCTGGGTTATTGGGTTTTTCAGGTTTACAAATATGCTACAGCGTATTTTAAAATGTTTTAAGAGGTATCCTAGGCATAGTTACAGTTGCTAGACTAAGTTGATACCAAGTTGATACAGCGCCACCCTGAGGCAGACCAGTTCAAATCGATCAAAGAAACTGCTGGTGTTCTTAGAACAACAGACAGTATAGACCTTAACATTGTTGAATATGTTCATCCATTGGATAGTAAGAAGCAGAAAATGAAACCAACTTCTAAGAACAAACTTTGAAGCTGTGGAAAAATCCCTGCAGACTTCTTTAAAAACACTAAATGGTTAAGTAATAGATGTTATATTTAACTACCGAGGCTTTTGCAAAAGTTTTCTGCTTTTTCTGACTTAAAGGTCAATTTGCAGTAAATTTCAGCAAAAATTCAGTAAATGAAAAATGGTCACTGACTTTGGTCTAGTAGTGTATATATGAAAAATATCAGATGTCGGCACTGGCTTCAAATATGCCTACTACTTTTTAAGCATTGATCTGAACTACGAATGATCATGCAATTCACAAATAACGTTATGATCATTTGTCTATTGCAAATTCCATTATTAAGAAATCATATTGCCCTATGATGAATCATATTCCCCAATCAGAGTTTATTCCTTGAGACATACATCTGAGCTACCAAATGAATGTGGCAAAATAATCACATCAGTGGAAGAAGATGTTATTGTCCCATGTTATTGAGGCAGTGGGCAACACTGCAGTGCGACCTGTAAAACCTGTATTATGCTCCCCAAAGCATATGCAATGTCAAAAATAGAGTAAAATAAAAACAAAAGTAAGATAAACAGACGCATGTCACACAGAGCTACAGTCTCTGCTTATTAGTTCTATGTAGCCGGCGCGCACAGTAAATATAAAACCCCTGTTTATTTCACACACATCCGTGCTGCATAATGAATATTATTCTTTCTTGATGTCTTGCATGCTCACCATCTTCAAAAGCTAATGAGAATCTCACATATGCACCATATCCGAAGGGCGGAGGTAAGGTGTGCATGTAACAACACCTAGGCTATACCAAGAAAACCTTTTTTTCCCTGTTTCTATCACCCCCCCCCCCTTTCTTTCCCTGTAAATCTCTTCTTCACAGGTAAGGATGAAAACTGCCTGCATGTCTTCTGCTGACCTATTTAGGTAATTGCGCTCTTCATTAAAAAACTCTAGTCTGAAAGAGAAATTACACTTCCCCGATGGTATCTAGGTAACATAATCTCCCTCCGGCGAGCTAATTGCGTGGCATGATAACCTCATAGGCCGGGCCTGTTTAATTTTTCATCTCTTTTCAAATAATTACGGATCAGAGGAGAGAAGTATTGATTTGATTCATTAACTTCCCTGCTCTGCGCCAAGGTTAATGATTACATGTATCCCAATTATACGGTAAAGATCCACTGGGCTATTTGCTTTGATTGGCTTCCACTTTATTATTGGCAAAGGTTGTGTTGAAACAATGCCCAAATTGGGCAGTGAGTAAGCTAATACAGCTGCCTAAGTGCTTTATTTTACCGTCCCTGAACCCATAATTGACAAATAAAATGAATATATGGTGCTGAATAAGCATTAGGCAACGGCTGAGACGAGAGGCGGGATGACTAGCGTGGTGCGCTCGGCCCTAGAAAACGAGGTTTGTGATGACTCAAAGAACTGGCTGAAAACTGCCCCGCCATTTGTCACTGCTGCCAGTTTTCTGACTCTGTTGTGCAAAAAAGAAAACTCACAGAGCGCAAACACAATGGCTGTATGGTAGTTAAATAAGGCTACAGGGGGGAAATGAATGGTCATATAAAGGGGTATATAGGCTTGCTCCATGAGTCAGGAAAGCAACCTAAGAGATGGCATAACTCAGATTTCGCAAAAGCTGCAGACTGTAAGAATAAGCTGCCGCTGAGCCGGAGTTAGGAACGTTCCCCAGCGTTTAGCGGCGGAGAAAAAGTGACAACTCCATCTTTCACAGTCACCTGTGCCGTCACTGCTCCTCAAAGCTTCTGCCCGACTGCTTTAATACTGGCTGACTTGTAACAGCGTGCTGCTCCGGGGGTGATTTTAAGCAGACATAAGTACATTAAAATGACTGTAATGTCTAAATGATTTCCTCCATTAAGTTCACCTCTCCTGTCCTTCTAGAATGATTTCGCTTGTTTCTCGGGAGGCGGAGGGGAGGCTGGGAGCGCCTTATTATTGCAGATCCTGGAATGAATTACTCTTCTCTCTGGTAATGTTGGGGAAGGCGAAAAAACATCATTAAAGGCTGGAAAAACAGAGGCAAAGTCAATTTGCTGGTTGTTTATGTAAGTGGAGGCCCTGCTCTGTCTCCCTCGCTTTTTCTTGCTCCTCTGGCAATCGCGGCGTCTTTGTCCAGCTCCCATCAAGATGAACGGCCTACACGTTGTGTTGTAATATGCCAGGCCTGTTAGGCAAGATTTAGCTTCTGTGACTTCCTTTTATTTGACTGCGTTTTTGTCGTCGCCACTTGCTCATTTCACGATTTTGCAACTTAATGAATTGTTATTTTAAGTCAAATCAGGGGAGGCTATGAATTTCTTGCCATTAGAAGTGAATAAATAAATACCAGTTCGTAGGTCGTTTAGGGAACATATGGCCAATTAGGTGGCTGGTCTCTGGAGACGGTCATGAGAAAACACAATAGAAGGTGGGCGGAAAGGGGGCAAGCAATGATGCAATGGAATGGCAACAGCACGCGGCAGTCTGAGAAGTCCAGCAGCACCCTCACATGCTCTTCAAGCAGGAGCATGCGATATTCCACGCCTGAGATCCTGCAGAATCTCAGCATTTCAGGGCACTTGGACGGGGCGACACCCTGGGTCCTCGTGATAATACGTGCAGACACCTTTGACGGTGGTCTACCCTTTTCCTATGCAGTTTTCCAACAATGGAAAACTTAGCAGACTACACTTTCCAGAGAAGGTCAGCAGCATTTGGGGCAGCCCGTTTTGGGTTGCCTTTCACCATCCATCTGCGGGGAGAAAGTGCAGACAGGTTTGGCTCGTTTCATCGCCTAGCGTTTCCATTCGGCAATGCTGCCAAGATATCGCAGGTAATGGGCGAGTAACAGTGATCCCTCGTCTCTGTAGTCTACTTTGGGGCTTTTCGCCTCTAGGGTCAGTGGCACGGAGGCTGCCGTGGTTGCACGGTTTTCTCGTCTGTCTCTCAATCAGACCCTTCATGCAAGGGAATGGGGAGAGGGGGTGGGGTGGGGGGAAAGCTTCCGTTCTGAAGGTTCTTCTCTAGCCCTTTTTGTTCGATTTCTTTCACTGCTCCACTGAGGCGTCCGCTCCCCATAGGGTGATTGGGAGCTGTTGACACTGCAGGGAAAGAGTGCAAGTTTAACAAGTGTTTAAAGAGTGTGGCTGAGGCCACGGTGGATGACTCTGAATGTTTGGAGTGTTAACAGCACTCGGGATGCTGAGAGAGCCTAAGGAGTGGGGGCCTCGTTTATTTTCACAGGTATGGGAGGGGGAGCAGCCTGAGTCTGCCCAGTAGGCATGGGGATCCCACTGAAGTATAGGGTCAAAGCAGGGTTCCCTGACTTTGAGCTTATGCTATAATTCAAAAGTTTAAGGACAGTTTGGCTCCTTTTGAATTAGAAAAGATATAAAATGCTTTTGTTAGCAACACACAGCTGTTTCTTTGGGTACATTCAGCTTCATGCTCATCAAATTATCTTCATTAAAGTGTCTGGGTATGAAGAGTACAGTCATATGTGACATTTAACTATGCTGACATTTAACTACGCTGACATGGTGTTAAGGGCAGTCATCATAACATCTCTATGCATGCAGTCCTGCATCATGCAGCCGTCTGGCAATGGTGATGGCACTAACAAGATGACTCATGGAGGGCATCACTGCTTGCTGAAAGTCCACAATCATGGCTGTTGGGTCAGCCAGGTACAGCGGTAAGGCCCATCCTTTCTTATGTTACATGTGCAGCCGAGTGTGAAACTTGAATCGATCGCATGTCTCACAATGTCAAACCTACCCACCAAGTTATTCCTGTCGGTTGATTCCTTCTGGGTGCAACTATTTGTGTAACTATTCTTTTGATGATGAGTGTATATATATATATATTCACTGCTCAAAAAAATTTAAGGAACACTTTGAAAACACATCAGATCTCAATGGGAAAAAAATCATGCAGAATATCTTTCCTCATATGGACTGGGTAATGTGTTAGGAATTAAAGGATGTTGTTTGATGGAAATGAAAATGATCACCCTACAGAGGGTTGAACACCCTGAAAATCAAAGCAAAAAATGATGCAGCAGGCTAGTCCATTTAACCAAAATTCCATTGCAGCAACTCAAAATGGTACTCGGTAGTTTGTATGGCCTCCACATGCTGGTATGCATGCCTGACAACGTCGGGGCATGCTCCTAATGAGACGACGGATGGGGGATCTCCTCCCAGATCTGGATCTCCTCCCAGATCTGGACCAGGGCATCACTGAGCTCCTGGACAGTCTGAAGTGCAACCTGGCGGCATTGGAAGGACCAAAACATAATGTCCCAGAGGTGTTCTCTTGGATTTAGGTCAGGCGAGCTGGGGGGCCAGTCAATGGTATCAATTCATTCATCCTCCAAGAACTGCCTGCAAACTCTCGCCACATAAGGCCGGGCACTGTAATGCACCAGGAGGAACCCAGGACCCACTGCACCAGCATAGGGTCTGAAATGGGTCCAAAGATTATCCCGATTATCACGATACCTAATAGCAGTCAGGGTGCCGTTGTCTAGCCTGTAGAGGTCTGTGCGTCCTTCCAGGGATATGCCTCCCCAGACCATCACTGACCCGCCACCAAACCGGTCATGCTGAATGATTCCAGACCCTGTCATGTTCATCACATGTGCTCAGGTGAAACCTGCTCTAATCTGTGAAAAGCACAGGGCGCCACCATACTCTGAAGACTGTGCTGGGAGACACAGCAAACCTTCTGGCAATGGCACGTATTGATGTGCCATCCTGCAGGAGCTGGACTACCTGTGCAACCTCTGTAGGGTCCAGGTAGACCTCCACCTTTTAAACCATTCCTATTACGGGGGTCGTCTCATTGTTGCTCCTGTAGTGCACCTGTTGTTAATTTCATTAACACTAAAGCAACTGAAACTGATTAATAACACCCCCTCCTACTTAACTGACCCGATCAATATCCCAGAAGTTAAACTGAGTTGATGCTATACTCTGATTAAAAAGTGTTCCTTTAATTTTTTGAGCAGTGTATATATTCAGCTTCTTACAGATTTCAAAGGAAAGATCCAAGAGTTGACGTACACATGACCGCGGCAAAAACAGTGAAATTTCATTGTGAGTGCGTGTGACTAGTTATATTCTCGTGATCTACATGGCATAACTCACTGTAATTTATAATAATAAAGGCAAAGACCAATAAGAGAGGCTTAGGAGAAAGGTGGTTTACTTAACAGGCTGAGAGAACAGTTCGTTCTAAGCCATTATTGTAATACTCGAGACTAATTACCACATCAGTGGGAATGAAGTGGCTCTTGTCTTTAGATTATATGAAGGATGTGCTGTACATAATATCGCTCCACACTGCTCAGTTATACTCATCTCTTTCCTTTTGCCTTTTGAAGGTATGTTTCATATATTTATCACTGTTTAATTGTGATTTTTGTGAAATAAACTCTAAAACACAGATAACGGAACCAAAACCGAGTGCTTTGCTCTGTCCTAAGTTATAAAATCCCTGCATTTTCTAACGAGCACTATGTGTAGTTTTGAGCTCTTGAGCAATCAACAAATAAAAGGTGCTTTGCATTGCAGCAATGAGACCTGAAGAAAAAAAATGGCCAAAAAATATTAAAAAGGAGTTTCTCAATTGGTCCTCAGGCAACTACAAAATGAGAGAAAAAATTTTACGGCACAGAAGAACTTCCCACTGGTTTTTAAAAGTCGACTCTGTGGATTTACCAAAAAATCTCTCTTCTTTCCCATCCTGCTGTTTCATGGCCTCCGATGAGGGGCATTTTGGCCCGATGTAGCTGGTCGAACTCATAAAAAGCTTTTTCACTCACTGCACTCCACAGAATGGGTAAATAGGCCCAAAAGACCCATGATTTTTTGGAGGAAATGAAAAAGTTGAATTAATGGTACAGAAGAAACTCTTAGTACTCTACTGTGTCCTGATTCTAAACTTCCTTAGAATTAGAAATTCTCTATACGACAGTGCTGATTACATGAATCTAAGATGGAACTTTTACTTTAAAAACTTTCATAACATCAGTTGTTGTGAATCACTGACAGGATGCTTGATGTTGTCATACTTTGAACAGAGGCATTTCTTTCATCGAGTAAGTTTGTCCAATTTAATTAAAAGTGTCTGTAATAGCTGTGTAATTATACATTAATAAATATAACCATGTAACTGCTGGTGATGTACTCACTGTTATAGGTGGATTGTAGTAATACAGCTTATGTAAACACATATCTATATCTGCTAATGTAATTACATAGCTATATCTTGAAAGTTGTAACAAAATATTTTCACTCATGTAATTACATATATAAAAGTCTGTTTTTTTCCAACAAGATTTTTCTGACTGTAACCAGAGATTTGCAAATACTTACTTATTGGTACTTAAAAAGCATCTGCACAGCAAATTCCAACTTTCCCAATGTTTACCTAGCTGTAGCACAGTGATCACCAACTCTAGGCCTGGAGTCTAGTTCCAATTACAGTCTGCCATACCAGCTCCAGCTAACAGTTTTCTAAGTTTTTAATTGACTGTACCCGTTGTGTAATACTTAGGTAAAGAGAAGACTCTGCAGGAAAGCAGTTCTCCAGGAGGAGGGTGGGTGACCATTGCTGTAGTATATCCGATTAACATCAATCTCACAGCAGCTATATAAAGATAAATGGGCAAATGGACATCTGCTGTTGCTGTGCAAGTACATTCACATTACAGAATGGTTTAATTCAAGAACTTTTGATATGTCATCATGTCCCAGTGCAAGCACACAGCTAGCTAAATGTTAGAAAAGTTGATATTGCCTGTGCAGATGCAATGTATGTACATTAGTAAATGTACACCTCTAGTTTACATAATCAGTTTACATGTCTAAATACATAGGATAAAATGTGCTGATACAACATTCAAGACACCCCTGTGGAATTAGGAGTTTAACTGAAGTTGATACTACTGCTAAACTAATCCATCAATAAAAGGCGAATCCATGTCCTGTAGTTACATTGTCGTTGCATGCATTGTTAATGTGTAACTAAACAGTTATTATAAACTGAATAGACCGTAATTTCCTCATGTACAAAATGGGTATCACATTAAAATCAAATTCCCAAATCTTAATTGAATCGAATTATTATCATGATGATAGATGATGCACTAAACTTAAGTCATTTAAAAGTGCGTGCATCTGGTCTGTACAATCACCGCTAAAGCTGAACTGAAGATCATCTCTTGGTCAACAACTGCACAACTGCAAAATCATCCTTTGTCCATGATACCCCCACCCCCACCCCCCAGTATGTCTGCAACTATTCTGATTCATTTGGCAGACACCAATGAGTAACCACTACTAATACATCCCATTTTACAACTTCAGAGAGCAGGTCTTCTCTGTCTGACTGCTCACAGCGCCTTGCATGAAGAATGCGTGTGCGTAGACCAGGCATACAGAAGCCCACAGCCTGATGAGTCAAACTCCAGAACTGATTCTTTTTAGATGAGGAACTAAGTGATTGACTCACAAGTGGATACAGGAAGAGAGATTGTTTTAGCGGAACAATAGTAAGTATCTACAAACCTGTCAATGGAAAATGTAACAGAAAAGGGAATAGCAATTTGTTTTGCAGCCATGTTGGGAATCTTGGCTTTTGATTACATAAACTAATTGAAAGGAACTTACTGTAGGCCAGTATTCCTAAGGAAACCTAACACCCATGTAAGCTCTATGTGACAACTGACATAAACCTACATAAACATGCTTAAATGTGAATCCCAATAGGTGTCACTTGTCTTAAAGTCGCATTTGCCAGTTTTGATATCAAGTTCACAGAACATTATTGTCAGGTAACATTGTTTTTTTCTCAGTTTTTGTGGGATGGAATGGCAGAATTTGCAGCCTAATGTACTGCATTTCACAATTACACAATGTTGATAAAATGACACAATCAGGCTTGTTGATCTGAGGATCTTAGTTAAAATGAGTTAATTTTTTAGTATTTATAAGATTTAAGCCATTATGAAAAGTTTTTCTTCAGCGCAACACATCAACTCTAATAGGATTTAGGGGTCATAATGCTATATCTAGAAAATGCCTGTGGTCCTTTACATTGTGTTCCAACGTCATGATGAATAGACTACAAAAAAGGCCCAAGATTACTTGGAAAAAAGTATTGTTTCATCACATGTTTTTCCTTTACCTGCAAAATTTTTGAGAAATATATATATATATATATATATATATATATATACTCTTAACACCACTTTATTTAAAAAAAGAATCTATATATATATATTCTTTTTTTAAATAAAGTGGTGTTAAGAGT
>CM067499.1:13977116-14007658 GCA_034552555.1 Semaprochilodus insignis | reverse complement strand
GCGTGAGAAAGAACTGATCAGTTTGAGGAGGTCTGTATTTTTTCCGTATATATGTGTATATGTGCATATGTGTGTGTGTGTATATACATATATACACACACATATACGGTGTACATAAATATACACACATATACTGTTATTATATATATATATATATATATATATATATATATATATATATATATAATATATATATATATATATATACACTCCACTGGAAAAATAACATGAGTGTACAACCCTGTATTGGTATGACAATATAGCTGAACTGAATTGAGTTGAATTGAATGACGTAGTGTGAATTTCATCTGTTATGTTTTGTTAAGTCCCAAGATAATAAATAATTCTTTTTTCAGTGCTTCTTCAGAGTCAGTTTTTTTTTAAGACAAAATTTTCCATATCTTCACATTTTGAGATAAGAGGCCATTGCAACAATGCAGTCCACGTCAAAGGCCACACTAAGGATGCTACAAACACTTCGACTTTGCACAGTGAGGAGTTAAAACTCTTAGGAGTATTCTTTTTTAGCAGACAAAACCACACATGCTCATGCACACATGCGTTCAATAAAGTGTGCTTTTCATCTCCTCCAAATCTCTCATTGTCAAACATTAGAGGTATTCTGTCAACGTCTGGCCTAAGAGGATAAAATCTGTGCACTTGTACAAGTGTGAAATATCACACGTCCAAAGAATGTCTCAGCCAACAGCGATGCTGCAGTATCCATATGTCTTGCTCATGTTCTCTTTGTACTGTAAGACACCTACTCATGTCCATACATTTGCCATGCTTTGTGCTTGCTTAAATTCCAAATATTGGATCACATTCTTGTTCATTTTGTGAACAATGAATCATCAAAACATATCACATAATTGAAGTGACAATATGGATTTAAGGCCAAAAATATTGTGGATGATGAATCTGGCCCTAAACTGACAGTCTTTGCTTGTTGTAGATATTAGCTTAGCAAAATAAGAGTGCAGTCGATCCATTTACCTACTTTAAACACTTTTTAAGATCCGCTTACCTTATAAATGCATACTGTATTAGCCCCTTTTTAGCCACCCTGTTCATGAACCCCACAGGACTGCATGTGTTTTTAGGGTGGCAGATCATTCTCATCACTACAGCAACACTGACACTGATGTGGTGGTGACATGTTACTGTGTGTTGTGGTGGTGCGTGTTAAGCAGACACAGCAGTGCTGCTGGAGTGTTTCAACACTGTGCCCACTCACTCTCCACTCTACTAGACACTCCTACCTTGCTGGTCCACCTTGTAGATGTGAAGTCAGAGACAATAGCTCATCTGCTGCTGGTCATCATCTAGTCCTTCATCAGTGGTCACAGGACACTTTTGGCTGGATAGTTTTGGTTGGTGGACTATTCTCAGTCCAGCAGTGACACTGATGCTGACCTTACACCAAACGATTTTCAAGCGATTTTACTGTCGCAGACCAATTTCCAAAGTCGGAACAAAATCATGAGAGTCTTGCTAGAGTGGCGTCGCGCTCGCGTCATCTCGATCGTTAAGTGTAAGGTGGTCAGGATTGCAGTTTTAAGTTCTGGAGTTCCGATAAAATCAACCCTGTTTAATATTATCGTAAGTCGTAGGTCTTGGCTCACGCAAATAGTGACGTGAACATTGTCGACAACCAATAGGAGAGCTCTTTTCAGCTCCAAACGGGAAGCCGCGAGCCAAGTACAGGAACGTCTGGCGGAGATTCGACATGGAGGGGAGTCCGGCGAGGGCTCGGAAACCGCGGTTCTCTTGGACTGTTCAAAAGGAGGAGAAGCTGGTGGAGCTGTGGCGTGAACAAGAGTGCTTCTTTGACGTATCTTCCCATTTCTACCACGACAGAGTGGAAAAGGAAAAAAGGTGGACAGAAATTGCTGAAGCCCTCGAAATCCCTGGGGCTAACGCGAGCCCGAGTCATGGGCCCGAGATGTCACAAACGTAAACACATCCAAGAGTTCATTAATGCGCAGAAATGCGCAGTAAACGGTCCGATTCTAAATCACGCACGTTTTAAAGCTATTTTCACGTTACCCTATCTTGTAACTAAGGGTAGGTATTCTATGCTAAAGCTAACTAGCTAGCTAGCTAGCTAAAACACAGCCGAACGGGGCTACAGTGTTTACATTTAGTCTACCAGCGAACATGATGGGAAATAAGCTCAAAATCTAGTTGCAGTCTTGTAAATAGTGACTCTGCAAGATTCCCAGTCTTTGCAAAATCATAGTCTGTGACTAAAAAGTCTGTGACTTGTCTTTAGATGTGAGAGGGTGTCAGGCTTTAGTCTATTAAATGTCTTTTCAGAATCTTTTCAAAGTCTTCTAGTGTATGGTTAGCATGAGGTGTCTAAACTCCAGCAGCACTGCTGTGTCTGATCCACTCACACCAGCACAACACACACTAACGCACCACAACGTCAGAGTGACTGCAATGCTGTGAATGATCCACCAACCACATAATACTTGCCCTGTGGGGGTCCTGGGGAGCTGACCATTGAAGAACAGGGCAAAGGTGGGATAAAGTATGTAGAGAATCAGATTGACTGCAGTCTGTAATTGCAGAACTACAAAGTGCACCTGTATGGTAAGTGGAACTAATAAAATGGACAATGGATGTAAAAACAAGGAGGGGTTCCTACTGAAGTGCTTAGTGAGTGTAGTAATGTAGTACAGTGCAATATATATTCTAGTAACTATAGTACTGTGGCTGAATAATAACAAATCAAACATGGTTAGCATCTGTCGGCTAAGTCAGACTTGCAAACAAATTATACAGAAATACTTTAGAAATGTTAGCTAGCTAGCCTGCTCACTGATTAGCCAGTCAGGTAAAATAATAGATATATGGATTTAAGCATTTTACAGGCCATGTAAGTAATTCTATTTGAGATTGCTTAAACACATTGAACCCAACGAAAATAATAAGTTGCATGTCCTCACTGGCAACAGTAAAACAATTCTTAGTTTTGCCTCTACATAAATATGAACAGAAATATCAAATTTAGCATCTAAATGCATTATTAAATGAAAAGAGCTGACAAAACTACAGAAAGTTTCTGCAGTTCTATACAGCTTATGGCACATGTGGTCATTTAGGAATGCAGTTTACACTATGCTAATTAGTAGTTAGCAATGACTTGCTTGGTTTGTGTGAATGGGGCAGTTGAGAGAAGCCACCAATAAAACTGCCCAAATTATCATTTGATCTGAAGGATCATTTGATGTCAGTGTCTTTCAGTACAGTGCCACTCAACTCAAGTCCAAAACAGGAAACTCACAAGAGCAAAATCTCTCAATTGTTGTTTTATTTGACAGTCAATAGTACATGGATGCATAGGAGCCTATAGCTATAAACATAAACTGCTGAACAAATTAAGTTAACAGGCCCCTTAAAATGTAGCTAGTGTACTTTAACATTTAGCATTTTGTGTAACTCTTTTTTTTACTATGTGTTTAAAAGTGAAGTTTTTAAACACTACAGGACTCTGCAGGCAAGATGTGGACAGTTTAGTGAGAAACATAACAACAATAAATAAATAATAAAATATTTTGCTCCATCTGCACTCTTTCAAAACCTGCAGTACGTATTCACTGCTGTAGTGACACAATGCATTCTTTGAACGCTGGCTTCTGTCCCAGAGAGGTTTTACCAAGCCGCTCACATGTATGTAATTGTTGGATCACATCAAAGAAAGAAAAGAAGTGAACTAAATGCCGGGATTTTCTTGTTATGGTTTCAGTGATACAGTTACAGTGATTGCTGCTAGATTCCATCTAATATGCCGACAACAAAGGAAGTGTATAATTATAAAATTGCATTTGAGCAACACCTTAATTCCCTGGGTGGCTCCGTGGCCCCATTCTGTCAGGTAAGGTTCATACCCTGTGTTTTCTCACAAGGAGAAAGGATCTGGCAGTAAATGGGTTACTGCTGGAGAGTAATACAATCATCTAATATGATTTTAGACCTAATTCATTGATCTAAGTGCTAGATTGCCCCGACCATTTCACTTGGGAGCATGTTTGTGTGTGTGCGCGTATGTGTGTGCATCTGTGTGCATCTGTGTGTGTGTGTAGAGTACAGTAACAGTACTGTGCAAAAAGTCGGATCCCACTCTTTTGTTTCTATAATTTCCAGTCAATAACCATTATGTACCATTAATTCATTTGTAAGTTAAAACGAAGCAAGTATCATCTATTTAGCAGAAAATGACGCAGAAGAATCAACACTGAGTACAATATATAATCTATCAGTATTTGATTTGACCACTCTTTGGTTGTATGCATCCTGCTGCCACTTTAACTCATTTCATTGTCCCAACTCTCACACAAATGTATTGAAACTGTGTTTTACCCTCAAAAGCTACTATTAAAAAATATTCTGCTGGCATTAGGAAGGGGGGGGGGGGGGGGTCAAAGGAAAAAATGCAAGGTTTCAAAACTGGAGACTGAAAAAATATTTAAAGATATACAGAAAATGGGACCTTGTAGACCACTAAAACTGTCACCATCAGAGCTTTCATCTTTTTCACTGTGAGAGGACAACTCAACAATTCAAGAAGTCCTTACTGAGAAAAAGAAATAGACAAATAAAAGAGTTTGCACTAGCACATTGAAACTGGACATCTGAGATGTTGGGTAATCAGAAAATCCAACCAACTTCTAAAAAACTGAACTTTGGAAGTGCGGGAAAACATGCAGATTTCTTTGAAAAAAATTTGAGTCCTGGCCAGGCCATCCAGGGTCCTTTCTGTGTGTGGAGTTTGCATGTTCTCCCTGTGTCTGCATGGGTTTCCTCCCACAGTCCAAAGACATGCTGTCAGTTGAACTGGAGATGCTTAAATGGTGTAAGTGTGTGTGGGAGTGAATGTGTATATCTGTCTATTTAACAGTAATGGACTGGCAACCTGCCCAGGGTGTTTCCTGCCTTCCATCCAATGAATGCTCCATATATCTATGCTCTTTATCCATTTTATCAGCTCCACTTACTACATAGGTGCACCTTGTAGTTCTACAATTACAGGCTGTAGTCCATCTGTTTCTTTGTATACTTTGTTATCCCCCCATCACTTTTTTAATCAAAGGTCAGGACCCCCACAGGACCACCGCAGATATTCACAGCAGGTATTATGTGGGTGGTGGATCATTCTCAGCACTGCAGCAACATTGGTGTGGTGGTGGTGTGTTAGTGTGCGTTGTGCTGGTGTGAGTGGATCAGGCACAGCAGTGCTGCTGGACACCTCAGTGTCACTGCTGGACTGAGAATAGTCCACCAACCAAAACTATCCAGCCAGCAGGGTCCTGTAGGCAGCATCCTGTGACCACTGATGAAGGACTAGAGGATGACCAACACAAAATCTGCAGCAGCAGTGGACAATGAGTTGACACAGTGCTTAAACACTCCAGCAGCACTGATGTGTCTGATACACTCACACCAGCACAACACATACTAACACACAACCACCTAGTCAGTGTCACTGCAGTGCTGAGAATGATTGACCACCCACATAATACCTGCTCTGTGGTGGTCCTGTGAGGGTCCTGACTATTAATAGGGGGATAACAAAGTATACAGAGAAACAGATGGACTACAAAGTGTAGATACAAGGAGGTGGGTTTAATGTTATGGCTGATGGGTGTATTTACATATTGTAGCATGTGTGTTTGCACTTGGCTATGCATACTGTGTGCATGTATGTTTATATGTTGCGTGCCCTAATCAACATTTTGCTGCTGTTGGGACAAAACCTCTTTTTTCAGTTTTGACATAATTTGTAAATACCATCTGACCAATTGACCTTTAATAATCCTGTTACATTAACTGCCATTTACAGTGAAAAAGAACAACTACTTGGAGATACAAGGTTTTGTTCTGACACTGATGGTTTATTTCTATCATAAATTGAATAGAAATGGTCTTAAGCACATGGACACAGACCCCTTTAGTTTTTAGCTAAGCTGTGCTGTATTCATACTGTATGTCCTCAATATCATTTGATCTGAGTGATCATTCATTCCCCTCGTAATATTTACAGAAGCTTTGACTAAATGCCTGTTGTGTAATAAGTTTCCTTAAATATGCTGTGGCTGCACAGATGTGGTGGATTGCGACGCAGCTTTATAGGTCTACTGACCACACAGCGATGATGTCTTTTTGCCACTCTTTTTGTGTTCTCTCCTGAAGACATTTGTGAAACCTATGGCATGCAGGAAGGACGCGCGACGGGGCCAGTCACTCTGAAGAGCCTGCCGGGGACATTTCCTGTCTCACTTCCTCTCTGAGAAATTGCCTTGTTGGATGAAACCTCTGTTAAATTTGCTTAGCCCTGGAGGTAAAACAGATTGTTAGCAGTGTTGATGTACATATGCACAAAAGTAATCTATTACATGTTAATTTACACAGTAATAACTTCTCTTAAACTATAATTTAATTCATTTACTTATTAGAAAAAAAATAACTTTCTACTTTTTCTGTTACATTACACTCTAAAACCTAGACATCTATGTACAAAACTGAAAATACTAGGCACAAAAAAAACAGTCCACTTGAAACTCGAGAGACGAATGGAAACACTTTACATTAAGTTTTGACTAACCAACATGAAGTAATGCATTAGTTAACATGAAGTACTACAAGTAGGTAAAGTAGAAGTAGGTCAACATGTAGTAACTGTTAAATGTTTACTTAACATGTAAACATGCAGTTGCTACATGTACATGCCTTTTTTGCGATTGATACCAATAACTATGAAGTCTGAGAGTTACAAAAGCAGATATATGCATGCGGGCTAGGCTGTACATAAGGTCATGAATATATATGCTCCGAAGTGCTTAAAATGGCAAAACATTCAACTCTTAATGGTCAAATCTAGGATCTTATGCACCTACAGTGCTGTGCAAAAGTCAGAGGCTACCCATCATTTACTGAATTTGCAGTCAAAACAGGCTTTATATACAAACTCATGTTAAAGATTTTTGAAGATGTTACATATAACAACCTATTTACATAAGAAAGGGGGGGAATCATTAAAGCAAAAATGGGACTGTGAGACCCCTGAAAGACCACTAAAACTATCACCATCAAATATACAGTACTTTGTGCTTCATTTTTGAGAGACAGGAGAACATCAAGCTCCACTCTTGCTTTAGATCTGTAACAATCCACAGGTGTTTCTGTACATCCTTCCACTGTGAGAACACAGAACAGGACTATGACTCAGAGAGTCTGTGTAGCTGCCAAGAAGTCGTTACTGAGAAAAGGACAAAAGAAAGCTGATTTTCTCAGAACAATGAACTAGCTACACCTGAACCCAGCCTTTGAAATACATGAACATGTTTGAGATTACTTGGATTGTGAGAAACAGGAAAATTCTAAGGCTAAACTTTGGAGGTGTGGAATAATATCCATGCAGGTTGTAAGGTTGCAAGTGTCAGGAAAAGAATGGAAACGGTAATAAAGTCAAAGGGTGGACACACTAACCACTGATAACAATATTTATATGTACTTGTTAAGCCTGCTGTGTGTTGTTATATATATGCTTCCGGATGTCAAACGAAATGAATAACTTGTTCTTAATGTCCACTTTGTCTGGGAATGAAGCAAACACGGTGTAGCTTCACAGTACTGTATATATATGTATGTGTGGGGGGCTATATGTGGTGGTCTGTACATAAGGCCTCATGCATATTTATGTGTGTATGTGTGTACGTGTGCATGCATGCGTGCTTGTGTGTGTTTGCTTATGTTTGTGTATGTGTGTGTGTGTGAGCGTGTGCACATGTGGCCACATTGCTTGTGTATGTGCGTGTGTCTGCAATTACAAATCAGATTCCGGGCCTCGCTCTGCCCTCTGGCTATTTGTTCTATTAGACAAGGCTCAGTCAGGCAGAGTCGAGTCGGTCTACCTTCTCTTAACCTTAATTTGCCAGGATGTAGCATGTCAGGGCCTGGGGACTGATGGAATCTGTCAACTAATTTCAAAACGTCAAGGACTTTTTTCCCCCTTGTCTTCTGCAGATGGGTTCAAATGTGCATCCACTCAAGGAGTGAGAGCTTAGGTGGTCATCCTACATCTCATTCCTCTCTAGTGTTGAACAGGAACTGATTTTACACCAGTTCGGAAGAAGTTTTATTGATGGAATTCCCCTTTCTCAAGTATGCATGTAGATATGTTTGTCCTTGGTCAGCTGAGCCACAAACTCAAACTCAAAGCCACAAACTGCTCTCTATGAAGAAATGCTAGGTAAGCTAGCAAGTGCCGTGCTAGCAGCAGTACTTTATATTAGTCTATTGCATCATCATGCAAAGCCATGAATTCTCTATGGAGTTTGGGTTTTTGTGTCCTAGGGTTGCTTCGGATTCTTGGGAATTGTAGGTGCTGCTTTGTGGAAGAAAATTAATTAAAGTATACATTTAATATGTGTATTTTACATCAAAAGTACATACATTTAATATCTACACTTTACATATTCTTTATTACTTGGAATAATAAGTTAATTGAAACTGCTTTGAACAACTTCGAACAGCATTTAGTTGTGCTTTTGGGTGCTTAAGTTGCACGTATGTAGATTTAAAGTTTAACTTGTAGACTCAACTGTTATTTCACTTGGAATTTATTAGAAATATAACAATGGATGTTCTAATACACTTCAGTGTTTATATCAAGATATAATTCCAAAAGTTCAAATTGGATTTTACTATCTTCGCTTCTAAATACCTTTAATTGTGTTCAATAAAAAGATGTATTTACGTGTACTTTTAGAGAACACAGTTAAGTACATAAATTCATATAAGCTCATAAATTTAGTCGCATTGTGTGTTTAAGGTGGTAATAACTTTATGCTCCTGCAGATGACACCGCATGAGGTTGATGGGGCTATAAATACCTGCAGGATGTGTCACAGGATTCATAGATTGGGAAGAGGTCTCATAAATCAGTCATAAATCAGAAGTTAATGATTGGCTAAAAGGAGTGATTGCATTTGGGTATGCCAAATAGTGGCCATAGTGTGAAGGAAGTAGCTGAATTTGCAGGAGTATGGAAGCATACAGTCATACAAGTCTACCAAGAGTGGCAACCATCCCAGTCTACAGGAAATTCTGCTCAGAGTTGTTCCAGGGAAGGCATACACAAAATCTGGCCAGATTGCACAAGTCTGTGATGCAAAAATGGCTGAACATTGATGTGGCCTACATCCAGAAACTTGTCCAGACAATGAAAATCAAATCACAGCTGTTGTCCGTTTACATAGAGGTATTATGTGCTATTAGGTATGTTTCATTCACAGGTGACTATTTTTTTGAGCTTATTAAAAAATAACTGAACAACTTACATATAGTCCAACACCATTTCCGACTACACAGGTCACATGTTTGTGTGTTTGCTCTTCACTGTTTGTTACATTTAGCTGCTTTCAGTCTTTCAAGTTACCTTTTTTCATTGCCTTAACTAGTTCATAACTGCAGTCCTTAGAAGAATTATCTTGAATTTTTCTAATCTTCAACTGATTTTAGCTTTTCTTTTTGCCTCTCAGACACAGTTTTAGAACAGTTTAAATCACATGTAATGAATAGACAGCTCTTGGTTTTGCTGGGAAATCATTCATGAAATACAGTAAATGTAACATTTCCTGTGGAATCCCACAAGGTTTCATTTTAGGGCCTTTGCTTTTCGCTTTGTACATGTTCCCTCTAGGGGCTGTAGAAAACAAACATGATATCAATTTTTATAACTACACTGATGGCACGCAATTATACACTTCCATTCCTTCTGACAATCAAGACTCTGTTTACAGGCTTACCAAGTGTGTGTCAGATATTCCTCACAAAATTCCTCTACAACTAAAAGAAAGAAGAAGACTGAAATACTGATTCTTGGTCTTTAAAGTCTTTATGAAAAGCTAGATTCATTAGTGCAAAATCTGGGCATAGTCTTAAACTCTAAGCTCTGTTTTATCCCTGCGTGTAAACACAGTCACTAAAGTAGCTTTTTATCATTTGAGAAATATTGATCAGGTTTGCCTTTTGCCTATCTGAAGGTGACACTGAGAAACATTTAAAATACCAGCAGAGTTGATTACTGTAATGCTCATTTTACTTACGGGGCTTCCTAAGAAAACACTCCATGCCCTACAACTCCATGCCCGGCAAATCATGGAGAGCTTCCATCATTCCCATAAAAGAACTGCAGTACCTGAGTCTTGTAGGATAGATTTTAAAGACCTGTGACTAGATTTTACAGCTCTGAATGACTTTAAATCACCACTAACCTCACAGAATGTATGTCTGTTTATGTTCCAACATGTGATCATAGATCTGCAGACACTGGCCCTCTGCAAATACCCTCCGTAAAATACAAAAGACGTGGAGAGACCTCTTCTAGTTTATGCTTCTAAACTATGGAACTCCACCTTTTACTAGACTGTGAACCTCATTTTCACTTAGCCTTTAATTCAAATTTTGTCTTTGTTACGTTTCTTTCTAATCTGATCTTCATCATTGTCTAATATGACTTTAAATTACTAATAATAGTTATATAATAATACTAACTACAGTTTTTTGTTTTTTGTTAAGCTTCATCACCTGTTTGTGATGCACTTTGAGCTGGTATGAAAAGGGCTCTATGAATAAATATATTATTATACTTGTTCAAAATTTCTTCTTCCATCCTAAATGGTGCAGCAGTAATAGGTAATGTTAAAACACATATTCTATGCCTACAATGTTTTTCTGTTCAACTTGTATTGCAATAATGTAGCTTAAAAGACACAAGATTTTTTATGTCTTATTTATTTTAATGCATATTCTTAGGTCTACTGATTCCCATAGCTGGTTGTTAGTTAGTCACAATTAAAGTGCAGTATATGATTATTAGACCATTTGCAAACGTTGTGCGGTAAATACCATGATTATAATTGCAATGTTTCCTCTGGCCTTAGTCTTCTAGATTAAAATTTTTAGTATTTTTGTTTATATTTTCTGTATTTTTTGTATATATAGATCTTATTTATTAGTTGTATATTTCCAGACACTTCTGTTCTTTCCTCTGTGCTGCTGCAACATTGTAAATTTCCCCACTGCGGGATTAATAAAGAACTATCTTATCTTATAATATTGGAGCACACGAAGACAGATCAAGTAATGTAACAAATATTAGCTGGGTTGTAGGTTAGCAAACGGTCACTACAGTTGCTCTGGCAATGCCAACCAGTTACCTTCACATACATGTTACATTTGCCAATTGTTCTTGCAGACAGAGGAATTTGTCTACCACATTTAACTGCATGAAACACCCACATACACACACACTAGTGAACACACACACTAGGGGGCAGTGAGCACAATAGCCTGGAGCGGTAGGCAGTCCTATCCACGGCACCCGGGAAACAGTTGGGGGTTAGGTGCCTTGCTCAAGAGCACTTCAGTCATTACTGTTGGTTCAGGAAATCAAACTGTTCCCTAAACTCCAGCCCATGACTGCCCCGAAGGCTGATGCAGCGTTAACAATTGTAGTCCTCCATTATATTTCAGTTAGAATGCTGCGTTAACTCTGTTAGACCAGAAACATGCCTGTATTTTGACATGGAAGCATGTAACCCAACAGAAAGGTGGGTGGGTAGACATAGGCAGAAGAAAATTCCAAGATGGAGGAGAAGCTAATCAGTAGCAACACTGTGCACTCTTTTCTTGCTCTATGTGACTTTATTGCTGTTCTCTGCTTGGCTTTGTATATATGGACATTGCCAGAATTTCTTTTTAATGGTCCATATTATTTGTTTTTGGTCTAAATGTTTTGTTTCACACTGGATTTCAAACTCTGCCACTGCTCCACTTACGTACACGCCTTCTAAACAGGCCTGGAGGACTTTTAGAATTAAGAACCCTTTGCCATTTGTGCCTGTGCACAGAAGAATTCGTCCTCCGCATGGAACCCATCTGTGCAATGATACACATATATGCACACTATTGAACAATCACACAGTCACACCGTGGACCGGTGCCCTTACAGTCACAAGGCTGGTCTGCTAACCTCCAGCCCACAACTGCCCATAAATTCAACCCATTACCATAGCTAGATGGTATTTGTGTCAGCTGGGAATTGAACCCAGGTCACAAGAATAGGAATCTTGCATGATACCACTACACTACTAGTACCCCTGAAAGATGTAGCTCTGCAAAAGCAGAGCCTTCAAAAATAAGTAGAACTTGTCAACGTTTGCCTCCATGGGAAACTTTAGTAAAAAGCAAAAGATCGATATATGAATGAAGAGAAACGCAAGCTATGTGTATACTCCATTGTTGCGTTGTCTGGTGTGTGTACACCCTCAGGTGCCAGAATGAATGTGCTCCATCATTTAAGCCAGCCTCGTCAACTCTATGAGGTCTCTCCATCGATGAAATGCCCTTGCCTTATCTAGGAACATCTTTCCCATTGTTCAATAGAGCTTCTCCTCTTTGGCTGTTTCTCAGCGTTCATTGCTTCCTCAGCGTGTAGTCCCTCCCCTTTCCCCTGGCCTGGTTGCAAGCACAAACACTCCCTGCTACCGATTGGCTGTAAGAGTGTTGTGTTTATACTGTATGTTTATTTACAGTCCAGGCTGTGTACCAACAATGGTTTTTTTTCCAGTACACACAGAACGGGCATTTAGCGGACAGTGAGGAGATCTTGACTGAATTTGACTAAAAGGGAACTGGACTGAAATTGCATAATGCTAACTACACAACTACATATCTACAAAAAAGCAAATAAACCATGATTGATTACTGGAATCGTTTGACAGCCCTACTTATTTAAGGAGAATGCTAAGCAACAAAAAAGCTCCTTCATGCAAACCATCTAAAATCAATATCCTTGATTACAGTTGTGCAAACCTCAGTGCAGAAGCTGCAACAGTACATTAGAAGTAGATTAACTACAACAGTAGATCAGCTGCAACAGAAGTGTAGATTAACTACATTAGTATCACGTGCACCACAGTGCTTGCCATTAAAATGACATTTTGAATCAAACAAAGTTGGACTAATCATACTAATCATTATATTTTTCCTAGCTAGATGCATTTGCTAGCGTACCAAACAGCATGTCAGTATGCTGTTGCCCACAGCCTTATTGTATCTTCAGTCCTTCCCAAAAACAGTCCCTTGAGGCTTAGATATAGCCACAAACCTCTGACAGTTGATTACGTCCATTGGGTTCGAGTCAGGGATTCGTTAAGGTGGGGTGGTGTGCTTGCGTGTGTGCGCGTGAGCATGTGTGGTCTGGTGATTCTGCTGGCTGTCATGATGGAGAGAGCGGGCGAGAGATAGAAGGGGGGAGGAAAAGAGAGAAAGAGAGCAGGACTTTCACTTCCCTAATTTGGCATCTGCATCTGTCCATTACTGGCAGCAAACCAACCCCGCGCACTCGGCTGCTTCTCCAACCTCAATAAAGTCACTCGGAAATAAAGAGACGTTTCACCAAATCCAGCAATAAACCAACTGTCAGTCAGCAGCGTGCTTATTAACAAAATGAAAAAGTGAAATCTAACAGTAATTAAATCCATATCCCGTGATATGAAAGCATGGCCAAATATATCTGCATCACTCCTGTAGCTCATAAAACTTATTTTCCTCATTATTTTCTCCGAGATGTAAAACAGGGTTGTGTTACAAAGGGAGTAAAAAAGAAGAAGACTTTGAAAGAAGAGATTATATTATATTCATTTTTGCACTGATTCACATATCACATCAAGTTTTCCAGTTACTCTTTGTCTAGTTGACATTGTTCTATGGCTCACTCTCATTCAAGTTTCCATACGGCACAAAAAATCAGTCACCTGTGATTGAAACCTACCTAATAGCGTGTAATACCTCCATGTGCACAAACAGCAGCTGTTATTCTATTTGACAAGTTTCTGGATGTAGGCCACATCAATGTTCAGCCACTCTTGCATTAAAGAATTGTGTAGTGGGCCAGATTTGGTGGATACCTTGCCTGGCACAATTCTGAGGAGAATTCCCTGTAGACTGGGATTTTTGCCACTGCTGGTAGACCTGTATGACCATACACTTTCATACACCTGCAATTTCAGCTACTTCCCTCACACTATGGCCTTTGGCACGCCCAAATGCAGTCACTCCTTTTAGCCAATCATTAACATCTGTTTTGAGACCCATTTTCCACACATCGAATGAGACATTCACTGCACTGTTCTCAATCTATAAATCCTGTCACACACCCCGCAAGTATTTATAGCCCTATCCTTGTGTAACACCGTCTGCAGGAGCCTGAGGTTACTGCTACCTTAAACACACAAGGTGACTCATTTTTTGTCCGGTGAGCTTATGTTATTTTAGTTTAAGAAGTGTTTCATAGAAACACCTATACAGTCTTGACAGCATGGAGAACATATAATTTCACATTTCAGTCACTTTGATCTTAAGTCAGCACTATGGATGGGTTTGTTGCTTTAGAAGCATGACATTTGTTTGGTTTCATCATGCTAATTTAGTTCGTTACATAGATACAAAGATGATATAGTTTTGAAAGGAAAAGATGATGGGAAGCGTAAAGAGCCAGTAATGGTGAAAAGCAGAACAGGTAGTTATATACGTACTCAGTCACGTAAAAGTAAAAGAATGTATATTTATTTATTTACAAAGTTGATCAGGAGCATAAACTTTATTTAACTTTTTTTAAATAATAGTCATGTACTTTTCTCCTCATTACTCATTACTTTTCTCCTCTTTAAATAAATAAAAGAGCAGCTCTACAAAACCATGGTAAACAAAAGAAAAAGTTTTTTAAAAAAGTTCAAATAATGGGAAATAGTGACAAGGACTATCTTCCAACTATTCACCAAAGACATCTAGCGCTATAAAAGGTAAAAATCTGGTTACCTCGACTTTACCTGTTACCAGATAAATGTGAGGTAAGTAATGTTCACCTTGATTGCGGTACTGGGATGGATAAGTTTGGCTATAATGAAGTCAGGTTGGTAGTCATCAGTGTTGGGGTTGTTACTCAAAAAAAGTAATGCATTACTTTACTCTTTTACTCCTTGAGGAAAGTAAATTAATTTCTCCTAAACAGCAACTGAAAGGCAGTGTTGCGTAATTGCTTTTAATAACCTATTATGTTAAACCTTAATTCCATGTACAAGAGAATGTTTAATGCTTACTATTCTCATAATCCTACAATCAGATTTATAAGGAAAGTCACCACTGATCTGGATGTCTAATGTCCAACTCCCCCTTTTCTACTTTTGACCTGCTGGACTGATGTTCCAAAAATCAAGCATTGATATGTGACCTTCACTTTGTCTTGAAACAAGGAAAGGACATATCAGTGGATATAAAAATAAAAAGCAAACCTGAAGATGGTATAAAGAAGACAGCATGACTTGACTTTTTCAAGAAAGAAAACTGGCATAGCAGCTGTTAGCAGGTTGTGTACACGAATTTGTTCAGAGACCCATACTGAAGACCTCGCCACAGCAAAGTTTCTTCAACTGGGTCTTCTGAAATACACAGCTGTGAAAACGCAGCAAATCAACACAGCAGCACTACAGTAATAACAGAGTAGTCTCTCTGATGAGTGTGAAACAATAGGAAGGGTATATTTTGTGTGTTTCAGTGGTTAAGTGATTTGAGGAAAGGAGTTGTTGATTATGTAGTCGTGTGAAACCAGCTTATCAAACACAATGCGGCTAATCCACGTCAACTACAATGTGAAAACTGCATCTGTCATCAACTTCTTTTCCCTCGTTTGTCTCAGTCTCATTTGTAGCCTACAGACTCTCGAATGCTTCCTACCCGCATGGGTGGGGCTATGTGTGTTTAGCCGGTGGCCACAGCGAGGAGAGGTTGTGTTTGAGGGGGGTGTGTGAAAAATTTACACGCCGGTCCAGCTGCTCCTCCAACCACCATCGCGGGCCATTCTCTTGGCCACCAAGGCCGGAAGTCTTTGGCAAGTGAGATGTGACTTGTAGGCCAGACAGTCCTTGTTGTTTACGGGCCGACGAAAAAGGGTCTGCCACACTTCCACCCGCGCTCCGTCCTAAGAAGAGGAGAGCGGTGTTCTTTTTCCCCCCCAAAAGAGCCTCATGGGATGCAAGCAGCGCTGCTTGTTAAACAAAGCCCAACCACAATGAAAACACTGCCCCGTCCACAACAGATGCTTGTTTGTGCTGTCTGTTTTCATGCAGCATTGCTGATCTGGTAAGAATAGACTTCTCATAAGAGCCAATGTGTCCATATAGGACCCTTTGCTGTGGGGACAGTGGTGAGGTGGTTAAGGATGATAGTCAGACACAGCGAGAAGGGAAGCAATCGAGAAAGCGAGGAGGGCAACCAAAAGGGGGCCAAGCACTAGGAGAGCAGGGAGGAGAAAGAAAGGATTTGAGCCAAAAAGAGAAAGATCCATTTTGGCAAGCGCTTATTTTGTTGTCTCGATGCAACTGTAGGCCATTTTTTGCATAGCACATGCAACCATGACAGATGACTTTTCTTTTTCTTTGGTCAGTGTGTCTAGGTCTGGTACTGGCACCAGATCCATGAAGGCTCTCTCTAAATGCTTGCTAGAATTCAAATACAGAAGCTAAATCCAAAAATCTAAATTAAAAAAGCTAAATCCATTGATACACAGAGAGACGAGAGTCATATGCAACAAAAAAGAAAGCAATCTTGAAAATGACCAAAAGGGGTCCAAGCACCAAGACAGCACACATGAGAGGAATGGGACTTCTGCTGAGGATTAAGTTTGGTAAGCTTTGGCAAGCAACCTTTTTTATTGTTTTGAACTGTTGGCTATTTTTAATAGCACAGATAACAGTGAAAAATAACAATGTCAAAACTCACTCCTATGACATTGCGTACTTCCACTAGCTTCCTGGTATAGTTCTAGAAGTTTGTTAGCATTACGTAAACTAATGTCAGTTTGCATGAACACCTTTTGGCCGGTCTAGATTAAACACACACATTTGAAGCACCTTAAAAAACATTTGATGTTCTACCTAAAGCTTGTGACGGACATATTAATAAATATTTTACCTTGTAGCAGTTTCATAGTGACTCCTTCAGTTATTGATCTGCTGCTGCTCTTTTCCCTATCTAACGACTCACTGATTAGACTGCTGCATGTATTCACTGCCAGTGATATATCTAGCACTTCCATGCCTGGAGGGATGTTTTTTCCCCACACATTTGTTTCTGCTTATTGGAAATCCAGTTGAGATTGTTTGGGTCATTGTCCTGTTGTAATTGTGATGGTAGTTATTATAATACAGCAGGACTATTTCCAAGCTTATAGAGCAGTTTGTTATCAATATCTATCTAGATATCATGATGAAGAACAATTCTTGATTGGTCCACTTGCTGCTGGACATTTTTAACAATCTGGTTTGTTTCCATCCTAACCTTAACAATGAAACAATGGTAGTTCTGTAATACTTGCAGAGTTTGAAAACATGCATGATTCTGCATTCTAATTCATGACTAGTGATTATACAATGCGCAAGGCTATTGTTTTTATTTATATTTCTTCTTTTTCTCCTTCTTCTTCTTCTCCTTAGTACACATTTTTTGTCCACTAACTAATCCTGGTGTTTTCAAGATATTGTCACCATTTCAACTGTTGTTTGGTCTGATCAGGAATGGTGTGATCACGTACAGCTTTTTAATCTGACTTATGGTTTTAAGCAAAACTCCAATAAGTAAATTTTCCATTAAGAAATAAATGGAGTGGAAAAGTACACGTTCATCTACTGTTCTTCTGTTCGACTGACACACAGCGTTTAACATACACCAGACCCCTGAGCACAAATTCAATGTTGGTCTGACCTGCACTTACTGTTTGTCTTTTTCCCCGATCCCTCTTTCCTCCCTTGGAATCCTGTTCATTTTTGGCCCTACCCAAACCCTATAGCCACCAAACTGCAACTTACTCAGGGCAGACCCCCAAACTCCACAGCCATACTATATATCCACAGCCATACTGAACGGCACTCCTCTATGTGTCGTTTATTCATCCCTCATGCCTCCTGTTCACTTCCATTCACTTTTAGCAACACCATAGCAACTGAGTAACGACAAGCATCAGCTGCACGATCAGTCTGTATTTTCTTCAGGGAATGCACTTTTCTAGTTTAATTAGAGATTAATAATGTATGTAACTAAAACCTGCATTCATTTCAAATAAAGAAGACAATTTTCGTTCCCACAAATCAAAGGCTACTCTGGCCAGACCTGGCACCAGGTCTTAAAGGTATACTCTAAATTCTTACAGAAGTAGGACCTGTTAAATAAGACAGAAGAAAGACAGCAGTCATACACAACAGGGAGGAAAGAATGCAAGAGGCAACCAAAAGGGGTCCAAGCAATGGGACCAATAAAGGAAGGGCTGAAAAGATACAAGTTCATTTAGGTAAGTTCATCTTTAGTTATCTGGATGCAACAGACCCTTGAAAGTTCCCTCTAAAATGTTCAGTACATATTGAATTCAGCAGTGAAGGCCAAAAAGTAGGAACAGAGAAAAAGGAAATAGAGGAAGAGATTGTTCTGAATGTTACTACCGCTGAGGTCATTAATGAGCATTGCTCATGCTGTCATGGCAACCATTAGCACAAGAATGTCACTAATGGCATTGGAGACAGGGCATGAGAACGATGTGAAAATTATTGTCAGATTCAATTAGGATCCCTCTTCTGCACTCAGCAGGGCCCGCCTGTGGCCGTCATTGATTATCTATCAAATTAAAGCGGGAGGGAAAAAAAACGTGCAGAAATACTCTCTGAGGCAAAACACGTAGCATAACAACATATTGTGGCTTCGTGCATCATGACAACTTGATCAAACATATGGGATGAGCTTGTGGAACGGCATAGTTTTGCGTTGTTCTAAATGTTTATGCAAAGTTGCCCCCAAACAACAAATAGCGACTTTATAAATGGGTAGAAAAAATGGAAAACATGTTTATCCTGTGGACTGACAGTGGCTTAATGGAAAACATATGTTGGTCAACGCACAGGTGGCTGAAGTGGCAGCAAGTGAAAGCTTTATAGTAGTGGGTGTCGGCAGTTGGGTCTGGCAGAGCTCAACTGGTCAACATGTTTGGACACTCCGGAATGTGGGTGGTTGTGGCAGTGGCCACATTAGAGAGGAGTCTACAGCGCGGCATAATTGTGGCCAGACATCAGCAGTTCTGTTGCATGCGCTAATTCCCTCTGAGTTTCAGCTCCTCAGTGTCTGCAGCATCGTTCCTGTTGACAATAAAGCCCTCAAACTTTAGAGCTTTCGTTGTTGCTCAAGTGTTCCATTAATGTGGGCATGCCCTAGTCCTGAATTTATCTTGGTGGTGGTTCCTGGAGGGTTGTGTAAATGAAAAGGAATGCTTAAATGAAAGGAAATTGTTGGAAAACATTTAAACGAACAGGAAATTTGAATGAAGGGAATATTTAAATGAAAGGAAATTGAGAGAAGTTAACTTCATTTGGTGGTTTGGGTCATTAGAAAATCTCGTTAATGTCCAGCTAACTTGGGCCTGGTAGTAAACCCTATGAAGGAGTATTAACTTTTACAATCTGTCCATTTGAGAGATGATGTTCAACAAAACAGTCTTTCCTTCCTATACAAGTTGTGTGTCTGTACTGTACATGTAAAATTCCATTCGTTTTAGTGAAATCTGATTTAATATGTAGAAGACTGCAAGGTGTGATTTTGTCCTTTAAGGCAGGCGCTAAAAAGTCTTTTCTCTTTTAATAACATGATTTCATGACATGATTTGATGTGTAAAGATCATCTGGTGGTCCAGTGGAGAAGTGGATAGCACTGTACCTCACTGCAAGAAGGGCCAGGGTTCGACTTCCAGCTGGGGTGTCCGGTGTCCTTTCTGTGTGGAGTTTGCATGTTCTCCTCGCATCTGCATGGGTTTCTGCCGGGTTCTCTGGTTTCCTCCCACAGTCCAAAGACATGTGAAGTGTCAGGTGAAATGGAGATCCTAAATTGCCCCCCTATGTGTGAGGGAATGTTTTTGTTTCTATGACTGCCTTGTGATGGGCTGGCGGCCTGTTCAGGGTTTTTCCTGTCTTCATCCCAATGAGTGCTGAGGCAGGCCCCATCTTAAATCTTATTAAACAAGAACTTGCATTAAATCACAACCAATTGCTTCTTATTGTTATTGTGAATAGACCAATAATACATGCTTACTGATTCATATCTTTGCTCACGACGCTGTCTAAGGTACATATACAGTATATTCTTTCAGCTAAACAATCTAATCTTCTCAGCTATCATGTTGCAGTGCAGCCTAATGCCTAAACATGTCACATAGTACACCTTTCCATCTTTATCTATTAAGAGCAAACTGAAACAATCAAACCTGGTTTGATTGGTTAAAAATAAGTAGTTTGAACCTCTTAAGAAACGTCCACATATGAACATCCTGTCAAGGACTATATTTTTCTTTTTTCCTGGATAGTCAACCAAATTTAAAGATGATCAAAGAATCAAAGAATACAATGCTGCTTAGGTGGCATCCCATACTTTGGTGCATTTGTTCCAATAACAAAGAAAGCCTCATGCATGTTTTATGCGGGGATAGAAAACATGACACCGCAGAGAATGGTGAATCTGCATGCTGATCCATTTTACTATGGCCACTAAGGACATGCCTGAGTTAGAACTCTGGTGGCAGATTCAAACCTGGTAAAGTATCAGATGTCTCTGAACATAACACCGGTGAGATGTTCGGTTCTGATAGGCTAAAGCATAAAAGAATAAAATTCAACCTTGAGAAGCACATTACTAATTAAGTTACTATTGTTGTCATTTAAGCCTGCTTTAGAGAATTGCACAGAACTGATTATATATCCCAACACATTAACATGGCATGACTGACACATATAGACTTAAATGCTCTCTGATTACAATTCATTTGCTGCACCAAAAATGTGTGCAAATTGCATTTGGTGAACCTTCTGCTTCTCTGTTAATTGTTCAGACAAAATCCAAGATTGATATTGCCTAACCTAGCAGCATAGGAAGCCCAGTGTGGCTTCTGCACCAAAATGCATCTCAGCCAAGATCCTTGCCCTTACCACAACACTAACTCATGCCAAATTGTGGTGTTTTACCTCTTTATGCTAGGAGCTAAAGACTTGTCATTTGTCTACCAAAGATAGAATCTTGGTGAGTTACTGCCTCAGATGTTAAATTACTTTGGCGGATTATATGTTTGGAACAGAAAGTCAGACTATGTTAAATCAGACTTGATGTTTTTCAAACAGAATTTAGCTTCATACAGTATATTCACGTTAAACATGCCAATCAATCATTCAGTAACTGATGAGCAGCAGGCTTGCACTTCTTTTGCAGTTCAAGCTTTAGCCTTTTGACATCTATCATTCTCCAAGGCCAGAGCACAATAGTATACAGGGTTAAAACATGTGAGACTGAAGAGTAAATAGCCCAAAGAACATTCTGTGTCCACCACAATCTCGTGCCAGGGCACGTCCACTATGCTCCGATTCTGGGACCAAAGCCAGAGATTGGCGTTCTGCCACCACCTCTACAAAGGACAAGCCAAGAACTTCAGGAGGCCTCCAGCCACTGGGATGGACCCATGCCTGGGGGTAGTGCATCTCCCATGGGCCTCTGGAGCTGGTCTCTTTGGTCTGGGAATGGAGCTCTGGAGGTTTGAGGCTTGTCTAGTGGGAGGGTGCAGGCTTGCGGTTGAGAAGGTTCTTTTTACCATCAAGTTGCACAGATAGGGACAATAGATACTCAGCCATTGTTCCAGTAGTAACCAGACAGTTGCATGCTTGTGGTATTATTTATGGGAATCCATGTTAAGAAGACTGTGGAATATACAAGATCATTCTCTTTACTGATCATACTCTACAGTGTCAGGGCACAGGTGTTCAAATCCAAACCTTGAGTCCAGTCCTGGATTTTGCCACTCCTAGCAGTGATTACAAAATCCTGGACTGCAAAATGGATTCAAGGTCAGGATTGAATGCTTCCAATGTAGGGTGACCAGACGTCCTGTATCTCCCATATTTCCCAAAGTTATTCTCAAATATTCCAGATTTTAGGCATGAATGCTATTTTTTATTGCTGGATCATTGTGCAGAATATGGATATTGATACTCATTTGCAATATACAGGGGTTGGACAATGAAACTGAAACACCTGGTTTTAGACCACAATCATTTATTAGTATGGTGTAGGGCCTCCTTTTGCGGCCAATACAGCGTCAGTTCGTCTTGGGAATGACATATACAAGTCCTGCACAGTGGTCAGAGGGATTTTAAGCCGTTCTTCTTGCAGGATAGTGGCCAGGTCACTACGTGATGCTGGTGGAGGAAAACGTCCTTCTTGGTGGTATGCTGACATTACCCTGGATACCGTGGCTCTTGATACATCACAAAGACTTGCTGTCTTGGTCACAGATGCGCCAGCAAGACGTGCACCAACAATTTGTCCTCTTTTGAACTCTGGTATGTCACCCATAACGTTGTGTGCATTGCAATATTTTGAGCAAAACTGTGCTCTTACCTGCTAATTGAACCTTCACACTCTGCTCTTACTGGTGCAATGTGCAATTAATGAAGATTGGCCACCAGGCTGGTCCAATTTAGCCATGAAACCTCCTCCACTAAAATGACAGGTGTTTCAGTTTCATTGTCCAACCCCTGTATATACATACANCAGGCTGGTCCAATTTAGCCATGAAACCTCCCACACTAAAATGACAGGTGTTTCAGTTTCATTGTCCAACCCCTGTACATGTAATCACCAATTAGATCATTTTTGAAAATGAGTAATCAGAAGTGTCTGACAAATAACAAAATCTACCAAATCATACGCCCCATCAGGACCATAACAGGGCTACTACAGCCTTGCTAAGCTTGCAATTCTAGGATTTGTTAAGCAATGTAGAACAAAATTGCAGACTGTTGTCTAAAAGGCGTTTATGTTCATTTAATGAGGACCTTCAGAAAGAGTTTACATTTTTGAGGAAAAGATTCTGCCAAAAATAAGTTAGCCACATCTGCTAGGCATTGTTGCAGGCTTTCTATTTCTATTGATATGTCAGAGCAGTAGCCTGCTTTTGCAGTCAGTATAAGTGATTGGTGAAGAATGACTGTGTATATCTTTCACTTAAATATATAAATATATGAACTAATGGGTCTAGTTATGTTTGTATGACCTCTACCATGCTTCCCACCCCCACGCCCCCTACTGGACCACAGAATATCTGGACACAGTTCCACAATGAGTCAGAGAAACTGATAGCATATGTTCACCAGACCAAGAAAACCTGTAAATTGACCAAAATGCATGAGCACTGCTGTTACTGATGGCAAGGAAGTTGTATTCAGTCAAATAAAAAGAGAGTTATGTGATAGGGCAATTACTTAGCACAAACTTCAGAACATTATTCACCTTAACTCACAGTTTGAAGTACATTTAAGGGCATTGTAGGAGGCATAGCGTGGGTTCCTGCACATGTCAGAACACTACATTATGTGAAAGGGCTGGACCCTCAAATGGTGCATATCAAATGACCTCAATTACTCCAGACAAGCGTCCACCGCACACAACACGCAGCTCCTTTGCACGAAACCATTTCATTTGAAGTGCACGCTCGCAAATTACTGCGATGCCAAAACCAAAATTATATGAACTGCAACAAATCCGCGACTTTTGTGCGGATGGTAAATTCCTTTAATTCTTGTGGAAACGCTTGAAGGTTCAGCTTTTATAAAAAGAACCAGTGGCGGCCGAGCACAACTGGTGCTTTGTAATTGGTTGTGCAGAGGATAAGGTGATTTCTGTCTAATGGCTACAACAAGTGTTCCAACATTGTCTGAGTCTTTTGAAGAAATTCTTAATTGTTTTTCCTTATTCTTTGAACCCCAACTCAAGTAGGCCTCGTTTAGTTTTCGTTTTATTTCTTCTTCTTCTTGTTTTTTTTTCCTCAGACAAAATTCCACATGCCCCTATTTCTAATACAGCCTTAAAAAGCTAGTCTAGCTTATTGAAGTCCTCAAGAAACACTATCTGCTAGAAGAGACCAACATAAATCAACTCAAACAGAAGCAACTGCGACCATATGCACTGGTGGCATGCTTTTAACACGACTTCCCTTGTTGCCACTCACTTTGACTGACGGCAGTGACTCATTTGACTTTAGCCAGGCTAATATTATTACGGATAAATAAAGAGGATCCGTTATAATCTATGCATGTTATTATCCCATTATGTAATCTGAGCCCGGCCCGCAGCCATAGGAAACTTTTAGGCCTTGACTGTTTGCTCACTACCTATTTATAACCTTCCCCCTTTTGAATGACAGAGTGTTCTGAGCAGACGGCACATGTCAGTGAAGAGGGGGAGTTGACTTGGCCAAAAGAGGCCACTTCTTTAGCTTTAATACTCTTTACAGAGGCACAGCGTCCAAGCTTTGGTCATTTAATGTTAAGTATTCCCAGAAGCTCAGTCTATGTGCTGCCCAGTGGTTCAGACTACAATCCAAGCTACACTGAATAAGATTCTTATTCAGGAAGCCAGAACAACAGTAGTCATCTTGATCAAAGACTCTGTCTAGCTGGGGAATCACACCCAGGCACAAGTTGTACATTGAGATGATGTTGTCCATCACACTGACCAATCAAGTTTTACTTTTTGCCTCTGTGTGTATTACATATTATAATACAGTACTGTGCAGTACAGTACTGTGCTAAAGAGTTTAGAGAGCATTTATTTAATGATGTTTATGTAAAAAGTATTAATAATAAATAATAAATAAATAAATAAATAAATAAATAACACACCATTTATGAAATAGTGTCTAGGAAGATTAGATAATCTATGTGCATAAAGAAGGGGAAAGTTAAAGAAAAATATTTGAAAAGGGTAGACCATCAAAACTGTCACCTCAGATAAACAGCACTTTAAGCTTTCATCTCTGGGACATAGAGCAGCATCAAGCTCCACTCTCACCTCAGATCTGAAACAATCCACAGGTGTTTCTCTCCACTCCTCTACTCTGAGAAGACTACCCACCCCAGACTCCAGGGCTCAACATCTGTACCATGCTGTCTATGCTCTGCCTTCACCTTTCTTTGTTTACCATCACTTGTGTGGCTTGCCATGTGCCATGTGCATTCATCCTCCAAGCCACTTATCCTTCTGCATTGCAGAGGATGCTGGGGCCTATGCCAGCTCTCATTTGGCAGAAGTCAGGAAACACCCTGGACAGGCCACCAGTCCATCACAGGGCTGTTTATGGTATTTGTTTGACTTCAGATCAGGCTTAATATTAGCGCTTACCCAGTGATGAGCTCATTTAGGCTACCAAAACATCTTAATTATTCTTTTGCTGTTGGTAACATTTTTTGACTTTCACCAGTTTCTTCTTCTAATTGTCCCATTTTACCTTCACTGGTGCTGTGATTACATTCTGGCACCAGAGGCGTTACAATTACTGCAGCACTTTTTAAGGTGGACTGGGAAAATTTGAACCAGAGGAGTAAAACCTCTTGCTCAAATGTAGAAGACGAACGCTCTCTACAGTCGGTGAGTGGTTTGTCCATTCAGGGCTACTGTAGCAACATTGTGGCTCTACATGGCAGCATCCACTGGAAGACAACCATGTAGGTTTGAAGGGCTCATTAACTGAACTGAGATTTTATTGCACACACATAATTCAGTGGCTATGCTAGCAGCCAGGACTGCTAAAGCAACATAGGGATTCCCAACAGTTATTTGATGTATTTGTGTGATGCATACTGGGTTTTGTAATAAGAGGACACTTAACCAAAAAAATAATTAAATGAATAAATTGCTCAGTGAGTGAATTCTGTTTAACTGATGAGTATTAGGGACACAATGCCAAGCTACAGAATATTATAGGGAACAGCAAAAACTTTTGACAAAAAAAATTTATCACTTGGACCACTAAAGCACTCATTTAAGTAAACTTCCAAAAGTTTCTAAGCATTTTTTATATAAATATGACATTATTATTATGTCTACTGCATATTATTATTACTACTGCACTGTGTCTCTTTCAACTAATAAATATCATGATGTGTGTCATGTATTGTAAAATAGTTTTTGTATTATATTTTTTGACATATTGCCCTCCCTTGTGTAGAACCATGACGGATTCCCCAGTCCATTTAAGCAGCCACACAAGGGCCCTCGTTCAAAAGGAAATTAGTGTGAACTGGGCCGAGGAATACGAGTTCTGTAAGCCTGTTGTTAGCTAGGTATTTTAGGCTGTGTTTGCTGCGCGGGCAGTGGCTGCTGCTGCTGCTGCTCTGTCTGTTTTTTTGCTTCATAAGACTTTTCATAAGACAGCACAGGAGATTTCAGTCAAGCATATTAAATGAGGAAAAAGTAAAATAAGGATATAAAGTGGAAAAGAACAAAAAATGAAAAATGAGACGTAATTACATAAAACTTGATTTTTTTTAACGCTTCGTTGGCTGCATTGCCTGTAGCACAGAAAAGGGGAAAAAATAATATATTCTTCAGTCATCCACTACTGTGCTACTGTGCTCTTCCATGCCAGGTTGCTATCACTAAATTCACCAGTATGTTCTGCCCTCTCAACAGATGACTTTGACCTCGCTTACACCTGGTCACTTCATGCATCTTAAGACTTATATCTGGACAAGACCAAGCCAGATATAAATGCAAATGTACAAAAAACCCCAAGACTCATTAAAACAGATCTGATCACTCACACATCTTCAGGAGGTGGTCTGAACTACTTCAGGAGGTGGTCTGAGATGCATTTGTGCCACTTGTAATAACAGCATAAACACATCTGTGCTTCCTAGACACAATCCGTATCTGCAAAGAAGATAATCATGAAGGACACGTATTTCTATGTACTGGATATGACAAAGAGCTTAATAGTAATATAGACAGACAATACTGTGCAAAACAATCTGCATGTGATAGAGATTGAACCAATAAAATAATTGATTGCTGCATAATAAGCAGATTTGCATTTTCTGTCCCAAACAGCAATCAGATTTCAGTCAGACTAGAAATGCACTGGAACTGGAAATGCATTTTCTTACCAAGTGTATATGCATGCGGTTAAAATTTTATCAGGATATAATCCAGATACTGGTCACATGAAGTGATCAGATTTGATAGCACCCCCCACCCCCCAAACACACACACCTATGGAAAGTCTGCTTTCCTGATAATATTTTGGTTCTCATTTTCAGAACCAACTCTAGACCTTGAGTTATATATCTTTTAAACAAGCTAATGATGCAATAACACCCAGCTTGCCAAGAAATAACTGTGCAAACTGTAAACTCAAGGCTGTAAATCCTTTTTGGGTAACCTAGGTCAGACATCATGTCGCATAGACAGTGCATATATTTGAATTAAACCACTTTACCCTTACAGGCACCTTTTAACCTATTTTTTTCTCCTCTACTGTGACATTGCCAGTTTCATCCACTAGCTAGTCTCTATATCCCTACCAAGCTAGGAGAATGAAGGCTAGCAAATCCTTAGACACATGAAGAGGAAGGTCCACTGGCAGCTCAATGCCATGGGCAGCTCAACACGCTTGGAGGAGCTCAACACACATGGGCAGCTCAACACGCTTGGAGGAGAACACTAACTGGCACTGTTATGCCAGTGAACAGATGACCGCATTAGCTAATTTGACTTTAAGTGATAGGAAAGAGTGAGGCAAGTTATTCTGTCTATGACTTCTGGTCACGAAATGGCTGTGGCATCACTGTGAATCAAAGGCATGCCGTCCTGACAAGGGGGCCCATGCTTATGTGGTTATACCACTCAGGAGCACAGTGATTGTTTTATTTCAAATCCAATGTGCTGAAGTACGGGGCCAAAACAGTAATTATGGTATAACTGTCCAATTACTTACAAGCCACATTTTTTCCTGGCATTACCTGAGGTTTGGCACTCTACTGGCCTAGTAGCAATTGTTTCACATGCTATAATTCACTAATACTGTGGAATTTGGATTGTACATCACCGGATAATTGGGCATAATAGTTCTGTTTCAGTAGGTTCAATGATTTTATCAGTCTCTACACAAAGGAAACCAAAAGGTAAAAGTGCCTTCACTTAGGAATTTTGCTAAATATCCCAGACTTTCTGATGCATTCAAATCATTCTCTTACCTCGTCTAACAAAAATGTTCCTAGAAGCTATAACTTTTCAAGGTTAATGGCTTTCTAGGCACAAATTTTGCCTATGGTGAATTGAATAGCCAATGGACTGTGCAAACGTATAAGCAAAAGCAGTGGACTTTGTGTGTTTGAGCTAGGCACTAGAGTTTCCGATCTTCTTCACAGTCAGTTACAGAAGTTTGACGGAAACCTCACCTCCTAGCCATACTCCATTTAACATACACAGTCCTAACTGCATAACGTATGCTCAGGTCAAATGCACACGAGACATAACAAAGCACCCTCAATAAATAAATCAGAAAGCGCACAAGCTGCACGCAGACTGCTGACTGTCCATGCAGCTATGGGCTTGTCCTAAATCCACCCACCAGCCCAGCATACGGAATACTCATTCCCTCCATTCGTCCGCTCCCGGCCCCAGACCACCAAGGCAGGCCGCTCTCTGGCCGCTGCCAGTGGAAGAACCCTGGATCATTGTGCCAGCCCTGTGCTCCAAAAACCTCCCAACATGCTGGACCCGAACTGAAATGTCACACCGCTCTCCTGAGGAGCACATAAAAAACCGACGAGTTCTCCAAACGCCAATAAGACTGCGGTTTTTCAGTTTTTCATTCGCATGATCTTTGTGCAGTTCCAGAAGTATAGGCCACATATACAATGTCTTTTCAAAATGCTTTTAACCCTTCAAAGTCAAAGTTATTATTGTCAGTTTGGGTCCTAATTGCAACTTTGTAGCCACAATGTGTAACAACAACACAATTACTGGTGATGTACTCACTACTGTAGTAACCCATCTGTAAACACTTCGTAAATACCCATGTAACAGTGCATGTAACTACACAAGAATATCTTGGTAGTTGCAGGACCATACTGTAACAACCTATGAATTAATGTCTTATGTAATTACACATGTATGATAGTGTAAAATGCTATTTTTACGAAAAAAACCCAAAAAACTTTCTGATTGTAACATGACTGTGTAATTTGATGGACAGCAGAAGTGCACATATCTTTAAATATAACATTTTTACTTACTTAGCTTATTACTTGGATATCTGCTCTTGCTATTTAAATATCACAAGCCTACTACTACATGCTACTGCCTGACCTGATGATGCTCTCCTGCTCATCAACCGGCATGACCAGAGTTACCAAAGGCGAGCCACCAGCATCTGGCACTGATCATGAACTGTATTTCTTACTTTGCCAGAGAATCTATGGTTGTAATTTTGTGTTACTACCTCCTGGATTAATCAGAATGTTTCTGAAAGATGTTTAAGCACCGAGCTTCTTTTTTTTTTTTTTTTTCTTTTCTGTAAAGCTACTTTGAGACAACATTAGGAATGTTCATATTTCCTGTGCAAATACATGTACACAGGTTGGAAAAATCAGCATTTTCTTATGCTGTTACAACTATTAAGATGCATTTGTGTAATTACAACAATTACAATACACATGTCTATCCACATTAGCTGTAGTTCTGTAGTTCATCTGTAAGTCACCAGTGGATACATTATGGTTGCATGTGTTATTAGAGTAATTAGAGATACTTAATATAAAGTGACCTCATTTTGCTAGGCTATTTAAATGTAGGTATGTAATTATAGAGTATATTATGTATTTTTATGCCTTTTTAAAGCGACACTGGGTATGAGAACTACTTAAATCAAACATTATAATCATTATTATTATTATTAATAATCAAATCAAATCAAATCACTTTTATTGTCATGTCACATTTTCACAGGTGTGAAGGTGAGTGAAAAACTTAGGTGAGATGTCCCTTACAGTACTTTGTTACAAAAAATATACATTAGACAATAAATATATACAATACTAAGCACAAAATCTCTGTTATACTAATTATAATCCTACATTATAAATTATATATATTTATATAACAGTAAAATAAAAATATGAATAAAACCTATGATATATTCAGATGTACACATTTCCATATAGCACTATGGTAAGGCTGAGGTAGATGAGAGATGCAGGGTATATACAGGGCATAGAATATTGATATATATACAGGGGTTGGACAATGAAACTGAAACACCTGGTTTTAGACCACAATCATTTATTAGTATGGTGTAGGGCCTCCTTTTGCGGCCAATACAGCGTCAGTTCGTCTTGGGAATGACATATACAAGTCCTGCACAGTGGTCAGAGGGATTTTAAGCCATTCTTCTTGCAGGATAGTGGCCAGGTCACTACGTGATGCTGGTGGAGGAAAACGTCCTTCTTGGTGGTATGCTGACATTACCCTGGATACCGTGGCTCTTGATACATCACAAAGACTTGCTATCTTGGTCACAGATGCACCAGCAAGATGTGCACCAACAATTTGTCCTC
>CM067499.1:13902985-13972985 GCA_034552555.1 Semaprochilodus insignis | reverse complement strand
AACAATAAGAAAGCTTTTTTCTTTCTCTTAAAAACATACACATTTTAGGTAATGATGTTTCGTTTGTGCAGCAATTAAGGAGAATCTATTAATTCTAGTATAAAACGATAATAATAATAAAAGAGGAATTAAGAGATATGTGTAATATGACACTACATATAACCATATAACACAATCAGACAGAATATAAGTGTGTGAAAAAGTGTGTGTAGCTGGGGACAAGGGTCACTAGGAGGTGTCTGAAAGATAAGACGTAGCGGAGGGAGTCCTGCGCTGCATCATTAGACAGGTGGAACCTTTGTTATCAGATTGTGGCGTCGGGGGAATCGGCCGCTCGTGGGACAGGTCTGAGTCGCCGTGCTGATATGAAGTGCCCATTAAGGGCCTTTTATCATGCTAGCATGAGGCTAATTGACAGGGTTTTGATAGCAGCCAACGATCCTCTCTGTACCCACTGCCTCGGGAAAATTTGTCTTTATCAGTCATCAAATCCTCAACTAACAACCAGCGAGAAAGAGAGCGAGTGAGAGAGAGACAGGAGACAGGCACACACAGAGACAGACAGAGAGAGAGACAGACAAACGAACAGACATATACACAGACAGACAAATAGAGAGAGAGTGGCCGAGAGAGAGAGAGAGAGAGAGAGAGAGAGACAGACAGAGAAAGAGAGAGAGAGAGAGAGAGAGATAGAGAGTGAGACAGCCACAGAGACAGACGGAGAGAGATAGACAGACAAATGGACAGACACACAAATAGAGTGAGAGTAATCGAGAGAGAGCGAGATATGCACAGAAGGACAGATACAAAGAGAGAAAAGGAAGAGTTAGGGAGGGAAGGGGAGAGAGAGACAAAGAGAGAGAGAGGCAGATAGAGAGTGACAAAGAGACAGAGAGAGAGAGAATGAAAATGGAGGCAAAAGAAATAAAAAGGGAGAATAGGAGAGGCTAGGGAGAGAGGACGAGAGAAACAAAAAAAGAGAGACAAAAGAATAAAGAGATTACATACTAGATGGGATGCTCTCTCTTCCTCTCTCTCTCTCAGACACTCCGCGCTATCTGTTAATTCTATCAGTTTAGTAGGGCGAATCAATTACATGAAGAGTGTGTGTGTCAGACAGAGAGCAAGAGATTGAAAGACTGAGAGAGTAAAAGAGAGAGAGAAAAAGGGAGAGAAAGAGAGAAAGAGCAGATATGAAATAATAATCAGCTCTCTATTGAGGCTTCTATCACTGCACTGCTCATACAGCATTAAAACGACTATGAAATCTTGTATTAACTCAAATACAGCATGACAAAACTCTGTCTGAACTCAGTCGACCTAAACAGCAGCGAGCTTTACATCTGAACTTACCCACACTAACTAAACAAAGACCCAGAAAGTCCACATTTCTAACATCAGGACCCTGCTAATTTACCTTATTGGATATACCCAGCAAAACATGGGAGCTTTCATCGATTCATGAAAAATGATGAGATGAATTATTAGTCATCCAAAGTTCCTCTTCCACAGCAAATCAACCCTTTTCACAGTAGCTATAAATGCTGATTCTGTCTTTTTGGAGTCACAACTCTTCTTTGTAGAAAGAAGTGTTGTCACAGGAAGGGATTCTCCCCTCTCTCCTTTCACTCCTCACTGCTCACTAGCAGCTCAACACAGAGCCACATCTCACACCCACACAGACAACAGTGTGATAATCAGATACAGTTACAGAGGAAACTGTTTCATTTCATTACACTCATCGTCAAAACAATAGCTGTACAAGTAGCTGCACCCAGAAGGAATCAACCGACAGGAATGAAACTTGGTGGGTAGGTTTGACATTGTGAGACATGCAAATGGTTCAAGTTTCATGCTGGGTCGCGCATGTGACGTAAGCAAGGACGGGCCATATCTCTGTAGCAGTCACAGTTGAGGACATTTAGCGAGCAGTGATGCCCTCAATGAATAATTGGCACATGGCTGCACGATACAGGACTACATGTATGACCGTTATGACCGCTGCCCCAGCGTCGACAACGACTGCAATGGTGTTGTGCTTGACTGTCATGGACTGACTCAGAATGGCAGCAGGTCATCCTCAGTGACGAGTCCCGCTTTTGCCTTGGTGGAGACCAGCAACAAATCAGTGTGTGGAGACACCATGGTCAACACCATGGTGAGTGGTTTGTTGTCACACGTCACATGTCCAGAAGACCTGGTCTGACACCACCTCCATCCCTACCTGCAAAATCTGCAGGAACTGTGTGAGAATATTCAAGCTGCATGGGATGGATTATCACAGGACACCATTAAGAACCTCTACATCTCCATATTAAGATGACATGTTGATCCTTCCTTCTAGTTCAACTATTCTCGTGATGATGAGTGTATATCAGTTAAAAATATCTACATTAATTTCCATTTGCTAGTGTAAAGGCCACTGAGAAAAAGTTTACTGCATACAATAATACCTTTGAACAACATCTCTAAAGTTAGGCTACGTAATGAATTGTTCTTGTGCTAGAGCACAGCTGACTCCACTGTACCAGATCCAAGCTTATTTAAGCTAATAAAAATACAGAGGAAAATAAAGAGAGAAAACAGGGGACATGCAGGCCAAAACAGGCACAGGAACCTGAACAAAAACTCAATGAATATTTAAGAAATAATATAAATCTCATGAGAAAAATCTGGTCCTGTCTAGTCCTGTCTAGTCCCGTCTAGTATTTCAAGCTTTACAGCACTGCTGGCTACAGACTAGCATGCAAGCTGCCATTGCTAGGGTCAGGGTTTTAACTCCAATGGGCCTACTGCCCTTGACGTGTAATGGAGGAGTGCAAGGGGATATCCATGTATAGAAGCAGCACTTGACTCTAGTAGAGGAGCAGCCCGGCCAGCTGTCCACTCTCAGTTCGGACAGGCCTCACGCCAGCAGAACTGGAAGTGGAGGACTTCCAGAAAATGATAATAAAGAGGGAGGGGGGTGGCTTGCTGGTTTGTGTGAGTGTTGGCACTCAAGTGAGTGTACTTAAGGGAAGAGTAAGTGTATTGATTGTATATATGCCAACATTCAGTTAGAGGGGATACTGAGATTACTCAGTAACATGAACACTTTCAGATTTTGAGAGTTTTTACTTTCTCTACATAATTTAATACAGTTAAGTTATACAGTAAATATTTAAATCATATATGTATATATATATATATATATATATATATATATATATATATATATACATTATGGCAAGCCAAACAGGAAATATTTAATGAACTTTGATACATATGGAATGAACACTGATATATATACAATGAACACTGCTATAATACATAGGTGTAATGTGTACGTGCTGTGCACAATTTATATTTGTTCATGAAATGCATTCATATTTACAGGGTCAGAACTACGTTCATAGTTAAAATAAATATTACTTTAATTTGCAAGTTAGTGCTCTTATGCTGTATATAACTCTGTATTCTTCTTTGTAGGTATCAGCACTGGATCTTGTTCAGTCAACTCTGTCTGAGCTCAAGGCAAGTTTTAGACTCTAACCTTCTTGTACTAGCTAGGAAACATTCTCAGATGGAACACTAAGCACGGTTGTAAGTCGCTCTGGATAAGAGCGTCGGCTAAATGCCTTAAATGTAAATGTAAGGTTACATGCATTTGGGTCAGGCCCTCTGACTTGTGGCCCTCTATTGAAAAGTGAATGAACTTCATCCTCTACATGTCCAAATGATGGCTGTGCCTTAGGAGCACTATTACTACACGCATTTGGAATAGTGTCTGTGAAACTTTTGTCATTGACAATTGATGCAACAAACCACTGAGTTTGTATTGCCACATAGTGCATAGTGGCAAATTAAAGTAGTATTTATTTCCAGAAACTATTAACTTAGTACTGACCCTTAAGTATGAATCAAAGTTCATTGTATATATATATCAATCTTCATTCCATATACTGTATATCAGTGTTCATTATATATATATATATCAATGTTCATTCCATATTTATCGAAGTTCATTAAATATTTCCTGTTTGGCTTGCCAGAATATATATATATATAACAAATAGGCGAAAGATGAAAAGAAAGATGCGTTTTCAAGTCACTACCGAAACACCTAGAGTTTTAGTCCATGGGTGGAGCCTTATTCTAGCCAAACCCCTTCATTTTAGATCAGGAAGTGAGACTGCTCCATATTTTCTGCAATTAGGAAAAAGTTTTTTGTCTTTAAATGAAAATATTATGATTTCTTGAACTTGCAACTGTTCAAAACTGCACTGAAAAAAGTCAGTTAAAAGTCCAAAACGTGTTATGAGCTTTGACTGCCTTTGAATTTCATAGAATCATCTTTCTATATACAAACACAAATGCAGTCTTGAGTGGAAATTTAGGACTTCAGGAAATCAGGACTTTCAAAAGAATTCCTCTACTTTGTTTAAATGAGTTTAGTGAGCTTTAAAGAGATTTAATGAGGTTTGTTTCAATGTTTATTATAGTGGGTGATAACTGTGACTAAGGGCTAAGCCATAAGGCCTAGACTACCAAGAACTAAGAAATATTCCTGTTGAACAAACCTCACTTTAGGCTCACCTTATGCAGTTAACTGAAGGCCATCTAGGTGTGTGTGTGATTGCTATGGCTGGATGTGAATGTGTGTTGTACAGTGTAGGTCTGCAGCAGTGGGTGCGTGAGGACATGGACAGTAATGGCACGAACTTTCTGCAAGAACACCTTGTCATTGAGTGCCTAATGATGTGTGTCTTCAGACAGGGTGACAGCAGGGCCAGACAGAGACACCCACACTCTGAAGCGCATGTACACACACACACATACACATTCTTCCTTTCTTTGTCTCATTCAGTGTTCTTCATTACACAAACATGTATATGATATGTGGCTATTGCTGCTGTACTATATATATATATATATTGTATGTAATGAGAAAGTGCCTGTTGCCTTTACACCATATGGAAGTTGAATAAACCACTATGAATGGTTCAAAATTGTATGGAATGAAAAATGAACAGAAATCGAAAAATTAAGAATGCTTTTTTCTTCACTAACTTACCATTTTGGAGGTACAAGGTTTTTGTCAGACATGGCCAGTATAAGACACTGCATATACCCACTGGCCAATTAATTAGGTACACCTCCTTGTCTCTACACCCACTTTATCAGCTCCACTTACCATATAGATGCACTTTGTAGTTCTGTTTCTCTGCCCTTTACCCTGTTCTTCAATGGTCAGGACTATATTTTACATGTACTGTACGACCAAAAGAATCTAAAACAATCCTTCTAGCTAGAGAGGTCAGCTACTTTATGATACACTCATTGCTGACATTGGTATTCGGTTGTGCCCACACAGTTATAAACTCATCAATCAAATAATCATGACATACTAAAACGTTAAACACGCAAGGTGACTAATGTTTAGTCCAATGAGCTAATGATCCCCATAGAAAATAATTGCCAATACAAATGTGATGCTATAGAGCAGTCACATATTAACTTAAGGTCATTATGCTTAATGCCAAGCATTCAGCTGTAAGAGTATAAAGCTCTCCTGCTTTGCGCTGTGGAGTAGTGGAGCTGCATACCTTATAGAGATGGCACTCTTTGGGATGTGATCCAGAGCTAACTCTCCAGCATCAGTTCTCATGACTGAATGCAATCAAATCCTCACAGCAAAGATCCAAAATCGAGTGTAAAGCCTCCACAGAAGAGTAAAGGCTTCTACTGCACCAAGGGTTGGACAAATTCTCTATTAATACTCTTAATTTTGGATAAGCATGTCTCTACAACCTACAAACATATTGGTCAGTTTCCTGGACAGTGATATACAATATTTTGGACGGAGATTTTCCAGTGAAAGGAAATATAGTCTATGACAACATAATCTTAATCCCTGTTTGGGAACCTGGCATATAGTATTGGTCTTAATATAGTTTAGTCCTACTTTGCACTAGTAAATGTCCTGAAAACGTATGAAAAGCAAACACACCCATACACACACACACACACTCACATACAGGAGTTGTCCGTGTGCACTCACTGTGAGGGTTCGGGGTGAAATGGCTGGAGTCCGAGATGCTGTCCTGTGGCCCTGGGGCATGTTTGAACAGCGCAGGCTGATGGAGCTCAAACGTACGTCTGCAGAAGGAGCACATTCGCTGCAGCCAAGGCACAAATTCAACGGAACAAGAGATTTCTATTAATTAAATCATAATTGGGTTTTATATATTTATTTGGCGGAGGAGAGGAGCAAGATTAGGCCGAGATTTGCATGTAAAATGTACGAGATTCATTAGGTTACCTTGGCAAAGATGAAATAATTCGCCTGCCTGCGGGGCACACAGATGGCTCTGTGTGTTTGCTAATTTGCTCCTCTTTCAAGGTCATTAGTTCTATTTGGTGAACTATCAGAAAGTTGATTTGGGCCGTGGCGAGATTTATGCGCGGAACAGTGCCCTTGTCCAGGCCACGGGGGTCAATTGTTAACATCATTTATTGTCCAAGTGCTGGCTCGCTCAGCCAAGATTTTAACTCAGCTTTCAATAAGCTGTAAATGTTCTAATATAATACAACATTATATTGTTACAATCAATTATTATGTTCAAGCTGACATTCAGTATTCAGTACAGAGAATACATGCGGTGTCTATGTTTGTGTACGTGTGTGTGTGTGTGTGTGTGTGTTGGGGGGGTGTTTGTACAGCAGAAGGAAAAATATACTTTAATGCAAGTCAATGTAACAAGACTTTTTTCCAAGTACCATAGAAATATTATAATGAATTTTATTCAAGCTACTATTTAAAGATTCAATAACTCAATGACAATAACTTCAATGACAATGAAAATTGATGTCCCAAAAAGGTGTTTTTGGGCAGTGTAGTGGAAGAACCACTTTTGGTTCCCTATGAAACTTCCAGTAGATTGTTTGTTTGAGAACCGTTCTTGTAAAGGAGACACATAAGGTGAAGAACTTTGACATTTGTAAAAGGTTCTAGGAAGAACCCTTAATATTAGTCTAAATTATTATCCTTTGGACCTTTACATTACATTGAAAGTTCTACAGTTTTAAAAGGTTCTCCACACTCAAATTTCATTTTTAAACATGCTTCTTTGGGGAACCAAATGTAGTTCCTCTATGGCATTGCTTAAAGAGCACTGGTGGTTTACATTGTACTACTTTCTTGAGTTTTGAGTTTGGCCTTCACTGGGGGAGTATCCAGGAAAACACTGTGGAGAGTCATTTCAGACAGTAGTATGTGGTGCTGACTCCAATTTGCTGACCAAATGTTATAATCGAAATTTGCAACTTCTGTCATTTCTGTCATTCTGTCGTTTCATTCACGCTGTATAACCACATATTGTGATATTGCTGTAGAGTAAGAAGATGTGGGAAATATTGTGTTTCAAAGAAACTCTCTTTGGCACTCTGAATGACCAGACTGGCATCAGTAGCCCTCCCTGACCATGGGCACTACACCTCTACCCTGGTAAACAGCCCCGCAGCCTTCACAACACAGCCTGATGAGTGTATATATATATATATATATATATATAGTAAGCTTTAGGCCAACGTTCAGGAGTGTGTGTACATGGCCACGCCTCTTGCATGCTCATGATTTTGCACTAACCAATAGCGGGATGCTGCCATGTGTATGTATGTATGGCAGTTTCGGCTATAAGGAGATTCTGAAAAGAGCCAGCGTAGAATGGAAAACATCTAAGGTGGTATTAATCATAATACAGCACTGATATTCTTGTATGTGTGAACCCCACATCAGAATTAAGAAAACTTGATCTGATCAAGTGCCCTATTGCCTGCATGTTTAAACATAAATTGGAGCTGGATTTTGCTGGGGAGGCAGAATTTGGCACAATACTGTTGTCTAAAATGGCTGACTGCAGCGGTCAGCTACACCGTGAAATTTTGTTTATTTTTCTAGCGCACAGTAACTCATACTATGTCCTAAACCACATCGCCTAGCTTAATGAATACCAGAATGCGGTTTGAGTAGGTTTAGAGAAGTTTTAGGGATGTATGTACAGAAAAGATTTGTGTGATTATTGACTTCTAGTATCTGTTGGCAAAGTTAGTTTTCCAGCTCCAGTACAAAATTTTGACACCATTGATGTGTTGGCTGGTAGACTGTATCTAGTTAAATGGAAAAATGTGATTTTCACCAAACCTTCCTTTAATCAGTGCTACTATTATGTGGGTGCTGTATCACCTGACATGAGGTTATACAGTGTACACACTATACAAAATGTGTGTGTGTGTGTGGTGGGAAAAATCCCACCATATAAAAGAGTAAAAGAGTAAAAAAAATGTCCCCCTCAGGACATAAGAGAGGATAATCATCATACTTGTTTTTTCTCCCTCCAACATTAGAAAAGACAGCAGTGGAGTTGTACCTGCTGGGAGTAATGAAAACAAAAAGCAACCCCCCTCCTCACCTCTCTCCCTCTCCCAGGTGGTCTTGCTAGGAAGCCGAATCCTTTCTTTTTTTTTTTAATTCGAAAAAAAAAAGTGCAATTTTAGCCATTTTCTCCCCTGTCTTTAGAAAGACTCATTCGTTTTTGCTAGGGAGGAAATGAGATTTGACATAATGGATTTTCGCCCTGCCTTACATAGGCCTGTGGAAAGGGGGCTGCTCGCTAACGGGGGCTCTCGGCTCTTTGTTTGCTTTACGGCTTTAGACTCACGCCGTCTCTCCGAACTGGATGTAAATAATCAGTGTAATGTTCCCTCACAATCAATCATTCACATTTTCCTTTTCCTCCCCCCTATCCTTTCTACTCCCTTTGCACAATATTTTATTTCCAATAGCCAGTGCTACAGACAGAAAGCATAGCTGTATGTGAGCAGCGCTTTAACAGAGAGCTGTAAACCTCTGAGCTAAGTAGGCTACACTTACGTCGCAGCTAAACATGCTCCAAATCAGATTGTTTTCTTCAAATGTGACATACAGTACATTTGTAATATGTTTTTATGCCATTTTTATAATTACCCTGAATACACATTGAGTATAGGATTTAAATGTTCAATTGCAGCCATACATGTAATACTAAAATCATATACATAGCACATGTGTTAATGTGGCCTCTGCCAGAACAGTCATATTGGAATTCATCAGTCCAACTTATTGAAAGTAAAGATGGACAGCTAATAACTGATCTAATTTTGAGGAGAATTTCCTCTAGACTGGGATTTATGCCACTGCTGGTAGACGCATATGACTGTATGCTTCCATACACCTGCAAATTCAGCTACTTCCTTCACACTATGGCCTTTGGCATGCACAAAGAAATCACTTAAATTCAGTTGTGCCCACACAGTTATAAGTTCACCGTATCTACGTACCTAATAGCATGCAATACCTCCACAAGCACAAATAACAGCTGCTATTTGATTTGGCATGGAATGGACAAGTTTCTGGATGTAGGCGACATCAATGTTCACCCAATCTTATATCAAAAAATGACACAGTTCTGCCACATTTGGTGGAAGCCTTCCCTGGCAAAATTCTGAGGAGAATTTCCTATAGACTGGGATTTTAGCCACTGCTGGTAGGCCCGTATGACCATACGTTTCCATTTCAGCTACATGCTTCACACTATGGCCTTTGGGTCACCCAAATGCAATCATTCCTTTTAGCCAATCATTAACATCTGTTTGGAACCCATTTTTCACATATCGAACGAGGCATTCACAGCACTGTACCACCTCTTCTCAATCTGTGAATCCTGTCACACATCCTCCAGGTATCATGCAACGCCATCAAAGAAGGTTATGGTGTTAGTGTTTGTTAGGTTTTGTGAAGCAGGAATTGAAACCCTGTCCAAGCTGAACATGCTTCAGACAGATTCCAGAATGACTATTTCTTATTGTCAAACTTTAAGCCAATAGGTTAACACCAATAACATCCCTTTTCTTTCTATCTTCTATTTTTCTTCTCCATTTTTGTAAAGAATCTTTTTTGAGACATGACTGCTTTTTTCACTCAAGCATCTTAGGTAACTTAAAGGCACAGTGATAAGAGGGAAGTTGTTAGGGGGCCCATGGTGGCTGTAGGACCCTAAGTATGCTGCATATTAGGTAGAGTCGGCACTAGTAGCAACTATTGCCAGATTAGATAAACTCTACTGAATGTTGGCAAATATATTACTCATTAATTCATTTAAAGTGTTCTGACTTTGTGGGTGGAGCATAAATAGTTAACTTCTAGTGCTGCCATTTTGTTTGTTTACTTCTGGCTAAGCATGTCCGGTAAGCATGCTGTACACTCACTGAGCACTTTAATAAGTACACCTAGTTTTATTTATGCTCGTTTTCTACTTTATCAGGTCCTCTCACTATAGTTTCCTGTGACCACTGATGAAGACTAGAGGATGACTAATGCAAACAAAGTAATATCTGTTTTGTGGTGGTCCTGTGGGGGCCCTGATCATTGAAGAACAGGATAAAGGGCATTAAAAATATGCAGAGAAACAGATGGCTACAGTTTGTAATTGTAAAACTACAGCGTGAACCCATATGGTAAACGATGCTGACAAAAAGTATAATGAATGGAGATACAATGAGGTGTTCCTAATGTGCTCAGTGTATGCAGAGTGTATATAGACCATATTAAAAAGATAATGTGAACAATAAAAAACACCTTGCATTGGAGCAGTAAATCTATATTACACACATGCTTGCAGTGTGAATGAAACCTTTTCACACTTTTTACAGTTTTCATGACATGATGGAGGAGCTTTATGTTGTGTCAGAATTATTGTTTTCCTGTTTCGAACAGGGCTGGAAGAGGTGTAGAATAAAAATAATTAAAGGTTTTACTCATGACAACACAATCAAATCATTAGAGCAGAGATGGAAATATTACAACTTGCAATACTAAAGAAAAATTCTCAATTCATAAGAATATTCAGAAATATTCCATTGCTGTCCATTTTTTCTGAAAAAGAACAAGAGCTAAATGAAGCTGAGAATTTGTACATTTTTGTTTTGTAAAAAAATGACTGCTTTTAGCAAACACAACTTTTCTGAAACTTTGATGAAAGGAATCGGCCCCACTTTATATGAAGTGTCTTTAATAACTATGTAGTTACACATTAACAACAAAAAAACACCAGTACGTCCAAGAATGAAGGCAGCATCATGCTTAATACAGTAATAGTATCACTCAGAATGCACCAGTTCCACTGCGAGATCATCCATGCATTGCAACTACTTGGATGGCAGATTTTAATGAGCTAAAGGGGACAAAGCAAGTCTCTGGATGTTGGGTTATGTTAATGCAAGCTTACATTCTAGTGTTAAAACCTGCAATTTAGTCTCATGAAACTCAGATGTATTATAACACCAGTCCAGCATTGCATCTGAACCCTCTCTCTCCATCTTAAAAGCAAATGTCGTATATAACAAGCTGTGGCTGTGGTTCCAGATAGTGGTTCCCTCAAGTTCCAGCAATGTTAGTCTTTGAAGATGACAAGGAGACACAGATTTTCCAGTCAATTTCTTCGCTTTAAGATCTTTAGTGCAGTATCATTAGCAGCGTTCTCTTAAAATAATGAGAAAACGGGTTTATCAATTTCAATTGAAGTTCATTTTCATTATGGAATAGGAGTAAAACAGTATCCCCTTTTTACTGTAATGTGGTCTCAATTATTTTAATCCTCTATCTTTCACCATTTGTAATGCTTTTTAGTGTCATTTCACAGCGCCCGAGTGTGAGTTCCATTTGCAAAAGGGGTGATAGGGGCTAGGAAGATACCATCTGCCCATGAGGATGGGGGTGGACAAGTCATTTCACACCCTGTCCTCATGCTTTAGCTCTAATGACAGAATAAATTGATGGGCCATGCACTATTGCTTCCTTTCAAGTCTCCGCACGGCTGAAGTGGACCGGCGGAAAAAGAAGGGATGTTCTTTTCCGTTTCAGTTCTCGCTGTTCTCACTGATAAAGTGCCTCTGAAGTGACTTCGGCCTCATCTTTAGTTATTATTCACAAGGATCCGAAAGGGATCTCGTGATACTTAAAAGTTTAGAGGGAGGAAAAAATGTCCAGCAAACAAAATCGGCTTTTCCCCCGACTGAGAGAAGTGATGAATCATCATTTAGGGGATCCAACGGGAGCTTTATTTAATCTGCTTTATATCTCTGACATAGTTAAAGTGCTCCAAAATCAGGCCATCATAGGAGCGTATTGGATTGGTACCTTGGGAATTGAAGTGAGCTCCTCTAGAACAACACGTCCTACCCTTAAAAGTTCATATCGATCTTTTTTATGATGCATTATATATGGAATGGTTTGATGAGCCAGATAGTTTTGGGCTGTGAAGCCTCATTCTTTGGACTAAATAGGTTCTGGTGGTTTTCAGCCTAGCTCTGTTGTGACTTGATCACTGTCTTTGTCTGTTCGTCTTGTGTGTTACTTAAGCGTGTGCTGCACTTTTGCCCAGTAAACCATTGTTTTGAGTACGATTAACAGAAAACAAACATTAATATGCATCATTCAGAGCACTGTTATGACTAAGACATCTCATTAGCATGCGCTGCAGCCGTCTTTAATGAAGGTATCTGAAGGATCTTAATATCTTGGGATTTTGATTTTTTTTTTCTTTCTTAAAAGCCATTATTCGACGTTGTCTAATGAATGTATTGTACTTTTTTTTGTTATTTTTAGGCATTTCCTCGCGCTAATTGGCTGCTTTCATTTCTATTCTTCAGTTTCTTTCTTTCTTTCCAAAATAGGGCAATGTAATTACTTCGGTTTTGCTGCATAACTCGAGTGGATTTTTATGAGCAACTTTTCATGGTTCAAGAAAGACAACAGCTTAATCAAGAGGAAAACAATATTGATGCAATGGACTCACTATTATTAAGGCCTGCTAGTCCTTTTATTTTTGGATCTGTTTATCGCTGTATTCATTCTTGACCATTTCCCTGCTCACATGTTCAGACACTGGACTGAAAAATATTTACACATTTTCTGTGTCACATTTACATTTATACTTGTATACGATGTACATGTATCCAGACCTCCTGGTCAAAATGGTTGCTTTTCTAAGTTAAAATAAGTTAACACATCCTCTAAGAGTATTTAAACTTAGGACTGTGGACTGATAAATGTTAGCCAGAGAGCAGAAGGCTTTTGGAGTCAAAACCTTAAAGCTGCTGAGAAACTTTAGATATTTTTTTTTCATTGGAAGTACAGATGCAGGTCAGAAAAAATACAATTTGAATTTTGTTGCAACTTTCATATTAACAATAACAATAATTCCAAACACCCCCCACCACATCCACCCCGAAACCACCCTAACCACCCCAAATCCACCTCGATGACCTACCGCATCCAACCCAAACCAGCCCTGATACCCCGATCCTGAGAGGTCCAGAGAAGGAAAGTGGGAAAAAAAGAAAAGAGAGAAACAAGAGAAAAGGAGAAAAAGCTAAAATTATTATAAAAATAAAAAAAGGACAGAAAAAAACAAAACCTAGACATACTGAGGAGATCTGTCCGGCCTGTCCAGGGTTTTTCCTGCTCTCTGTCCAATGAGAGCTGGCGTAGGCTCCAGCACAGTACCACTTTACAATAACATTATCTTCATTGAGGGCGCATGTATGGTTTAAATTAGTTTATTAATGGCTAATAACTGGGTCATAATCACATTATAAATCATTAATGAGCAGTTATATTACAACAGTCATCTAGTACTTTCCAACTAGTTGTCCCATGTCAATGTATATTGTTAAACCTCTTCCTGGTTACTTACTTTATGTTGTTGTCAAACAGTATTACACCTATCATTTACATCAGATTGTCATATTCATTGGATATTACTATTACCCTGTTTATACATGTGTTTTAACTTCTTATGAATGAGTTTCATGTGATTATGACTTAATTATTGATCCATAATAAACAAATTTTAAACCATTCAAATCTTTTGTAAGGGACAGCTTATCTATGAAGTGGTCCCAGGATGTCAAATTATTACAATAATTAGTCTCAATTATTATGTAAAAAGGAATCATTTAAAAGGCAGCGCATTTTATTCTATCTATTGGAGTCAATCAAATATGCTTCATCAGAATGTATTTATTACTTTCAGTAATTCAATATTATATCAAATTCACATTTTCTATTGGATGAACTTATGATTTCCCTTGGGTGGTACATATACCGCATGTCAAATTGAGACGCAGTATTCATCAAACCCTTGTATATCTCAACTAGATGTAAACCTGCATGAGGGGAAATTTCAACACTACACTTCATATTTATGGCCCACTACATGCTCTTTAGTTATTTACTAACACTAAATACTGTACGTAGTATTAAGATAAACTGTGTGCTGGATATGAGGCACGCTTGTACATAAACATATTTCTCAATTAGAAACAGCTGTTTCTCACTTACCGCACAGTCCTAGACTGTAAATTACAACACCCCTAATCCCTAGAGACTGCTATATAGGGCTGTAGCACATCTTTGCTAATGAACTGTTGTTGTCTAGTGAGATCTTGCTTTTATAATGAACAAAGTAAGCTTCAGGTATGCTCGACAACTACGTACTAGTTTTCTGGACATCAAGTGGCTAGTGGTTCTGCTGTCTTTGGGTTATGTGAGACATTGCTAGGTGCAGTCTTACTGCTTTCCTCCTGCTGGAACAAATTCTAAGACATTTACGGTAAAGTAATCCATGGAAACGAATAATCGTCAATCTCAGAATAGTTCTTATAAGTAGTCTTGTAATACAAGCTAATACAAGTAATACAAAGATCAGCATTCCAACAGCGAGTCTTCTTGTGCATCTTAAATGAGGAAATACCTGTGATTTTGTACATGTGGGAACCAAAAATTATATTTAAAAACTTTCATATGAGTATCAAATAAAAGTAATTGCTGAAACAAGTGTGGCAAGAGAGCAGTTATTAACCTACTAGGTGATGCCCCACCATTTCCAATTGAATTCAGCTGAGGAGCAGCCTGAGATAATTCCCATGCAGTGAGAGGACTGTTGTAGCTCAGTAACTGGGAATGTTTTGGACACCGTTTATATGTGAAAGTTACTAAATAGCACTTGCAATACTTCATATTGCTACCAAGCTAAGCTAGAATTTTATGTTCTTCTGAGACGTTTGTAATATTAGTTGTCTAAGCAGAGCCTAGCGAACTTCACGGGACCAAACCCGTTTATGAAAACATTTCCTGGAGCAACTCAACAGTCACAACTGCGGACATTCAGCGAGCAGTGATGCCCTCCACGAGACATCCTGTTAGTGCCAGCACCACTGGCAGATGGCTGCATGACGCAAGACTACATGCACGCAGACCGTTACGATGACTGCCCTTAACACCACGTTAAGGTCACAGAAGACTGAAATGGTGTCGTGCCGGACTGTCATGGAGTGACTCAGAATAGCAGTGGGTCATCTTCAGTGATGAGTCCTGCGTTTGTCTTGGTGGAGACAACCAACAAATCCATGTGTGGAGCCAGCTTCAAGATAAATGGTTTGTTGTCATGCATCACATGCCCTGAAGGCCTGGTGTCACTCCACCTCCACCCCTACTGCAAAATCTGCAGGAACTGTGTGAGAATATTCAAGCGGCATGGGATGGATTATCACAGGACACCATTAAGAACCTCTACAACTCAAGCGAACAGCACTGCAATCTGATACCTCCCTCCAGGTGCAACTATTCTTTTGTCGATGAGCGCATACACGCTGCATTTAATTACTAAACTAAACTGAAAGTTAGTCAGCCAATGTATTTTATCAGTCTGTTCCGCTAACACGCTTTAAACAGTATATATCCCTGCCTACATGTATATATAGTATATATAAGTGCCTACATATAACAAAAAGTATGTTTATCAGACAACATCAAATAATGTCTTTCAGGAAAGACAAAATTAAAATCCCACTATTTTTGGACCATAAAATTAGAGGTGTGGAGCCTTCCTTGGTCAAAGGTTTGACTTTTCAGTGAAACAGTCTGACTGTAAATAGCGAATAGTGTAAATGTTTATGCAGCTTCTGCCTATGAATTATTATAAACAAAAGTCATTCACAGCAGTTTGATGTGAAATGATCTGTTCTAGAGAAACAGAAATAATCAGATATATGTATTATATGAAATGTTAATAAATACACTGCCTATTGCCTGAGACACTGTCTTCCAGGAGAAAGTCTTGGCCAAAAAAGCATTTTTAAAAGATATTTATGGTGGAGGGGTACATGCAGGGCATTGTAGGGCAAAGTAATACCACAGTAAACCAATGCTTCACTATTTTCAACATTCCATATAAACACAAAGACAATTGTAGATCCTCTGTTCAATTTTGATTAAAATGTAATTAAAATGCAGTTTACACATTGTAGGCATTGTGACTCCAATTGCTGCAAATTACAACTTTTGGTTTAATACAAGGAATCTAATTTGCAGCTTGTGTTATCAGTTATGTGTAATCACTTTGATGTTTAAAACTGAAACTGAAGGTTCTAAACTAACAGTATTTCTACATCCCATAAAAGATACAGCTCCAAATGAGTTTATAGCCAGTATATTTCTCTATGGCAATTATGCTCACAAGTCTTTGTGTCAGCAAGTTATGAACAATGAGAACACATCCAGAGTGCTGTTTGTTTAGTGAGTGTGGATGGCATGACATTTAGAGCTGACTTAACATAAAGAGAAAGAGTATCAGTCTTGAAGGAACAGAATGTGAGAAGATGAGTGAGAGAGAGAGCACGAGAGAGAGAGAGAGCAAGTCTCAGTAGCAGGTTTTGCAGGCTGGCTGGCTTGTAATGGCTCAGATAGGCCACTCTCCATACAGTGACAGCGAGATTGGGCTGTGAGGAGACACAGTGCAGGCAGCTGGACACGCACTCAGCCTCATTAGCCATAGAGTTATCTGCCTAGTGTCAATACACAGAGAGAGAGAGAGAGAGAGAGAGAGAGGGAGGAAAGGAATAATGATGTAATGTGCCCCCAAAGAGTGACTGAAGTACCGAGAGACTGAGGTGAAAACAACTGTAATTGTAATTCAATTAATTATTACCCACACAGACCTCATTGAACAGCCGCAGAAATTCTGTCATAAATAAGGAAACTAACCTTCAATCAATATCCCATTTCTGCTGTTAAGTAGAAGAGGAGATAGAAGAATTACATAAATAAATGTTTTCTGCGTCAAAGTCAAACCCTGTAACTCCTTCCTGTTTTTTTTTTTCACAGTATGAAACAATCATGGCAAACACTCCAATAGAAATAGCCCAGAATCCCATTACATTAACTTAACATTAAATGTCAAGAACAATTTTTACTGCTGCTGAAAAGTTATTTACGGCAGCCAAGGAATAACCATAAACTACTGTTCCAGCTTACACACAGATAAGATGGAGGAAATAACACATCATTTAATACTACACAAGCAGAAATGTGTTAAGTGATGGAGTACAGCAGTGTTAGTAATGCTTGGAGATGATGGTAATAATTGGCTTTAAATATGTACTGGGCAAAAGACCCCAATTTCCCTCTCTGTTCCCTCCTCTCTGCTTCCCTCTCTTCCTTTCTGCCCTTTCATTACAAAAACACTGTCTAACTTTTGCCTACATATCAATACAAGGAGGTAGGACGGCGCATGGAAAGTCTGGGACTACTCTACATTTAGTTCTAGTCAAAATGGCCACTGAAAAGAATGTCTTAATTTTTTCTAGAGATGTTATGGAAGACGTTATATCAAAAAGTTACTTGCATGAGAAACAGGAAGGGCGATGGATATATTGGCAGAGAGGCGGAACATTATTAAAAGATACAGAGAAAATGGAACTCGTAAGCAAACATGTAAGACCCGGTAGACCACTAAAACTGACAACATCAGTAAATGTAAATAGTAACTAAAGTTGAACAAATACATTTTTTGAAAGTTACTGTCCATCCTTCCCCTGTAAGAAGAGTACTCAACAAAAGCCATTGACAAGAAACCTGTTAGGAAACTACAACACCAACACAGGAGATCTGGGATGTAACTGGGATTACTTCGACCAACTGAACTTCTAAGACTGAACTTTGGAGATGTAGAAAAACATCATTGCAGATTTCTTTGAAAAACGGAGCCTTCTTTACAGGAGAGGTCAAAAACCTCATTTAATTCTACTGTAAGTCAATGGAACCAGACTTTTTCCAAGCAATTTTGGGCCATTTCTGTTGGTCCATTCATCATGACATTTTCATACAATGTAAACAACAATTTGACAAAAATAGAGATATATGTTTTTCTTGGCCATTTTGACAGGAATGTGAATATTTAATGACGATCTCTGGTTTTCCATGGTACTGTAGCCTGTTTTCCTCTGGTCTCTTTCATCGACAATTGTGTATATCTGGAAATTATGCTGACTGCAATGTGCTAAATATTTTACAATCCTTTAATAAATAATTTAATTTAAAAAAGAAAATTAAAATGTCACTAAGATATTTTAACAGATATCACACAATTTGTTATTATATTTAAATAGTATAGCGTATGGTGTACAATTGCTTATGGTAATGACCTTATCCGGGTCATTTCGAATGAATTAGATATATGACTATATGACAATTCTTTGCTGGCCGAGCCACCATGAAAGAGAGCGGGAACGAGAGAGAAAGAGAGAGAGAGGCAGAGGGGGTGACAGATAAACACACAGAAACACAAGAGAGGCTGGCAGAGAGACAGCAGCAAAGGCACACACACGCACACACACACAAGCTGACAGAGAGAGAGAGGGCGCGCTCCCCCACGATCCCGCACCTGTCACACTTTGAGATAATCATCCATCATGGGCAGGCAGTGACCGCAGACTGCGTGGTCTTTTTAATGGACACTATTGACACTATTCGTCTCTTCCCCCACCCACGAGCTGTCACCAGCAGAACTGAAGTGTGTTTTGTGTGTGTGTGTATGTGTGGCACAGGGACAGATAGAAGTGGAATGTCTAGCCTGCATAGTCACACTAGGAGATGTTGGGGGTGGTGCTATGCCAGCTAGCTCATGAAGCTATTAATGGAACTTCATTGCTGTTTATCATCAGCTCCATACTTTCAAGAAAGTTCATAATTGCACTGAAATTTTGTTTCCCCAAAACCGTATTTATATTGAAATATCTGTCTTAACAGAGCAGTAGAGACCCTACAGTGGCAGATGTCCTCAATAGCTTTTTGGACCTGGCTTGGAAGTATGAATCTGGAAATGAAGAGGAAAAAAACATTCTTGTAACATTATTATTAATTTACTGGAAGCAATTTTACCGTGGAGTTTTAAACCAGAATCAGAAGCAGAATCTTTATTTCACCAAGTATGTCACACATACAAGGAATTTGTCTTGCTGAGAGCACACGTGTATGATATGTAACAAGAACACGGAAAGGTGCTAAAAAGATATATGAATATAGATACAGTCAATTGCTGTAATTATTACTGTATTTCTCCACATTTCTATGTTTTCTAATGTCAAGGTCCTCTATTTTACTACATTAAATGATGATAAATTTAATCTGTTATGGGTGATTTATTCAGCTGCACATACAACATGCATGCATCTTGGCATGGAGTTGTAGAGGTTCCTAATTGTGTCCTGTGATAATCTATCCCATCCAGCTTGAATATTCTCACGCAGTTCCTGCAGGTTGAGGTGGAATGAAACCAGGCCTTCTGGATGTGTAACGCCCGACAACAAACTGTTCATCTTGGCACTGACCACGTTGTCTCCACACACAGATTCAGTGGTCATCTCCACCAAGACAAAAGCGAGACTTGTCACTGAAGATGACCCCATTGCAGCCTTTGGCGATGCTGATGTGCTGTTATAGGCAGTCCTGCATCATACAGCCGTCTGCCAACGGTGCTGGCACTAATAGAATGGCTCATGGAGGGCAGCACTGCTTGCTGAATGTCCACAATCGTAGCTGTTGGGTCAGTCAGGTACAGTGATAAGGTCCCTTCCTGCTTATGTCACTTGCATGGCCGAGCATGAAACTCGAATCAATCGCATGTCTCACAATGTCAAACCTACCCACCAAGTTTCATTCCTGTCGGTTGATTCCTCCTGGGTGTAAGTATTTGTGCAACTATTTATTTGATGATGAGTGTATGTACCTATGATAAATGTTAAGACTGCAAAGCTGCCCGTGACCAAATATTTTTTTTTACCTATAGCTAGATATACCAGACAAACTACTGAAACCACAATCATGGCTGAAATAATAGACCATCTAAAATGATTTCAGAAGTTTACATCTTCCAAATGTATGAATTAAAAAAATCATATTGTAACAAAATCTCAATAAAATTGAACTGTACATGGATTAACTACACTTATTAAGAACTGCTATGAATGCCAGGAAACTCCACCCCTTCACTACAGTATTCAGTATCCACAGGAATGCATAAACTATAGATCACTTTTCCAATTTGCTGTGAAAATAACAGCAAATTACTGAGGATTTTGACATTTTAACTCCTTTGACAAACAATTTGACCTGTTTCTCCCAGAATGAACCATATTTTGCAGCAATCTGTATTTAGGTAATACAGTAGATTACTGCAGTGCTTCCACAATAAATTTACATTAGATTTGAGGCAGATCCGCTATCAGTAGCCTGCTAGGTTACAGGTGAAAAGTTGCAAAACCAGAATTTACAATCTGAATGATATACTGTGATCCCCAAAGCGACCACTGTGTTCAAAAATACTTTACAGTGTGAACAAAAGCAAAGCGTCTGTGCCTCTGGTCTCTTTTGCTCAATTTCACCTAATCCAAGGAGGAACGTCTGCCAATGCTTAGTGCTTTGCACAGACCAACTCTGTCTGTTCCTGGATCCATTATGAGAGCAATGACCGTGACTTTGAGAGGACCCAGAAGGTCCAGACAGTAGGGGAACGCATGAAGCAGTTTGAAAGGCCCATACACTTTCCATAAAAGCTGTGACTTTTGGCATGGAGATGAGTGGCTCTTTCAGCCAGCCTCAGTCAAAAGTATCCTAAGAACATGAGGAGGTCTGGGGAGATACGCGCCAGCGCCTCTGAGTGCAGGGCAGAGTGATTGTATGCAGCAGACGGGGTTTGGCACATCTTCTGCTGGAAATTCGAAGAGGTGAAGTCAGAGGAAAGTGTTAATAGCCCATCTCCGAACTGGGAGGGGCAAGAACCATGGGACTTCCTGAATAGAATACAACGTTTGAGCTGAATAGTCGTTACCTCTGAGTATTTCAAACATTGCTGGTCTATTGTGTTTGTCATTTCTTTGTATTTATTTATTTATTTATTTATTTATTTATTGATTTACCCATGGGTTCTTACTGTAAAGGCTGAACCATTTGACTTCGTTAGGTAGGCACAGGGCAGAGTTTGATGTTTTAGGGACAAGTCAGCAGATTAGTCTCACAAAACAGACTTCTGGGTGTTCCTTAACATTTAGGTGGGTTTTATCTGCCATCACGACCAAAAAACACCTACTTTAAGAGAAAAGGGTTGTTTGACTGCCATGCAAAACAACCAACTGCAGACCGATGTTTTTGCACAGTGCGTAAAAGCAGGCAGTTGTGATAATAGTGCTGTAACAAAAACATACTAAACCAAATCAAAGTGGTATACACTGTGTCCAGTGCCCACAGAGAAATGCTATGCAGCAAAATAATGTAATAGCTTCTAACTCCATGATGAGAAGAGCTGTCAGCTGCTTGCAGCAAGTGACCACCTAGCATTTAGCTTGGCTTTAGGTTGTATTCTAACAGCTGACAAAGTTTTTGTGGCACATCACCAGCCAGTGTTCCCTAATATTATCTGAACACGACACACTGGCATTGCCCTATCTCAAGCTTGCACTGGTTCTTCAATTTGATATGCATACTGTTCAGATTATGAATGTACCATTTTGTGACATGGGAATTTTACAAGTTTATTTGGTTTCCAAAAGATGATCAGATTGCACCACTACAGTAGACCTGCCTGTCACCTTCGTTACTGTTGAAACAAAACCTTGTAGCTCCAAAATAGTCATTTTGATCATTTTACAGAAGGACAGTTTTTGTTGCAAGTCAAACTAACAAGACTGTTTTCCAATTGTTTTTTGACCATTTCCATTGGTCCATTCATCATACGCACAATGACAAGGGCAACTAGTATATTAATATGTAAATATAATTTTTTGTAACTATTGTAAAACATAAAATTCACAGGGCAAAACACAAATAACTTCTCCAACTTTTCAGATCAAAGGGCCATCCAAAACTAGTACTAAATACTAGTGCTAAATACTAGTACTAAATAGTTTCAAATGGCATGTCCATTTCCAGTACTATAGTACTAAATAGTATACTAAATAGTAGTTCAAAATGCCATGTCCATTTCCAGTTTAAGCCAAATAGCAGCACCTTTGAATGCTTCTAGCAGGCACGTGAGCAGAAGCAGCTACCAGAGGTCCCGGTGGGGAATAGAGGCGGAAGGAGTGAGGGAGTTCAGGGAGGCTTGGGGACGGCCCTCCAGCTCCTGGCCAGAGTTAGCGGGGGAGCCGTAGAAGACGGCAGCCTGCTGCGGTTTCTCGGTTGCCGATGATTCTAGTTTCAGGTGATGTGCATCATGCTCTATTAGCGCACTCTTCCGACCACAGTTTTCTTTGGCAAGGCTAGCGGGTGCTGGCACTCCACGCAGGATGGGCAGCTTTTCCACACACATACACGCGTGCACAGACACACACACACACACACACACACACCTAAGATACGCAAAAGACCCACACACACACACGCAAACTTAACTCCTCATGTTTCATCTCACATCCTCACACCCACACACATGCTGCACATAGAAACTCCTTCAGGAATTAAGCAACAGCTTCAATGGTTCTTGAAAGACAAAGTGAAACCTGGACTCATTTAAAAAGGCAAAAGTTGAACTGAATATACTTGGGTCCCTGAAGTGCCATAGAAAGATTTAAAAACACCCTCTACCCTCCCTTATTTTATCAAAACAATGTCAATTTGCTTGCTTACTCACTGTGGTTATGTTTTAAACAAGTTGGTTTATGTCACTGCACCCACTAGCATATAACCTAATCTACCTATTTAGATTACAGTAATTATACGATGGCCCCAGTGGAGATTTTAGGGTTGCCACATACCACCATCAGCCCCAGTGAGATAAACTCCTTTAAAGAAGCATTTTTGTAAATGAGATGTGCTAGTGTGACAAACCTTTTTGCGGAAAGTAAAAAAAAAGGGACTGTTGTCTGTGAAAACTTTTCATATCTTATTTACATTAAATAAGGAACCATACTAAAGGCACCCTACATTTTTTTTAATAACGTATGTGCCTGATACTTCAGTTCTACTTCGTTTGGAAAGACCCCAATAGATGTTCAAATTGTTAACAAATGGTGAAACTCAATTGATTCCCAATAGTGTTGGGGTTAAGATTTGGAAGTTTAGGGTTAGAACTAGGTTTATGGGTTGAAGTTATAGTTAAATTTTGGGCCAGATTTAGGATTAGCAAAAATTAAGGTTAATCAATGGGATATTTAGTTAAATGGAAGTCAAATGCAAGTTAAACATCTACAAAGCTTCAAGAGTGAGTTATCCAAATAAAGACATAAACAACAAACACATTAACAAATACCCATGTTGTAGGTCTACTTATAAATTAGCTTCTGAACTATTGACATTGCTTTCTTAACAGAGATCCGTGATTGCAAATACAGGACACAAATGTAAGAATAACACAAAATTATAGAGTAATATTAAATGGCATGCAGACAGTGTCTCAGTGTCCTAAATATCAGCAAAAACAGCGAGAAACCAGCTGACGGAGGGATGGGACACTGGACGTTTTCTGCTCTGTACAAACTGTGTCCACATGCCCTGGCGCAGGCCTGTGAAGTGGTTGGATGTCGGTGCTGCATGCGGTGCCCTCGCCTCCTCCAAAATCCTGGGTGGCTCTGACTTTTCCCTTTTTTCCTTTCCTCTTTTTTCTTTCTCCAAAATGTAGGAAATTTCCTATTTGGGAAGATGGTGTGCTTGTATCTGGGGACCAGACGATGGGAACAAAATGGGCTGACCGGTTCAACAATGTCCAGCCAAACATTACAGACTAATGTGTCATCAAAATTGGACATGCATGGAAATTTACAGCGGAACACGCTGAAATGGTTTTCCCTTGCTTTTATAATACAATGGCACTTAGGCTTTGATCAGAGCCCAGGCTAACGATATATCTGCCAAAATAAATGTTAAATGGCTCATGCTTTTAGGTTTGGGAGTGCAGGTACACTATTAAACACAGTTACATACAGAGTGAGGCTGTGGAGTAGAAATATAATAACAGGTAGGTGTTTAAGTTTTAGACCCTTGGTATGAACACATGTCATTAATATTCAGTTGGACATCATTTAAAAGTTTTCTGTTCCCTGTTGTCAGCTAGATTTGGCCGGGGGGTTTGCTAATGTATTGGTTGAGATAGCAGCCAACAGTGAGCTTCCCTTGCAGCTTAATGACTGCCTGGGTTGACTGCTTGAGCAAGGCATTGCCGCAGCTATGAAGGCTACCAGGCTGGACCTGGACTCATGTGTCAAATCTCTTTCTGGGTTATGAGGCTTCTCAAAGACCTCTTTGGCTAGCTGCTGGAGCTATGCTACACCGCAGCAACGAAGCTGCCAGGGCTGGCCACTGGAGCTATGCTATACTGTAGCTGTGAGGCCTCCTGTGTGAGTGAACTTATCCTGTGACTTAGGACTTTTTCCTGGTCAGGCAAGTGACATTTTGCTGTGTGCATCAATGCAGCTTCGTCACGACTCACTTGTCCCCACACTGAAACCCACTTATCCCAACACTGTGACCCACTTATCCCAACACTGTGACCCACTAGTGAGATTAGGTGGCATGGGCAAAATGGCCTGACTGGTTTGACACTGTCTAGTCAAACTTTACAGCCTAAAGTGTCAACACAATTGGACATGTGTGGACATATGCAGGTTGATTTGCTTTATCTGCTTGTACTGACCTTCATGTTCAGGTCCAAACCTCTACTGCTGGCTGAGGCTCTCATTGTTTTAATATATCTTCAAAAAGATTATCCATTTTCCAAGAGGAAATGTCTACGGTTGAGGTTAAAGTAAGCCAAGGTGAGTTATAATTCTTAAACCAATGAAGATAAACAATGTTAGTGATCAAGCTAACGAAGATAATGTTAGCACCCACTAACAAAATTCAAATGGACCCAGTGTGGATATCCTTGATATGGGTTTTAGTAGATTTTATAAAGTTGAATATGACATTCTTCTGAAATCTGAATTCTAGTGTACAATTTAACACGAAACATATAAATATGAAATGTACTCTAACTATTGCATATTGCATTTTCCCGATATGTTAAATTCAGCAAACAAACCGTAATTATGCATTAAAGTCTGCATTAAAGTGTGTTCTCTGTAGAGGATGTGTTAATTTAGTTTCACAACAAACATGTAATTTGACCAGAGGCCCCCAGCCTTTTGCATGCAAATGTATATACACATCGCCTTCCTTGCCACCCCCTGTTCCCCATACTGCGACCCACCCGTGGGTTGCCACCCACAGTTTGAAAACCCTTGCTTTAGGGAACCAGATTTCTCCTATGGCATCCCTTTAAAGGGGCCGTTCTGGCGTTTATACTTGAGGAAATTTTCCCACTGCTCTCAAACAGCCATCCTCCTTAGGCACTCATTAAGCAATCTCATAACACAGAACTTAGGGTGTAGACTGAGAGCGATTCAAAGAAACATGAACTGGAGGCACACTATAGGAAGCTATTTTCCATTTTCTAATCAGTAGTCAGAAGATCAAAGGGCCCTATGCAGATGAAAGCTTTAGAATCAGCATGGATACACTTGAACACACCATTGCAGAAAGTAGACCATATGAATGACACGGGCGATAAAGCAGAGTGAGAGAGAGAGTGCAGACGAAGAAGGAAGAGGATGGAAAGTCTGGGTGTATTTTTTTTTCTTCTTCTCGGTCTGGAAGTGACTGTAACGGGCTTCTTTGGGGTAGCACGTTAGGGTGTCTGTTTACACTTGTCAAACACGGTGCTTATATATTCTTCCCGAGCGTGTCAAGAGCGATGAATAACACAGTTGTGACAATCTGAGACGCTCGTCTGAATGGCAGGGAGCGAATGCTGTGTTTGGTCAATACAGTGACTCCTTAGCAACCGTTTCTGAGGCTAAATGGAAGTGAATTTTATGCCCTGGCCGCTGCCCAAGACACACAGCCGGGCACGACTTCATTGCACCAAGTATAAAAATAATTTATTCTGGTTAGGCTATTTTGCCAAATCGCTTAATCACCGTAAAGGCCTTTCAATGTGGGTTATATTTTATATTCCTTTGAATTTCATGTAAAATATTTTACGATATTCCTCTGTTTTGTGCCGTGGCAGTGATTTACGACAGGACCATTGGCGTTTGACTCCATTGACAAGCCGTGATCCTTCCTGACACTTTACGACAAAGATCCGCGAGCTTATGAATCATGGCACTGATAGAGGATTTATTTTTGTTTGCAGGTTATTTGCAGGGTTAACCCGCGTGGAATCGAGATTTTCAACAGAGGATATTTTCATACGCCGTGATCTGATTTTAATGAAAGTTTCTGTCAATCTGCGAGGGAACCTGTAGGATCGGGGTTTATGAAGTGCAGCCTCAGTGAAAAAGGTGCGAGTCGAACAAGCTCATAATGTTGGAGCGACTGGCTGTGCTGACAGCCGGCCTGTCGCTGTTGGTTTTGGCCCAGCAAGTGGTTTTCTCTGCTCAAAATGCAACAGCTCCAGGCCGGAGCTTTTTGATGTGTGACTGTGATGTGTCTGTTAAAAATAATGCGCCTCTGTCGCTGCGCTTCATGCTTCTTATATTTCTTCCAGCAACATTACAGGCTCATATAACTTCAAACCTCTGCTGCGCATGCGTGCGCGCTAATGTACGGCATGATTGCTCTCCATAAAACCATCTGCAGCACATCAAAAGTTTGGTGACATCTAATATTTTGAAATGGCTTCAATACATTTTTAATATACTGTATATTTGGATAGTGCTACACAATTGGTTCACAAGGTATTTGGGAAATTCTCTTGCCTTGAAAGACTGTATACCAAATAATTATGTTTATTTTATTAAAGCAAATGATGGAACAGTTCATTTTGACACTATCAAAACAATAATGTAGAAAATATGTAATTCAGTAGTGGCATTTCCTTACTAGTTACATACATGAAAACATACAGTGTTTTTTTTAATAACCTATATATTTAATAACCTATATATGAATTTTATATATATATATATATATATATATATATATATATATATATATATACAGTATATATAGTTTTTTTTTTTTTTGTGAGTACAGTTTCAACTGTTTTAGTGAAATGGCTCACCTAAACCAATAATAAGCATGAAACATCACATTTTATCTTTTCATTTTTTTAAATTAAAGAGTTGTAAGATGTAAGCAAAGTAATTTTGGACAGGTTTGATGTGAAATGGTCCCTTCTAAAGAAATTTACTGACTTTATATTTTTGCAGTATTGACAAAAGGAACATCAAAAGTATTGCAAGCCTCTAAAAGCTACCTCAAAAAGTGATTACATGAAATCACCATGAACATGCTCCCTCACATCTGAGAAACTGTGTCATGAAAAAGCTTTTCCCCCTTTTTGGGGGATTTCCCACTATTTTAACATCATCAACATATAAAAACTCACATTTTTGAAGACACATGAAGGTTCATTGGTCATTTTGGATAACAAATTTAATGGCTATGTAGACACTGTAATCACTGTTAAGATAAGTATCAAAAGACCCAGAATGGCTTTTTAGATCTCAACTAGTGCATGATGCTGGAAACTGGGGGAATAAAAACACATTTTGTAAATGAAAACTGTCAAATCATTATTTAGGAAAAAAGCTACTCTGTATAGTGTTAGCTACAGTACAAATGTTGGGAACATTTCTTTGAGATTCTGGTCCATGTTGACATCACTGCATCATGAAATTCCTGCAGATTTTTCAGGTGCACCTTTTTTATCACATCCCAAAGATGTTATATTTGATCTGGATCTGGTGACTGGAAAGGCCACTGAAGAACAATGAACTCTGTCATGTTCATGAAACCAGACTGAGGTGACTTGCTTTGTGACATGCATTATTATGCTGGAAGTAGCCATTAGAAGATGGTAAATGGTGGCCATGAATAGATGCACATGGGTCAGTAACAATACCCGAATCAGCTGTGGCATTAAAGCAATGATTGAGGGATATTAACAAGCCCAAAGAGTACCAAGAAAACATCCCCTATACCATTAGACCACCTTCACCAGCCTGGACTGGCAGGCTGGGGCCATGAATTTATGCTGTTGGCAAAAGAGTCTGACCCTACCATCTGTGTGCCTCTGTAGAAATCAAGATTCATCAGATCAGACTTTGTTTTTTCAGTCTTCAACTGTCCAGTTTTGGTGAGCCTGTGTCCACTGCAACCTCAGCTTTCTGTTCTTGGCTGACAGAAGTGGAACCTGTTGTGGCTTTCTTCGGTTGTAGCCCACCAGCCTCAAGGTTTCGACATTTTGTGCATTCTAAGATGCTTTTCTGTTGAATAGAATTGTCAAGAGTGGTTAGTGGTTATGGTTTTTATGATATCATATCATATATAACTCATATATCTGCTATTTCAGTCTACAGCAGTTTAGAACCATCCATCAATGCTAAAGATAGAAGGAATGTTTCAGCCCAGGCTGCTTTTGAATCAGGCACAATTCAAGGCAGTCATTTACATATATCAGGTTTAAAGCAGTAGTAACAGAAACAGCCTGTTTAGCTCTAAGGGAAAGAGAGGTTTACAAATCATCATGTTAAAATTAATTTTGACTGTTTTGTTACACAAAACCAAACAGATGTCACAAATGGACTTCAGGGAAATTCAGACATTTCAAAAGAAGCAAAGTGTCTTAAAAACTTTTGATGAAACATCAAAACATACAATGTTTATCCATATTACAAGGTCGGTTTTGAAGGCATATTCTACAAGTGTGTATGAAAATAGTCAAAAGTCTACATCTAATTAGGTACCCCAACCACATGCACCAGCGGCTCCCGAAATCACATGATTAAGGTGGCCCGTATGATTTACATTCACGGAGCGCCACGGTGTTTGCAGAGAAGGATAATTTGACAGTCCGATAAACCATCAGACAGACAGATAAACACTCCGCCTCATCGCCACAGAGATCTCCCTGTCAGCCTTACTGAAGCCCTTGTTCTCAGCTCCGTCCCGACAGCCGCGGGGCAATATTTAAGCAGACAGGCAGAAGACTTCCAAATATTGAACAACATTTCTTTTTTTCCCCCTTCCCGCCGTACCTTTTTCCCTCCCTCCCAGCCGCTGTTTTTTTCTTTTCCTGGCCGAGCCCACAGATCCCAAACAAACAGGAGGGCCGAAGAGTGGGAGAATGGGCTGACTCATCAGAGACATAGAGAGAGAAGGAAAGAGACAGAGACAGCAAGAGAGAGAGAGTGGGCGTAGGCTTCTGTACTCCAGGTGAAGGACCTCAGACCATGTACGTCCAGTACAGGAGGCCATAACACTTTGGAGATCATAAAAGACATAATAGACTAAGAGGAGTGTATTACTTTACACACATTAGTCAGCAAAATCATCTGTTATTTGCTTGAGTGGTCAATATCCAGTGAGCGACAGTTTTCTGGACAAAAAAATCAATGCATTTAGGCAAGCAGACATGGTCAAAATAAAATCTAAATAAGGAGGAAACGTGATTTAAGTGGCTTTGAACGTGACATGGTTGTTGGAGGTAGACAGGTTGGTATAAGCATTTCAGAGCCTGCTGATCTACTGGGATTTTCATGCACAGCCATCTCCAGGGTTTACAGAGGATGGTCCATAAAAGAGACAATATCCAGTAAGCCGTGGTTCTCTGGGCAAAAGTGCCTTGTTGATGCCAGAGACCAGAGGAGAATGGCCAAACTGGTTCAAGTTGATAGAAGGGCAACAGTAACTCAAATGACCACATGTAGAAAAGCATCTCTAAACACACACGTTGAACCAGCAGATGAACCACTCATGTCAGGTAAGAACAGGCAACTGAAGCAACAATTTAAGCAGGCTTACCAAAACTGGACACTAGCAGTCTGGAAAAACATTGCCTGGTCTGATGAGTCTCGATTTCTGCTACAAGATTTGGATGGCAGGGTAAGAATTCGGTGCAAATAACAACAAAGCTTGGGCGCATCCTGCCTTGTATTAACGGTCCAGCTTGTTGGTGGTGGTGTGGAGGATTGGAGGATTTTTGGCACACTTTGGTCCCTTTAATACCATGTGACCATTATGTAATCGGTCATGGCTACTTCCAGCAGGAAAACAAACATTATCACAAAGCTCCAATAATTTCAAACTGGTTTCTTGGGAGATTTCTCACAGTGGTGGGGATAGGATCCAGGGGTCACAATGTCTCAAATGTACAGTAGCTATTTGGTATAGTACTGTTTAAACACACTTTTAAGCCATAACATTATCACAGAAAAAGAGATATGGCATCTTAGGCACCAGGCACATTACTGATGTCGGTCATTTTATTAACAGTTCTTAATTTTTTTTTTTTTTTATCTCTAACTACAGTTAAAACACTATTACAGAAGCGTCCTATCATTTCCTAAATATTGTCTTGACTTTAGGACAAGCCCAGCAGTGACTGACTGAAACTGACTGTCGTTTTGTACAGTGACAGACAGCATAGTTCACTGTAATAACCATAAGGACATTACATTTATCTACACTGCTAAATGATGCTTTCACTTGTAAAATTGCACTCCACCATCCCCTCTTATTATGCTTTATTGTGAAAGTTGATAATAAACTCATCAGGTAAAATATTACAGTGATGGTGGTAAATAATGAGAATACAGAGTTAATCTGTTAATTAGGAAAAATAACATTAGAGCTGTCATGTAAAGCGTTTGGGAAATGAAACTGAAACTGAAAAGCAGCACGCTCTGATAAACAGTGCTCTCAAGACATTCAGAAGTTCCAGTTTATCAGCTTACTTTGATTTTGTTTATATTGGTAACAATAGGTATCAGGCTAACTAATGTTATTACGTGTCTATGTTTCAGCTGTACGCATATGGTTGGTTGCTTGTTAGCAGACATGACAGCTGATTGTCAGTTGATTTCCTGATTTGAGATGTGATGGAGTAAGATAAGATAAAATTAAAATAACAAGAGATTTGCTTCAATAATACGAATTTGTATGTTATATTGACCTGCCAGATCTTAACTTAAGATATCATTTCTGTAATATGGCCCTTGGTTCCTACCACTGTACTGGCAAGTAATTACTCTGAATGACTTTGTTTACATCTTAGCAGTTCAATTATAATCAGCTATCCGCTGTATATTCCAACATATTTATTTATACAGAGACAGTGAGTTCTTTGATGTAAAGTTGTGTTTTGTGATGTCTGCCATTTGCGCAGTGCTATTTTATGTGCCTTGAGAGTTTTAAATATATAATGTTAATAATGCTGCAGGGGAAAAAAACCTGTGGGTACTACTTTTTATGTGCTCTATGACTGAATATGCAATTGTAGCCCAAAACCTTGAGTCAAAGGGACTGTAAAATGATTTCTTAAGCATGAGTCAACAAACCATTTCATGTAATAAATATCCCAGTTCAGACTTGGGAAGTGTTCTAGGATGGTACATTTCACACCAAACCTCTCTGAACGACTTTCCTTATATATTAACATAAACATAACATATTTAATGATATTTTTTTTACATATCATACATTCTTGTAATTATTCTGTGTTTTGCCCTGTATTAGCAATACTATTAACTTTTTCTAACTTTTTCTGTAAATAATATTTTTTCTGTTTGTCTTAAATGAGCTTGTTCTCCTATTGAACCCTAACATACCGCCATTATATGGTCTAACATTATATGGCTTCTTATGTATGCATGCAACATGTGGCACAGATGGAATACTGCTTTATAAGGGGAGACAACTTACAGTGAGGAAAACCAAGCCACCAAACCACAGAACGTTGTTGGTCCCTGCACTGGCCTAAATCTAAAGAACTTGTCTTTCCTTCTTTACAACCCTTCTTTGAAATTTAACTTAGAATTTCAGCGTTTAACAGCCTGGTAGCATGAATCACAGTAAAACGCACAGTGGGTTTTTCAAAGCCTGGCTAATCACTGCCAGGTGCGCCAGCTAACAAGCTTGATTCACTGCATGCAACTTGCAAGGTGGCTCCACCTCTGTCGGCTTCAGGGGAGGAGGAACCGACAGCTCAGAGAGAAGAGACACTCACACTAATATCTTCCCTTCACGGCCATGCTGGAAAATAGAACGGCCATGAACGACTTCTTGGAGCTACTACATTAATTTTAATGCTTACATGAAATCACTCTGTATAAGGCTTTACGATGTAATGACTCATATGGACATTTTTAGAGATAAAAAGACAATAGCAGCTAATGCTGAGTAATTAAAAACAAATATATTACGTAAATCTCTGCACACATGCCTGATTAATAAAGGCAAAAATCCTGTAATGCTCGACGCGGAGTTTGTTTAAGTTTCTGAACAATATAGTCATTGCGGTTAGTCCTTGCTGCGGTCTCTTTTTTTGGGTGGTGGGGGGAGGGGTCTTTTTGAAGTTTTGCTTCATATCTGAAGAACTGGTTACAAATAATATGGTTATTATAGGTTTCCAAACATTTGGCTCCTAGTAGCTTCCTCTTTGCAGTAATTGTCTGTCTGTTTGGTTAGGCACGAATGTCATTGCTATTCCTTTTTTCTTTTCTTCTGGTGGCCTTTGGGGGAAAGGCTAATATCTTGTGTGTCAATTCACAGCATGAAAACTTTTAGATCTATATAAGGTTATTCATTCCAGAACTTATTTTCTAAGAGAAAAAGAAGGCAAGAAATACATTATTTATGAACGTATTCCCAGTCCAATGGTTAATTGTTTATATCTTCACAATTGCTTTGATGTATCCAGCTCGACACGTAATCCGTGTAAGAGAGCAGCAAGTTTTCTTCATTTCTACTGTAATTTTCGCTGGTATTTGTACTTTTCTTTTTCATCTTTTGTGACAGAGAACTTCTAAAATGCACCTAAATTGCTTCTCATTCCATCCCCCCCCCACCCCACCACAAAGCAATATCAGTTTAGATTACGCTACTGCCTCACTGTAGTAGCTACTGCTTGCACAGCGATGAACTAAACGTTCCATTTCAACCGACTGTGTCTAAAGCTTTCTTACTTTGGGCTGGGCTGCTGCTGCTAAAGTGCACACTCAGCCTTATTCATGTGCAGTAATGAAGTCAAAAGCCACAGCGGAACTCAAACAAGGATTAAACAGCTCAGGCAACAATTATGAACTCAATTCAGAACGAGCCAGGCAAAGTAGAGCTGTGACTACTGTGACTATTCCATCTAATCTTGAATATTAAAAATGACCACAAGGTAAAAAAAAAAAGCTTTGTTGTTAAGTAACTGAAAGTCCAACAGAAAAAAAAAACATTATTTTATTATATTTTTATTATTGATATTTATTTATTTATTTATTTATTATAAATAAAGTTAATTTTAAATTTGTATTTTTTTAAAAGAAAAATTAAGATACTAGTTAATGAGAAAAACCCATTGCTAGTTGCATGTCATTCCACTAATCTGGCAAAACTCAACACTGCTGTATGTAACTGTTTGAAGACTCCAAGTCAAATAACATGTTTTTTGATTTTCTATATTAATATATGTTCATACGTCCTCTATGGTGCCTAAGTCCCTTTGCACAAGCTACACTGTATGTTTTCTACACAAACGCCGGCAGCTCAGTTGGCTGAGGCTAAGAGTTGGGACTTCAACACACACCCTTGAACATGAGCTGACCTTTGAAGTGGCACGGGGAAGACCATGTATCGTTCAGCTACCAGCTTGTGCTGTCATGCCATGGGCAGCTTTAATGTTGTTAAGTAATTGTTGTTGCTTTAACATTTGTGCACATGATATTTGTGTTGTTTTCTTTTGGCCTGTGTAGTTGGTTATTGGGGTTAAGTGTCTATCATGGAGAAGGTTCCTATGGTTAGAGGGTACCCTCCCTTCTACCTTACCCTGCATTCACACCAGCAGTTAAATGCCCCAGGTGATGAGCGTCCAGCGATTTGGGCGACATCAGGCAAAAAAGGCACCACACTGCTCCGTTCTTAATAAAGTTCAACTTTGTTCAACTTTGTCATGTCTCTTACTTAACCACTTTGCATCGCCAGCATTCCCACTGCCTCCTGTAGCTGGAATTCAGCTACTCTCACTGAAAATTAATGAATTATTAATTTCAAAATTCATTTGATGTGTGTTTGTAAAAGGTTGATTTTGGGTGGCAAGCATTGTTGTGGTGTTAAGCACAGTTTTGAATATTTTAATGTCTAGTTTTGAATATTTAACACAACATCTCTAGCCACAAAATCTAGCCTGATAGCACAGCATTTTTAAACAGGTCTAAATATAATTAACCACAATTTCTTATTAAGTAAAAAGGGGAGTATTTGCCAGAAGTTCATTCTGTAAAGCCTGTTCAATATCACAACAGTTGTGGGCAGGAAAAAGGTCAATTAGTGAGATTTTAATTACCACATGCATTGGATAGATCAAATTTACTAAATGGCTATTCATTACAGTGCTAAAGCAAACTAACCAGGCTCCTCATGCAGGGCCATGCACCACATATGGCCCTGAGGACTGCAGGAGTCTCTGTATGATGATGGTGGATGTCTGTCTTTGCCAGGAGAGCTGCCAGGGATGGTATAGTATATGGCTGCAATATACAGCGCTGTCTGTTTATGTCTGAATGTGAGATGGGAGATTTTGCTCAATGTGTCTTTTATGGTAGCTGTGGCTCCGGATATGTTGGAGCTTACAGAACGTGAACAACGTCCAGGTAAATAAACTTTCAGACCGGTTTCATGGCATGCGGTTGTGGGAATACGCAGGCCTTTATGTCAGTCTTTATAAGTTTGAGTAAGACATTTTACTACTGACAAAAAAAATCCTAGTCAAGCGCTACATAAAACGTGACGAAAAGCCATATGCAAAGGAAAACCTTTAAAATGCCTGTGTTGAGATTGACATTCTGAGGCACCTGAAGCTATAAGCATCAGTGTAACAGTATGTTCATCAAGCACTATAAATACTTTGTGAATGCTCATCTTATCTTTAACTGGCATTCAACCAAATATCTATTCCATTAAACTTTATCTGGGGACCTAAGTCTAATTCTGCTCTAACACTGTAACACTAAGCTTAGCCTCAACCCAATGTCTAAACCCTAACTCTAACACTAACCCTGGTCCTACATTCAACCATAGAAGCATTATGGTTTCTTAAATAAGCTTTCAACGCATGATCTTTAACCCATTGCTGCATGGTGTTGTCATATGGCAGCATTTTTTTTTGCACTTGATTACAATATAAATATTTTTTTCTTAACCTTTGAATAAATTGCTATTTGAACAAGGCTCTACATTTAACAGATCACATTTTTTACAGTATTTCCTTTTTCACATACACATAACATGCCCTAAAAAGATAAGGCGTTTGCTTCAATATTCACAAATACAACTAAAAAATCACAAATAAAAAATTAAACAGAATCAGTGGAGCTTATAATTTAAGATGCACAGAGGTTTAGATGATTGGATGCTGCTGGTTTTAAACACAATGATAAACTATAACTATTAACTATAACAGCATGCAATAATGGGACTGCAATCTGCAGTGCAATGACTACAAAATGCAAAAACACCCCCCCCCACCAATCCCCCAACATCTCACCTCCCCAACCAAAATAAATCTATCCTTATCTCTTTTTTTCATTTCTATTAATCATGCCTTTACATAAAAATCATAAAAAAGATCATAGTAATTGTTTATACACTCATCATCAAAAAAATCTGTTGCACAAATAGAAGACATTAACTGACGGGAATGAAACTTGGGTAGGTTTGACATTGTGAGACATGCGAATGATTCAAGTTTCCTACTAGGCCATGCATGTGACATAAGCAAGGATAGGCCTTTTCACTGTACCTGACTGACCCAACTGCCACGAATGCAGACATTCAGCAAGCAGTGATGCCCTTCATGGGTCATCCTGTTTGTGCTAGCACCATTGGCAGATGGCTGCACGATGCAGGACTACATGCATGCAGGCCGTTACGACACCTACTCTTAACCCCACATCAACGTCGCCAAAGACTGCAATGGTGTCGTGCCAGACTGTCATGGAGTGACTCAGAATGGCAGCGGGACATCTTCAGTGATGAGTCCCTCTTTTGTCTTGGTGGAGACAACCAATGAACCCGGGTGTGGAGGCACCATGGTCAGCGCCAAGATGAATGGTTTCTTGTCATGCATCACATGTCGAGAAGACCTGGTGTCACTCCACCTCCACCCCTACCGCACAATCTGCAGGAACTGTGTGTGAATAATCAATGACTGAATGAATTGAGTGAATGAATGCATTTTATCTACAGATAATGTGAAGGTTTATACGTATGTATATATGCATAGGAAGCTTTATGTTTAAGAGTTCAGTCTTAAACCTGACCTTAACAGTATTGACAATGATCAAGTAGTTAACTATGTCAGCATTTATGGATGTCCCATAGAGGGCCATCAGAATAAGGAATGACTACATCAGTTATTTCTTACAGGCTTAATAGCCTTCCCATTGAGACAACGATAAGGTTGAATGCCAAAGTGCACACCTTAGTGAACACATGATACCTTGAATAAGTGAAACCAACTCAGTCTAGAAAAGGAAAACTCTTGCCAAAACTGCCAACCACAGCCTTGAGGACATATCACCCTGGACAGCAGCTTTGGAAGAAGGCGCCGGATTACGGCTTGGCAACAGCACTTCCATGTGTAGAGGGAATGCAGGGCCTCTAGGTGTGACTAAAAGAGGATAGGGTGCTCCAGAGCACTCAAGACCCCAAGCTTATCAACCCCAACCCTAACCCAACCCAAAACAATGCCCTCCAACACTTCCCTCCAAAATGCACCCCCAGCTGCTGAACTTCTGTAGCCTCCAAAACTCCCTCCCTGCCAGCTCCCCTCCGAGATGTGAAGAACATGCTCTCGCTCCTGCTCTTGCTCTTCTTTCCCTGTTTGATTCCTCCTCTCGCTCCTTTCCTCTACTCCTCCTTTCATTCGTCTGCTTGTGTTTCTCTCTCCCTCTCTCTCTCTTTCTCTGATCTCAGCTCTCCTCTAGGTCTCACCGTGGTAAAACTATGGGGTCCCAACAAGCGAGCTTGCTTTTCCGCTGCTTTCTCTAAAGCCGCCGTCTCATTAAGAAGGGAATGTTTGCATAGGCGAAGTTAGTATTTTTAGTGCGTTTGTTTGTTTTACGTGTTCTGTGTTCTTGCCGTGGAAAAAGAGAGAGGATGCGGGCTTCGCACGCCGCCGCGTTAAAGGCGAAGTCCTCGGCGTTTTCACTTCACGGCACTGTAGGGAGGGAGGAGAGTCGGGGAGAGAGAGAGAAATATACAAAAAAAAGCTTTCTTCGCTTCTCATTATGAGTGTTTCAGAGAGCGGCTGGGAACGCCGCGCTGATGGCACGCCTTTGGTCGCTTCCAAAATTACCCCTCAGCGGGCTGTGTGATGTGGCGTTTTCCTGTAAACAGGTTTGAGGATGGGTGTTCCACAGGCTTGGGGAGGAAAAGTAGGTTTAGTGCAAACTTTCACCAACAGCTGAGCCAAACTTGCCTGCAGGCGCTCCCTGCAAGGCGATAGAAGCATCCAGCAAGGGGAATAGAGCTGAACGGGGTTCGTGACCTACACTCTGACAAATAAAAGAGGCGAAAAAGTGTGTATTTTTATTTTATTTAATTTTTTTGAGAAATAGCATAGACCCCCAACAAAGAACACCACTGGTTCCCTAAATACCCTTTCAGTTCTTTAAAGTATTAAGGATTTAATGATATTTGTCATGTTATGTCAATAGCTGTAGCAACGGATCATTTTATATCCACTTTGTGTTTTTGTCCATCAACATACTCTCACTACAATACCCAGCATGCATTATGCAAATACTCCCCGCTCATCCTGATGACTGGAACTGTAGGCACTGATGTTGAGGCTAACAAATACAGGCATGATATTTTGCATCCTAGCAGTAACTGTAGCAGTTATTATCCAGTTAGCTATCCCGCTTTCTTCTGCATTCACTAACAACTAATAAAGTCTACCCAATTACAAATTCAAACAGCCGGTCTTCAAGTATCAACCCCAAAGTGTTTGCAGGTTTTCAGGTTCCTCCTACCCTCAAGATACATCACCAGAAGTGGGGTTTCCTAGGCCAGAAACTGACTTGATGTTTAAGGAACATGCAAGTGTGAAGAACTTTCTTTTTAATTATACCCTTCATTACCTTCCTGCTTACTAGGTCTGCTTCTATCATGCAGTGATACAACTAGTGAGGGTGAAGTGAGGTGTGTGCTTTATCTGAAACAAGGGAAGCCATCATTTTGAACTCATGTTAACACGCTTGAAGGAGAATTCTAAGACCCTTTACATAATGTAAAGGTTCCAAAGCGTGGTCCATCCAGGCCAAGAACCATTTAGGGATCTTTGGAATTGTTAGCAGTATCAAATTACATCATTCTATTACCTGCAGCAACAACAAGTAAACAATTATATCCACAGGCCACATATACCTAGTAAAAACCTTTTAAATAGGCATTTAATGATAGATGCATACTGTTGCAGTCAGAATAAAACCTTCTTTTTTATGTCATTTGAATTTGCCTGCTGTCCTGCACATTGTTCAAATTTTCAGCAGAAATTATCCAATAGAAATGGTTAAAATGGTTATCTGTGGTAACACTTCCTATGAATCCTGCATTCATAATGCATTATAAATGTATTTATAAAACATTATATGACCTATGCAATATGTAATACAGGTCCACTAATATATTATAATAACTGTTCATAAGAAAAGTGTAATTTTGTCAGTGTGTAAAGTGTAATGTTGACATTTATGTGATGAAAATGGAGGCAACATCAACTAATCACTGATGACATCAGGGATGGAAACACAGGGAATGCTTTGCAACAAGTGACTTTAAAAATCTGACCTTAAAAATGCATGATGAGACCAAACTCAACAGGTCAGTAAAGCAAGACATGGCCTTTCCAGTGGACCCCAGAATCTGCAAATTTGTATCTGGCTTTCCATCATGCTTTCCCACAGCAGAGGTCTGGAGAGCCAGAAAAATTTAGTGTGCAGTAACTCAGCAAAAGTAAGACTAACCGCCTTTAAACTTTATAGAACTATGGGATGTAATGAGCCCTCTCCAACAACATATGACTTTTTATTGTAGTTTCCAAGAAACCAGAGAAAATGACATTCAATATCTGACAGAGAATTCCAAAGGTCAGTACAGCATGACATGCCCGTTCCAACAGGCCTTGGATATACAGTCCCCAGAATCTCACAAATTGGTATCTGACTATTACACACACCCTAGCTATCCTTGCTAAGATGTTCACATATGATGAAGGACTGGACAACCAGAGAAATTTAGAGCACTGTAACTCAGCGAAAATAAGAGTTGAGCACATGAGTGTTCTGTGGGAAAGTGGTAGAGAAAAGCTTCTAATGAGCACGTGCCTTTTCCAATGAGCCCTCCATTTCTAGCCTTCAGGGAACCAGAGAAAGAGGTCCCGAAATCACCAGGCTGCTCACCTGTTGTCTTTTCTGAGGCATCCATGCTGTTAGTACCAAAATCGTTTGACCCACACGTAGTTGACATCAAACTTAAAGTATCATCATCAAACAGCAAAGTCAACAAGTTGACAGGTTAATTAGTCTGTGCAACCCTGTCACGCCTCCGGATTCTCCTCTCACCTCCAACTACATTAACTACACTTCCCACAATGCTCTCCCTCATGACGTCAACATTACATGTTCTTCATCAGCCAATCACCAAGTACCTTCCCGTTTCTTGTCTCCTGAATACTGATTCACACCACCTGTTTATCTCTCTATATACAGTATATATACATTTGTTTGCCTAGTCACTTTGTGACATATTGCCAACGCACCGTTGCATTCTGAGTGTTTTGTTTGTGTTCCATCTGTTCTTTAGTTATGATCTCTACCTGGTCTCTCAGTTACTGTGTTTTTGGTTTGTCCTAACTTGGCTGCTGGTCAGTTTGTTTATTTTGTTTTTTTTTACTTTTGTCTTTCTGGTCTTGGCTTGTTCACACCCTAGTCTGTTATGATTGCTTTGGTTATGGTACTCTGGTTAATTGCAGCCTTTGTGCCTTCTCTTACACTCTCTGAAGATAAAACCACTTTATCCTTTAGATCTGTGAGCATCTGGTCAGTCACTACATCATTCCAAACCCCTAGTAAACACTAATGTTGTGATAGACTCTAGCACCTTATATAGATGTGTTCTTAAATGATAGAGAAATCCCATGTCAGTACGCAACACCTTATAGAGCATTATGAGTGCTCTTTACAGGTTATAAGTGAAGTGAGTAAAATATGTGGTGTGGAAAAGTCACTCTACCCTCTTCAAGCCATAGAGGGGTCAGTCTTGTACACTGTGCATCAGATGTGAATATATTGCTCCACTCCATCTGCCATGGCAGGAACTGACTTACTTTCATACTCACTGTGGCAGATATCTTAAGAAAACAATATAAACCAGGCTGACTTTACTGCTGTTTAAAGCTAAGCACTAGACTACTGTATAATGTGTGCCCAAACACTGTTTTCACAAGAAATAAACAGTGATTAAGGAAAAATACTATAGTAGCAGTTTATAACTAAACCTGGAAACAATTACTTAGCAAGAACTTCCAGAATACATTACAATATCATGCAACCACAAGTTCCTTTTGCAGGGACAACAGTTTAAATCAAGAACCAAATTGTTTATGGCAGTTTCATTTCGAATGCGGTTTAGGCATGTGGCTTTTTTCTTCTGAAAAACAAGCAAAGGATGATGTGTGCCCAGTTGTTGTCACCTGATCCCATGACAACGTGATCACATGACAGACTAAGCCTAATGAGCGGGCCCCTGGCTCCGGGATCAGACGCTTCTGGTCTGGAGGTTTGGTCCCCGACCATCCCGGACATGAATATTTCACTCCTGACCCACTTTTCAGGCATGGAGACCTTGCTCCCAGAAGGACATAGCCATGTCCTTTCTACAGCCAAGCTCATGAGTCACTCCAGTAGTCACTAAGAGAGAGCCTGGATGGACTTAAGTTTAGAAGCATAATAAGTAGCACATGCAAATAGGTCTATTTTCTCAAAGGTCCGCTGTTCTTGACTAACATCCCAAGGTCCCATATGTATGTTAATTGCAAGAATACATATATTGTCATTGTTATAAAACTTAACTGTTATGTAACTTGTATCTCTGAAACTTTATAGAAGTAATTAGGGTTTTAAGTTTGATGTATGTGTCTTGTAAGCAACTAGATATAATTGCAAGTAATTTTGTTTTGACTTATCTGTCATACAATGTTCACACAAAGTAAAGAGCAGCTAGTGTTTTCAAATGGTGTATAAAAAGTAGTGTTATGAACAGTGAGGTATTGAACTATGACAGCAAAGGTCAATATATTATTAATTTAATTTTCAGTCAAAATGCTCATTAAAGCGCAGTTGGTGATACTGGAGAACGACTGCTGATATTTGCACTCAAGCAGCAAAAGAAAAACACCTCTTTTCAGGTCTCCTTCAGAAGCTCTGCCCCCCCAAATTTAAGTGGGTGCATTGCCCACTTGCACACTTGTGTTTTTAGATCTTTGTGACAATCAAACTTTTCATAAAAACCTTCGTCCAGCTTGTAACAAAACAGTCATAAAACAATGTCTCAGACATGAGGCAGCATATACATAATCGTTTCATGTAATAAATTACCATTAGGGGGATTTTAGAGACATTCATCTCACCACTGAGAACAATTCTAAGTTTCTCTAGAATGGAGCAGACTTCCTTAAATGACTTACATCTTAACCATTTAATTATCTAGAATTAGCTAAAAAAAGGTTTCCCTTTAACTGAATGATATTGGTGGCACTGATACATACTTTCAGATGCATGTAACCATATATAACAAGATGATGCATCCTGTACATACAGGAGTTTTCCAGAATAGTGAAAGGTTTGCTGGAAGGCTCACCACATTCAATCGATACCTCCTGATTCCTTCTCCAGGAAAGAAACCACAAGTGATCCGTTCTACTGTGGCCTTCCTTTACTATGTGTGTCTACATGTACTCGAATGAATACTATTGGCCAACAGTCTTTTACAGTGTATTTAGTAAATGGGTCATGTTCATTGTGTTATTAGCAACATCCCAAACCAAGACAAATAGACGTTCTAAGTAGAGAAAAAAACTATTATGTCCCTCTCACCCAGCACTAGTAAATGATCCATAATCTTTGAATTATGATGCTACTGTTCAAAAGCTTAGCACTGATAATTTGAATAACATAGGACCCATTTGCTTGCAATTGCCACAAAAATTTGATCAATAGAATACTGTAATTATACTCTAATTATCTATTTATACATATAATTTCATTTTACAGGTAGATTTAAAGGAACATATGTATGTATGTGTCTTTGTGTGCCCTGATTCTAAAAGTACTGTTACTTTTGAGCAGAGGCCTGCAGACTACACACCTTCTAACAGAATAGAATAGAATAGAATAGAATAGAATAGAATAGAATAGAATAGTGGAGCTGTATACAAACTGGGGAGAGTAAAGACAATGAATGTGCCTATTCAGCCAAAAGAGCATTTGTGAGTTTAGGCACTGATTTGGACAACAAGACTAGGATAGCAATCAATGCACCAATTCATCCCAAAGATGAGGTCAGGGCTTTGTGCAGACACCAAACTCCTCAAGCCATGTCTTTATTGAGCTCAGTTTGTTCACATTGAAAACATCTATTTTGTCTAAAATGTGTTTGTATTTTGTAGCATTAGCATTACCATTCAACTAAGAGGCAAATCCCATGCAAAACAGCCCCAGACCATTAACCCTCTTCCACAATCTGTTGGCAGTATGCTTTTAGATAAGTAACATTTTCCTGAAATCTGTCAGTATTGAGTATTGCCAGATATTGAATAGTCCAGTTGCGGCATGGTTTACACCACCTAGTGATCTTAGGTTTGTGTGCAACTGCTCGGCAATGGAAACCCATTCCATGAAGCTCCCAATACACAGTTCTTCTCCTGATGTTACTTCCAGAGGAAGTCTGGAACTCTGTACGGAGTGATACAACAGTTGAAAGCCGATTTATATGTGCTACAGGCTTTAGCACTCGTAAGGCCCGCTCTGTCAGTTTATGTGGTCTACCGGTTTGTGGCTGAGCTGTTGTTACTCCTAGACACTTCCATTTCACAATAGTAGCACTTGCAGTTGACCAGAGCAGATCTAGCAGGGCAAACATTTCACAAACTGACTTGTGGCACGGGTGCCTCCATCTAGTCGCTATAGCTGCCACCATTATGAAAGGAAGCCACCTAACAGCATATCTTTGTGAATTTATGCCTGACTTCAAAAGGAGGACAAAAAAATATACGCAACTGGCTGCACACTATTTTCTCAAACTTGTAGAATATGTTATCAGCCGTATTTATGTATTATAGAAAATAAGGATAACAACAATAGATTTCAAACATTTGAATGGTAGCCATTGCTAACTTTTCAGAGGACTTGTGCACTTATGGTGCTGAATAAATGACCCTGCTTCTTTTCTGCATCCATGCTGAAGGAAACAATAGGTCATGCTGACCTCCTGATTTAGGTTTTGCAACCGCTGCCACAAGCTTACACTCACAAAACACACACTGAATGGATGAGTGCCCTACCATTAAATTTATGTGGGTCACAGTCTGCCATGTCACAGGTGGACTTCCTGTCTTTGCAGTTCACAGCTTCTAGCCTGGTGGGATCCTAACTCTGCAGGCTAAAGGGTAATCATCCATACTTTGAATCATCTGGAAGAAATTGTGAAGTACCATACACCTACCAAGCTTTTCCAAACTAACAAATAAATAAATAAACAAAATAAATAAATAAATAAAAGGCCCAAACTCAATGTACTCACAAACTGCCCTGTTCTTATCATGGCAAAAGGTCATAGTTATGAAGTTTGTATGTATACAGAAAACAGAACATGTAGTTTATTTCAAACTTGCATTATTTTTAAGGATCAAACAGGCTATTTTTGTAACTGAGCTAAATATGCATCCTGAATGGCTGCCCCGTATAGTGACTCAATCTCACGCTGGCTTGAAATACTCTAACTTCAAAGTGAATGGGCGGGGATAAACTGCCATGACATCACAAAAACGATGAATTCAAAATGGCTTGCTTTTGCAGTTTCATTTCCATATATGAACCATATGGACTAACGAATGAGTGGTATAAGGCTTTAAATTCCCAGGAAACATACAAATATTTCTAAAATATTATGTATTAAATATGTGTATGATACTACATTTGAGTGTTATATTAAACATCCAACAAAGCTTGAATGAAAAATTTGAGATATGCATGTTATTAAACAGCTTAAAAACAGATCAGACCTTTCTGAACTGGGTGGGTGTGGCTAATGATTAGCTTGATTGACAGCTTACTGTCCAACACTCCTTGCCTGCTCTGCTGCCCATGCAGGACTACAATTGTTATCCAGCTTTTATGAGACACTAACTGAATGGAAAAAAGACATGGACAAATAGACATGCAGAGAGACAGGTGAACACATGATGTAATGTTAATGTTAATCTTAACTATAATGTTTACATATCATATCAAAATGTTATTTCAAATATTGTGTTCTCATAAAATGACCATTTTTGTAAATGAGATAAGCAAATGTGAGATTTTTTACAAACTGCTTGTTCAAGGCAAGAACTATTTAGGGGTCTTAATTTTGAAGAGTGTACTTTCCTCTGTAGGTATAAAAACACTTTTACAGGCCCATCAGCAGGTGCAGACTTCCTTTCCTCACTGATAATATCTGAGTTGTAAATATAATACAACAGTAGTTTTACATGTCCTTGTAGTCAGTAAACAATCTTAGGATGGTGACATACAAGCTTAAAGGGGTCAAACTAAAGTTCACGGTAGAGGTCAGGGTCTGCGATCTAACATGTGGTTTCATGAACTCTTTCAGACCCCAGTGTCTTCTGAAGTTGGCTACTCACCCCCCACCTACTCCTTATGTGGTTTTGTCATTGCACTGTGCTCCACCTAACACGGCACACAGCGAGACCACTGAGCTCTGTCAAAGTGTGCTTATGCAGGTTGTTCTTTTACAACTCTGAGATTACAATAAGCATATCCAAAGACAAAACATCTCCATTTTTGTCAATTTTTACTTTGTATGCATCATTTGAAGACTGCAGCTGCTATCGTTTACATTCAGTGAAAATTTCATGAATGGACCAACAGAAATGGCCCAACATTGCTTGGAAAAAAGTCTGGTTCCATTGACTTAGATAAAAATTTATGTTTTTTTGCCCTCTCCTGTAAAACTGCCATTTTGGAGATACAAATATAGTTCAGTTATACACACAAAAGTCTTGCTCTTCTTTGATTGATGCGGCGTAATCATGCAGTATGTCGGCCCATATGTAAAATACACTAATGTGCAGAAGTCTGACACCATCCTTCACACTAAATTTCTAAATTGCAAATTATTCATATTTCAAGGGATATTTCTGAGGCAATTAGACATAAAAAAATTACTTGCACAAGAAAGTGAGATGACAACGCGACACTATGGATTGGAAGAATCAGAAAATGCAACTGGTGAACCAGAGTGAATTATGAAGTTATGAAAAAATATCCTTGGATGTTTCTTTAAAAGCCACAGAGCAAACCTGTTCAGCAAATCTACCTTCAAATTCATTCATTTGCATGAAGTGCCAGATGCAGAGAGCGCTGGGTTACGAATATTCGGATGTTCATGTGGAGTCTGAGGTACCACAAGTTCATTTTTGGTGCCCTCACACCTCTTACAATGCATCAATTATAAACCAATTTTTTGCAAATTCTGTTGTACTTTTCCAAGATAATGTATAGGCATGATCAAATTTGAATGGCTGAAAGTGATGAAAGGGTGAAAGAGATGAAAGGGTGATTTATCAGGGCTGTCAGTCCATGTACCACAAGCACTGGCAAAAAGTCTTGAAAGCTTCATAAGGTCATATTCAAGTAGTATTTAAAGATTTCTCTGTAAAGTAAATGGGACTCCAAGTTTAATCATAAGTTTGTATGTATATTCTTCATCGATGTATTTATTTGGTTACAAATTGGCTTCACATAGAGGAAGGGGGTGTTGGTCAAGTAGCGGGGGGGGTGAGCGATGTGGGACACTTACTTTTAAATTAAGTACTTAAGTAAATTAAGTATGTTTCATAGTTCTGACCCCCACTCTTCATATGTCTCAACATAAGTCCCTCTAGCACTGTGATAACAGGAAGCACTTTTTGAGTTGTTGAAGTCTTTCATTGGCTGAGCTGTAGCTGAATGCCCAGATATACACTGTGTGATTTTAGAAATATTGGTCTTTGGTGACTGACACTGTGCAAAAGCACTCATTCCACACTACATGATTTACCAAACAGCTTTCTCTACAAGCAATTTCAAACTGAATGTTTTAAGTGACCAATGGCTTTGTCCGACCACCACAGAGTCAGAAAACACTCCCAGAGTCATTTGGTCATTTGTGTGGTATTGTACACTCAGGGTTACATCACATGATAGTAACATGTATCGTAATCTTGGCACAAGTAAATGAACACGGAACCAGCCTGATACCAGTATCGCAATCAATGCATCCCTATTGACTAGGTTGTTATTTGCTGTAACATATGTTTCAAATCGGTGTATTTTGGTATCACTTATCTTTTATCATTTGTGCTCTTTTATTCCAATATTTAATTTCTTCATCCTTCATTCTTCTGAAGATTCACATCATCAGAGGATAATGTGCGTGAGTCATTATTTGAGTCAAAGCACAGGAAGTGTTCGAGGACGCATGCGTTGTTGTGTTATATAAGGAGTATTAAAGAGAATAACAGAGCTAGATTAGCCCAGCAGGTTCTCTGGCCTCTCTCAGCTTGCCTCCCATTAGAAAGAAACGGATCTCATTCACAACAGGAACGAATGGCTGCAATGCTGCATATGATTGTTGGAATGAGGACAATTTGGTTGATTTCTCTCTCTCTCTCTCAGTGTGTCTCTCTCACTCTCATTCTTTTATTCTTTATGTTAACCTGTATATATCCCACAACACAATGAAGGCAAACAGAGCACACGGTGGTGTTAAGTGTATGCAGGTAGTTCTGTGTGCATTGCTATGTGTCCTTGAATATGGCCAGTCATTGAGAGCCGTAGGCGGCCTGTTAAAAGGGGGCGGCATGGAGGGTCCCAGCAGGCCGTTTGACTGGACGGATCTGCCTCTCTCTGGCCTGGAGCTGCGCTCGGCTAGGCTGAGAGGAGAGGAGTGCTCGCTGACTGATTAGGTCTGTGGGAAAAGTAGAGCCCGGGGATCCTATTAGAAACACTAGAGTCAATGACAACGCAGACAGACGACACACCTGGACTGCCACAGCGCATCTTCACCCCTTTCCATCACCTTGCTCGATACCGGAATCCATCCATCTGTCACCTAGCAAGTCTGTTTAGCTGCATCTGTAAGGTTTAGGCTTTGGCTGTCTGTGGTAAAATAAAGCAGTAAGCCATGAGAGGACGTGACTTACAATTATTTTACCACTGTGAAGAGATGGTATTAGACACGACAGAAACCGTGGATTTAACTTGCATTTGTGGATGCAGCAGTGAACCGTGTTCACAGACAGTGATTTTCCAAAGCATTCCTGAGCCCACACAATGATTTGCACTAGAGAGATGTGTTTGGTTTTTAATGCAGTGCCACCTGAAGGCCATCCAGTATTGGTTTTGGGCCTTGTCCCTTGCATACACAGCTTTCTGTGGATATTATGAACTGTAGATGCTGAATTTCACAAGATTTTTGCTTGTTTACATTGACAAACATTATTCTTGAATTCTGACACTGTTTGCCTGGGCAGACTATTACAGAGTGGTGAAAGCCTTCCCATCTTTATTTCTGAACAACTCTGCCTCTCTGGGATGCTCTTTTTATACCCAGTCAAGTTACTGACCTGTTGCCAATTAACCTAATTAGTTGTGAGATGTTCCACTAGGTGTTTTTTAGCATTGCACACATTATTTTTCACAAAACTGGCCCCAGCCATTTGAAATCAAAACAATATTGTTTTTACTGTTAATTGCTAATTATGTTGTTCATTAATATAATGCTTTTTGAGTATTACAGATCAGCCAGTCAGACCTGCGAGGCAGAACATTATGTATGTATATGCACCCCGAAGGACTTGGCGGATTGCAATGCTATTAGGAAGGAAGATAAAGACTACCAGGAGCAATAAATGATGATAAATTTAGACTGATATGGACAATATTTATTGAGCTACACATACAAAAGTAGTGTCTCTCAGTATGGTGTCAGGCCGACCATGTTTGCTAAATCAACATGCCAACGTGTTCCTAATGGTAATCGTGCGATAATCCATCCCATGCAGCTTGAATATTCTCACACAGTTCCTGCAGATTTTGTAGTAGGAGTGAAGGTGGAGTAACACCAGGCATTCTGGACGCCTGACATATGACAATGAACTGTTAATCTTGGTGCTGGCCACGTTGCCTCAACACACGGATTTGTCTCCACCAAGACAAAAGCAGGACCCGTCACTGAGTATGACCCACTGTCATTCTGAATCACTCCATGACAGACTAGCACGACACCATTGCAGCCTTTGGCAACAGTGAGGTGTTATTAAGGGCAGTCTGCATGCATGTAGTCCTGCGTTGTGCAGCCGTCTGCCAATGGTCCTGGCACTATGGACTATGGACTCATGGAGGGCATCACTGCTCAATGAATGTTCGCAATCATGGCTGTTGGGTACAGTGACAAGGCCTTGCTAATGTCACATGCACGGCCAAACATGAAACTTTAATCATTCGCATGTCTCACAATGTCAAACCTGCCAACCAAGTTTCATTCCTGTCTGTGGATTAATTTTTTATTTAATTTTTTATTTTTTGCAACTATTCTTTTGATGATGAGTGTATTTATGCAGTTGTGCAATATGTTAATGGATTGCAATCGCATTTTCCCTCCCTAACGGATGTAGAAAGACATCAGAAAGGACCCCTAAGGCCCCTGTTAAGTGTTTGGTTGTTGCCTTGCAGAATATTATTTAACCAGCCCATTTACTCTCACACTAGTTCCTGTGGCAATGATCACACATTGTGTCTCTCAATGTGAATGTAATCAGGAAGTGCTTAAACAATAGGCCTCTGCCCTCCCAGATCAGCAAGCAGCAAAAGAAGGCTCTTTGTTTCTAAAATAAGAACTGTTTGACATTTGAAAGTCAGCACAGCCCATTGCTATGAAGTTCGCCGGTGGCTGGAACACAGGCCGGAACCCTCCAAGCTATTTCCAGCGTCTCTGAAAACCCATTATTGTAAGCGTGTAATTACAGGCCTCGATGCTGCACTTAATTCCCAAACAATATGGTGTACTTATACACAAGGACGTTGAATTTACACTCAGCCCATCGTCCAGAAAGAGCCGCCGGGATGCGGATGCTGGAGCTACCATGCCAGTGGCCGCCAAACCCCGGGCCGCCACCCTTGCTTGTGCTTTCTCATTATCCCAAACCATGCTCCGCCACCCTAATGAGGACAGTGGAGAGAAGGAGGCCTCAGCGAGACCACAATGGATTTCACAACTCAAACAATGTTATGTCTGCGAAAACAAAGATTGGACTAAACAATATGGGCTTGTGTTTTTTTTGCTGGAGTGGTAGAAGTATTGGCAGACAGTTGCAAAACAGCTTTACACCTGTTAAATAACATATGTTAAAGATTAAGGAATGGGAATTTCGTTAATTACTATATCAAAGGCATCAACATGAAGTAAATATCCTAAAAATAAAGCTGCCAAACAATGTTCTCTGGACTGATGCCACATAACAACCTTAGACAGCCTTTTAATCAACTGGAGTTTTTTAAGAGCCATTCAATTAAAGGTTTTTTAGTTAACAAAAAGTGGTTCCTATATGGCACTCTTATTTCCAAAACTATAAGGCAATAAAAGTCTCTGTAACACTTCAGTGTAGGGAGTTTTATATTACATTGCTCTTGAACACCCCCTAAGTCTTAGAACGCCTATTAAATAACAGGTCCGTTCATATGGTATTAAGTAATAACTAGTTGGAATTTTGCATGTCATGTAACTTATATGAAGATATATGAAGACTAGTGCTTTGCTAAGACAGTCTAATGAGATGCTATCTAACAGGTTAGGTATTGCCTATAAACAACATTCATAAGCATGTTCAAAAATGGTTTATATAGTCCCTATGTCAACGTCTTCTTAGTATCTGCTTCACTTTGGAATAGCAGTTCAGTTTGTTTTTACACTCATCAAAAAGAAAAAGAAGTTGCACCCAGAAGGAATCAATCGATAGAAATGGAAAATCAGTGCAATATAGAGCCAATGCCTGAGCATAAGGTTATGATGCAGAATTCTTCAATAAATATGTTTTAGAAAATACTTTAATTCACTCTAGTTATTTCTTAATAATGTATTAATAGGCAGCCACTTAATTACTACTTACTGGCTTGATAATGCTTAATGAGTATTTACAAAGGTTTATACTGAGTGTGTTAAATAATGTGTTAAATCCTGTAAGTGTAAAACAATGCAGCTTTTACATTATGATGGACATCAAACTGTATATTCTATGTTTCTGAATGGAAAGTTAGTACTTTAGCTACAGTTGCAGCATGTCAGCAGAACTTTTGCCGTCAGTTGTGGAATAAATTGAACGCAGATTTTTTCAGAGCTCTGAATGCTCGTAGTTCATGTGTACCTGTTTACGTGGAACAAAACCACATCATTACATATATTAATGTGTGGTTTAAACACCATGGCTCTATACAGAGACAAGAAGACTGTTATTTCACTAAGACTGTTGCAATCACCGCAGCGACATTTATACAGCTGCATGCTGCCTCTAGCTGTGTACCATCACTGTTTATAGCATTTCTGCAATGAGGCAGGGAGCATGTAAATGCAGCATAAAAGTCGACCAGCACTACCACAAACAATTCAACTTAGCCTAAAGTCAGGAGAAAAACGATAGTGTCATAGCAGAAAATGTTCCAGCACAATGGTCGTCATGTTTTTACAGGGAAAATGAATTGCCCCCTCGTTTACATGATAGCATTTACCCTCAAGGGACCCATTCTGACTATGTGCAGTCAGGACAGTGGCAGTTTATACAGGGTCTCCTTCTCGTCTGAAAAGTTAGTTAATGTGTTTACTTTAGACCTCCCTCATCATTTCACCCTTCACTTGCTCAAGCGTGAGGAGGACAGAATGGAGGACTCCCTTTAGTCCAGAGAGGAAATGACAAATAAGTACTTCCAGCAGCCTGGAAGAGGCAGCAAGAGCGGGGACACGCGTCAGTGGCTTCGGCACAGGAAATAGGAGGGACATGTTACAGTGTCGCACAAAGGCTAGTGTGTTTCGGGCCACGGAGCCATGTGCCCGGCTCGCGAGAGGCAATTGGGAGGAATCCATTTTCCCTTTTTTTTCTGCCCGTCTGTTTTCCTCTCGTGTCTTCTCCCTATTTCTTGGAAGCTGATGAAGTTCCTAAATTGCCAAGTAACTAAGCAACAAGGCCCTGTAATTTCCCCCCACACTCACTTCTTCATCACACTCTGGTATCCCTCAAGAGACTGTTTCAAAAGAAATCCTGTTTGACGGGGCCACTGTTTCAGTTTTTTTTCCTTTCCTCTGCACTCAATTCTGGCGAGACGTTCCCCCTTTTCTTTTAATTGGTGGAAATCTTGGTGGCATCTAGGTCTGGAGTGTGTCGGACCCCTTTGACTCGGGCCGGGGCCTTGCCACGGAAGTCAGAGAGGCTGCCACTCAGCATTAGGCCCCGTGATCCCAGAAGAGGCGGCCATTTCACGCATCCAAGAAATTATGCAGCTCGAGAGGCAAATTTGATAATATGCTTATTTTCTCCGTGCACCCGCAGGGAAGGAGAGAAGAGGGGAGTGGTGGAATTATGTGCTACGTTAACTTTGCACCCATCTATATGGCTGCGAGACATGTCTGAAAGCCGTTTTCTCCTTGCACAACAGTTGCTCTGTACTGAGAGAGAATGGAAGAAATAAAATCTCTCTGGACTGTCCTTCAGTGTGGTGCCGTGCCTTTGAAAACTGTCCCAGTGCTTACTATTCCTTGAGGCTTTGAGAGTGTATGACATACTTGGCAATGGCCTCCACCCGCTTCTAGTTTCTTAGCTTTGTACATGCTGAGCGCAAGCCAATCATTTTCAGGAAAATTAACAGCACAAGCGTACAATTTAAACATCAGCATTTCGAGAAATTCAAGCAGATCCAGAAAAGCATAGTTCATCTATGGATGTAACTGAAGGCCCTCAGAAACTTGGTCCAAATTATTGTCAAAACCACTTAGCCCTATTGGGTCCTGCACACGCTAGGTAAATATTTAGAATTTCCTTCACAGGGCCTGTGATTAAATTTGGGGCCGCGATCTGATTACATACCCATACGATTTCAACACGTCCTCATCATTAAACCCGAAGATTATCACACGATGACCTGGTTCGCTGCCACCGAAAACAAGAGGGTATCTGATTGGCGTGAGAGTTGGCCTAAGCGCGCCAACAGTTTCTTCAGTGTTAGTATCCTGGTGGTTTGGACGGGCCCGGCTAAATGTGGATGCCATCTTCCGTAGGAGACCACACAAGACAGCAGCTGTCTCTCGCAGATCCGGCAGTCAGATGACTGGCCATGGCCGCCTGCGATGCCATGTGTCGAGTGCTTGCCGCTTGAATGCAGGTATTCAGGAGAGGATTCCAGTGGGTCCAGCGTCCTGCTGCAGTTTCAACAGCACTAGGGGCTCTTCAAGGCAAACACGAGCCACTGCCAAAAAAACTTAAGAATGCATGCTGCGCAGTATTTCTAGCATTTCCTTCTGGAGCGCCAGGCTGACATTGACGTCTTGATTCTAATGGCTTCGCTCTGCAAGGAAATTATGCTCTCTAATGCCAGATTGCTTAAGTCATATTTCCTCGCTAAAGGCTGCTTCATTAAGAGGGCCAGTTTTCTGGGCATTTTACTCACATTATTGCTTCGAATGTAAATCACAATTATGACCTTTAGATAGTTTGGAATTACCAAATCATTGAATAAGTCTTAACTAAATAAGTACAGTCTCCGTTCCCAGGTCCCCAGTCTTAATGCAAGGCATTTTATAAGCTTTAATGTTGACACTTGTGATTATTTATATTTCCATTGCTGCTCAATCAATCATGGCTAATTCCAAGAAAATAAGCATATCATATGCCACTTATTGCACATCGACAGCTCATTTCCATGACTGTGAATTTGCAGAGCGGAATATGAGTAAAATGTGTGCACTTCATCATGACATTGAGGAAAACTAGCACCAACACTGTGATTTGAGGCATACTTTGGCATAAACAAAAGATCAACATGAGGCTATGGAGAAGACAAACACGGGCCGGGAAAAACAAACAAGACCACATTGTGCTCGGGCTGGCCGGCTTTATCTCCATGTGTTCCTGTTTGTTTGTTCTGGTGATCAGAGCGTTGCGGGTAAAATGCTGCGAAATGATAGGTGAGATGCTGTCGCTACTGTGCCGTTCCTGCGCAACAAAGACGTTATGTTCTTTCTGGTGCTATTTGGATAATTGCTTCAAAATATTACATCTTTTTTTCTTGGTCCTTTACTTCTACTACATATTTTAGCAGTGGCTTGTTATTTAGGGTTGCTGAAAAGCAGATGATTTTTCACAGCATGATGAATAAAGACCAACTGCTCTCAATGCTATTTGAGATTAACATAACAAAGCCGTGTGATTGGCTTCTTGTAGGTTTGCTCTGACGTTGAGTAGTTCCCACAGATGTCATTACAGATATAAAGGCTTAACATGAGGGTGGAGTGATGGAACACCATGCCTATAGGAAACAAGTAAAGACCTTTGAGGAACCTGCAGGACATTCTTACACATTGCCATAACCACTCATAATCATCAGTGGACACTTGTTGATTATGTGACCTGACCAGTGGCTCCCAGTGTGCAGTGCAGGAATCATTCTAAGTGTAAGGTTGTACTATATATATATATATATATATACTCAAATATATATATATATATATATATATATATACACTCAAAAGAATAGTTGCATAAACAGGTGCACCCAGAAGAAATGAACCAACAGGAATGGGTAGATTTGGCATTGTGAGACATGCAAATGATTCGAGTTTCACACTCCGCCCTGCATGTGATGTAAGCAAGGACGGACCTTATCACTGTACCTGACTGACCCAACAGTCATGATTGTGGACATTCAGCAAACAGTGATGTCCTCTGTGAGTCATTTTGTTCGTTTGTTGTTACCCATCACATGTCCAGAAGGCCTAGTGTCACTCCACCTCCACCCCTGCAGGGACTGTGTGAGAATATTAAAGCTGCATGGGATGGATTATCACAGGACATGATTAGGAACCTCTACAACTCCTTGTCAAGAAGTCTGACACGTTGGCAAACAAGACAGCCCAATGCCATAACTGAGAGACTAATCCTGTGTAGCTCAATAAATATTGCCAATATCAGTCTAATTCATTTTTTCATCATTTATTGTTATATATAGGGGGCCTACTACAGTACATTTACATGTACTGCAGATATGTTAAGCCTCACCTCCAGATGAGCCCAGTAGGCTCTGATTGATCAGCTATTCCTACAATGGTGTTGGTTCTGTTGCATCAGTTTGAGCCAGAGTCCATTCCTAAAAGTCAGGACCAGTCTAAAGCAGGATGTGTCAGATCGTAAGTTTTTTAGCTCTCTGTGTGTTGTGTGAGGATGTGTCAAGCTTGCTGGTAGGTGGAGACACCAGGAATTGTGTTATGAGATGATGTCTGATTGTCTTCTATGTGTACACCTCTCTTAGGCTTAAAATGTAATTCACATTTATGCACCTACCCAAATTGATTCTTGATGAAGAATCAGGAAGTCAAGGTGTTCCACAGTGACCCTGCTCTAAAGAACCCTTTTTTGCATCTTTAGTTAAAAGAGTGAAGGATTAGAATTGGGCATAAGGGTGGAACCATAAAAGTTTTTGGAACCATCCGCTTTGGTGTCAGAAGTGCAATGTGATTGGGTGGAGAGTGTTTTCAGGGCCCACATCAGTGCACCTGGTACCCACCGAAAAACACCTGAATGGCATGGTGCATCTGAACATAGCTCATTTCTTCATAGCTACAGTTTATCTCTACTCAAATGGACACTTCTAGTATGATAAGGCACTATGTCACACCAAGGCACACATTATCACTGTCTGGTTCCAGGAAGATGACAGCAAGTTTTCATTGCTTCAGCGGCCTGCACAGTGCCCAGATCTTAACCAGATCGAGCATCTCTGGGATGAGGTGGAAAGGCCAGTTCACAGCAATTTGCAGCAACTGTACAATGCAATCTTCTCCTGCACAATGCATCTAACATCTTTCAGAATCTATGCCGAGGCAGATTCATGCAGTTCTGAGTGCCTTGTAACTAGACAGTTGTACCTAATAAACTGCCTAACCATGCCAATAGTCATTATATTCTACATTTACTCCGTTTTCATTTGACCTACATTGTTTGAGATGCATTCTGTTAACAGAAGCTCCAGTGAGAGCAAATGTCGACCAACTCTAAATATTTCAATTTGACGGCAATTAAGTCTATTCGGTAATCACTTTATGTTCTGATTGCACCAGAGATACAAGTAAGCACGCAGAGGGATTAAGCACTATTTTGTGTCTCTTGCGTGGGGTGCAGACTTCATCAGGTGAGGGAGCCGATCAGAAGAAAGCTAAACGGCAGCCAAACAGTGCTTGCTCTCCAACATTAATCGAACATAATTGGTGCTTAAAGTCTTAAATTATTTATTATTGTGAGATCTGACAGCGCAGCTCAGAAGCAAATTGGGATCATCTTCCATGACCACCAAGGATTTTGCAAATTTAAGCCAGAACTAAGTTTATTCCCCCCTCCCTCCACACCCCCCCCATGTGCTTTTATCCCCGCAAACGAAGCGTTTAAAAGGATCACCCGCGACAGATAACCACGTTACTGTAAGAGAGAAATAAGGGCACCCCCCCTCCCTCTTCACCCCCGCTCTAATTGTGCTGAGGTTCCCTGTGGGTTTTAGATGTTTGACACTGCGAAATGCTCTTAAATCCCCCTCGCTCCTCTTTCTCTCTCTCTCCTCTCTCTCGTTCCCTCACTCTCTTCTTCCTCGGCACCCTATCTCTGGCGAAAGAAAAAGGGCCGTATGTCGAATTTGTAAATTTAGCGTTTTGCAAAACGCCGCATTTAATTGAGCACAGACACGCTCCGATTCGAAATGCTGACTTAAGAAAAAGAAGTTCTGGTTTTTCAAAATGAGTTTGGAACACTGCACCAGAAAACCCCCCCAACCTCCCCCGACCCACACCTCCATCCCCCCAATCACCACTCACCAGTCTCTTATTCCTGTCTTTGTGGGGTGTTTTCATTAACTTCTGTATGTGCCTACATCTCCACTTAAAGTTCATTTTTTAAGGGAAGCCATCAACTGTCTCCACAGGTTTTCTTATCTAGCCAAAGACATTTGGTCTTCACAAACAGCTAAATGCATATACCACATATGCATGTGGGGTGGAGAGGTGCAAATTAATACAAATTTCTATCAAGTGCAATAATGCACAAATCCCTAAAGATGATGTGACATCCTTGTCATGTACAGAGATGAGAGTCTTGCTCACCCTGTGTGGTGTATATAATGGAGGAATTCAAACCTTCATTCTCTCTTGGTAAGGTAGTTTTGACAGCCCTCCGTTAGCTGGTATGCTAAGCAGAGAAGGTTTGTCACATGTTTAGTCCCATAATCGCAAAGATAATCATTGGCCTCACCTAAAAAAATAATGAAATAAAAGAAGAGGCATCTAAAGCAGAGAGCAGTGTTGAAATCAATTCAATGAAATCAATCAGAACATGAAGAATTATCCTCTGAGGAATGCTGAAACATCCAATAAAACCCAATAAAATAAGTCCCAATAGAGTAACCTCTTAGCTGTTGATGAGTAAGTAGTTTGGAAGTACAGTCAAACAAAATTGCAGGGTAACATACATTCTAGGACTGTTTTGAAGTAATTTAACCATGCATGGTGATCTGCCAACAGCAGTGATTTGTATCAAAATAAGAGAGTTAATGATGGCTGAAGTTGCTGTCGCACTTCATCATTCACCCACCAAACTTCAGGGCCAAACACATGACTTTCTTTCCAGCTTATTCAAAAACACTTTCCATCATCATTTTTGCATTTGTTGCACCAATGTTATCAATTAACAAACTTTCCTACTTTGTCCAAGGATGCAATACTAGGAATTTCTGAAGAATTTCTACTCAGCTCACCCACTCTGACCAATCACTAGAGTAGTATCCTGCTACAAGTTGATCGCCATCGGTTTCAGCCAGATTCCAAACCCAAGTCAGGTAGGACAAGTCATTAGACCCGTTCCACCTTGGTAAACTACACTAGAGTGGTAAGGTTGAGTGGTTAACTGTTAGTTCTGTGAGGGCTTGCTGGTAGGTGGGCAATAAAAATTGTGTCATGAGATGACATCACCTTGTAAGAGAGAAAAGAGTTAGAATTCCAACTAAGTGTTTCAAGCAGCCAAGAAAAGTAATTTGTGTGGGAAAGAATTTCTCCCTTAGGTGCGTACTTTGCGCTTTATAATTGCCCAGAGTGTTTACATTCACAAAAAGCTAAATAAACACACTTGAGGGAAAAGTAAAGCTCGAAAAGCACAAGCTGGAGAAGCATAATAGTTCTCCCTTCATTGTTTACTGTACCTATCACAATCAATAATCTATTAACCTTTCTCTATTAATGTGCCTATAATTGAGGTCTAAAATTTACACTGCATTCTCACTGCGCTTTTCTTTAATAACCTATGTTTTTATTACTTTTATCCTTCTGTTTTAACATATTCTTACTGCACTTTACCTTTTACAAGCTAACTGTAGAACTCTTAAGCAGACTTTTGCCTTAATTCTTGGTTACATTCTACTTCATACTTTTAATTCTGCTTTTGTACTCTTATGTCCTTTGTTTTAATTTCATCTTCTTAATTTTATTTGTTTTATAAAAATGTGATTTACATTACATCTAAATGTTCTACTAACCCTTTTCAACTCATTTCACAACTTCTTTAACTCTTTGATAGTTCTAAAATTTTGCCAGCATTGGGTATCCCAAGGATTGATTAACAGCTTAGAAGCTGGTTTTACTTTGAGGTAAGAATTATTTATTTATTTATTTATTTATTTATTTGTTTGTTTGTTTGTTTGTTTGTTTGTTTGTTTGTTTATCTATTTGCAACTTTCCTTAATTGTCACCATCCTTGCAAAATACTGTCTGGTGTGTTAGATCTCATGAATGTTCTAATGCCTTATTTTTCCTTATGTAAAGCACTTTGAATTGCCACTGTGTATGAAGTGTCCTATACAAATAAACTTGCCGTGCCGATATTTACTAACACAAGGCAGCAGCACTGGAACTACTGTCAGTGCCTGGTTGTCTTCAGCCCATAGTGAGAAGGACACAAGAGTGTTACCCAACCTAATTCTGTCTGAAGAGATCAATAAAGCCCAGCAGCTGGCTCCAACCCAAACAATGTCATAGAGGTCCCAGTGTAGATGAGACAGCAACTTCTCAAACCACTGCGCTGCTACTTCAACCACTACATCTACGGTCAATTGACTCACGTGCAGTGCCAGACATGGTCACCACTGTAATCTGTAATCACTTTTTCTATGCATCTATTTAGTGTCCTGGCCTGCCAATCAATTGACTACAGTTTGTGCTAGAGGATTTGGAGTCAATGACCAGTTTCATGTAGTCTATGGAAAATACAAGCAGAGGGAAGTCCCGCCACAAGCATCCATTTCTAAGTAGACTGGACACAAAGGCTGTTCTATTCCAGCAAAGTAGGCTTGTTGTTCTACGGACACAGTGGGCTCTTCTTTGTCGTCTTTTTAAAATGACAAATGTCTCATTTTAATATTTCCTGTTTGGCTCATTAAAAATGTCCAATATTTTGAAAATCCCCTGATTCATTTCATGGTTGAATGTCTTGTAGAAAGTAGTAGTCATGTTCATTTAACTCTGTACACTCGTATGTGGGTCTATATTTCAGACTGTCGTTTCCACATTTTCAACTGCAACATTTACATGTAAGTCTCATAGCAGTTCTTGGTCCTGTCGTAAACATTTTCCTTTCCCGTCCTTCTCTTTTAAGTCAGCCAATGTAGGATACCCATGTGTGTCACATGACATCACACAGGACCGATTAGGGGACTAACTGCACCAGCTAATAAGACATGTGCCTTCAATTTGCTAAGCTGTTGATTGCAATAACTATAATGGAGGTGAGGAGTTAGAACTGCCTACTAAATATTTTGCCTCTTATGATTTTTAACTGCAAAATATATTCAGAATACACCATAGTTCATTCCAATTTGGGTCAGTCTAGCTGACCACTATAGATCTCATTCATTCCTGTTTGACATGATCCAACCTTATCATCTTCAAAGTACTTTAAACAATCATTCATTTTATCTGCCTACACAAAACAGTGTTTTCTACAAAAATGCGAGTGGCAAAAACTAGCAAGAAGGTCACAGACAGACTGTTGTAATACATGCAGAATGTGGTTTGGCATTGTCTTGCTGAAATAAGCAAGGCCTTCTCTGTAAAATACATTATCTGGATGGCAGCAAATGTTGCTCCATAATCCATATATATTGTTAGCATTAATGGTTCCTCATAGATGTGAAGGTCACCCATGCCATGTGCACTAATGCCCTCCCGATGCCATCACGTATGCTCGCTTTAGGATGTGAGCTGATAACAAGCTGGATAGTCCCTCTCCTGTTTAGCTTGGAGGACAATTAATGATAAAACCCCAAAGTTCTTTGCTATTTCACATTGAGAAATTTTATCTTAAATTGTTGCCCTGATTACCTGCACCAACTGTTGTCTTTCACAGAGTCGGGACTCCTCCCCGTCTTTACTTCTGAAAGACTCCACCTCTCTGAGATGCTCTTTTTACACCCAGTCCTGTTACTGACCTGTTGCCAATTAACCCAATTAGTTGTGATGATCCACTAGATGGAATTTTTTTAGCAATACACAGGTTTTTTGTTGCTCCTATCTTTTTTTGCTGACTCCTGTAACTTTCATGAAACATGTTGCTGATATCAAATTTAAAATGAGCATATATATTAAAATAAAGTTGAAATATTTGATATATTGTCTTTGCACTCTTGTCATTTAATTATAGGGTTTAAATGATGTATATCATTTGTGTTCTTTGCGCAGTGCCTTTTGTAGAAATGGAATTGTATTTCATAATTGTGTGCTCATAGCATGCCCATCTATAGGACGTTGTTACACCTGAAAGTGTAAAAATGTATGGATGTCTTACAATATATTTGTTAGCAAGTTATTACTGAATAACTGAAACGCCTTAATTTATGGCTCAAAACGCCTCAGAAATGGTTATATCCTACATGATAATGCAGATACAAAATATAAAAGGCTGTTATTTCTTTGTGAACTGGAGTTGTAATCGCACTGCTAACCTGAGAAAGGGAAGATGGAAAAAATGTAATTAAATTGCTGTCAAAGAATCAGCGTCCTCAAGAGGTGCACTAAAACAAGGCCGAGAACAGCTTTGATGAGAAGTGAAAACTAGCAGCTCGTACATTCTTTAAAAAAAGTGTCAAAAATGGTTCTTTGGAGCGACACCACAGGCTAACTTTTGGTTCCCTAAAGAACCTTTCAGTGGATGTTCCTTTACTGCAATATTTTTTGTTGAATGAGATGTGTGAGCATGAAGAACCTCATTTCACAGCTCTTTTTAAGCTTAAAAAACACCACATAAGAAAATGGTTGCATACAAATCAAAGAAACCATACCATAACCATATGTCCAGGCCAAGAGCTATTTTGGAACCTTTATTGTCTTGTAAGATTGTAGAACTGCTTTTTTTCCCTGGCCTGAGAACTTTTACCCTTGTGAAAGTCATTGTTCTGTTACTGTTCCTTCTCCATTGCTTCTAACGAATGCTAAAACCTATATTTTGAGTGAGAAATCTTCAGAAGGTTTGGGGACACTACGCACAGAACATACTGGATAGCCTATGTAGGACCTACACCATCGCTTGCTTTGCAACTCAAGGTCATTTTGGACATATAATATTGCTTGCCTGGCGAAGCGAGGGCAGAATCAATGGTCTGTATAATGATATAGTGTGTAATACATGTCCGCTTGCTAGTAGTTATCTTGGCCCCATTAAACTCAAAGGCATAGCCCTCCACAGTGCTGCGTGAGCCGTTCTGCAATGCCTGAGATTCTGTGGTGGCACCTCTCCTTCCCACCCTCAAGTAAACAAGCCATAATTAATCGTACAGTGTGTAAATTTAGCCCGGAGTCATGGAGGGCACCTAAACCCTCACCACAAGGAATCGTCTTGGCAAATTGCCATGCCATATTTTTGACTCTGACCTTTTTCTATGCGTACCAATAGCAAGCCTCAGCTGGCGACATGAACATTTCTGGCCCAGGCCAGGCTGAAAATACCAGCCGGTTCTGTTTTCGTTGGAGATTATTGTAATCTCTGGGCATTTCAGAGAGTGTTGCCTTTGAATATTCCTGCAGTCATATGACATGACGTGAGTGGTCAAAATGAGCGCACAGCCCTTCAATGTTTAATTCACGCATACGTCTCATTTTATACAGACAGTGGCAGAATGTATTATGAGATTGCATTCAATTCTACAAGTCCAGACATGTCCAAAAATGCCTAAAAGCAGTACTGCTATTTACAACACGCCCGGTCTCAATCTTATCCTCATTTTGTGGGAAAGTTTTTTTAATTATTCATTTTTATTGCCTTTAACAGACTATAATTAGTTTAACATTTGAAGGTTTGTAGTGAGCTGTTTCCCGTGTCCTGTTTTCCAGGAGTTTACCAGGCACACTTTATGTTTATGTAAGTCTCTAATTATAGTGTAGTTACACATGAACAAAACCTGCAAAACCTGGGGATGTATTGACTGTTACAGATGGATTACAGTAGTACAGCTTATGTAGATACAAGTGTCTCAACTCCACATTTTACTCACATAATTACACAAGTGTATCTTGATATTGTAACAATTTAGTTCCTATTCTGTAATTACACATGTGTAATAAAGTAATTACATAGTAATTACATTAAAAAACATATAGTGATTACATTTGCACAAACTACTTTTTTTATTCAACATAACATTTCTGATTGCAAGAGTAGATGTGTAATTACCAAAACTACTTAGACTGCAAATGCACAAGAAAGGGCAGTGTTCAGGTAGCTGCAGTACTATGCATGTTGCAGCATGGTAAGGTCTGACTTCATTCTGTTCTGCAATGTGTGGGTATTTACATAGCAACAGCAAATGAAAGCAACACTAAGTAGGAATTGAAAATATGCATAAACTGCATGCGGAAGAACATTTTGTAATGTTGCACTATTTAAGGTGAAGCAGAAAGCTTGAATAAGAAGCTACCTTCAGTCTCGTCAGAAAGCGTTCAAGTGAATTGCTGTTATCACTGTTAGCTGCTAAGAAAAAAAGTTCAGGAACACTAGAAGAACTTAACATTATCATTGAGGTGGGCTTTCCCTCATGTTTTGACCTAGTCACATAAGGGACATTTTACAACCACACTCTTATCCCAAATACCCAGGACAGATTCCGGGTTCATTTTTTGGACCCCCATAGGCAGGTAATCTGACATTTGAAATTATATTGTACCTACATAACAGTTGACACTTCCTTTGCATCTATTGTTTAAGTATTCTAATAATGTAGGTAAACTGCACCCTTCCTGTTACAATATGGAAAAATCTTGTGGGGAAAAATAGCAGTTCATCCTCTTATGTATGTGTAATTACATAAGAGGAAATGTTACCACTATTAAGAAGTGAGTAAGTTGATGCACGTGTATTTACAATATCTGTTGTACACTGTTGTTGCATTATTATTGATGTATACTTTCATTGTTATAGTGATGTATAACTAACATAGTTATTAGAGATAAAACAGCTCCACAGATGCTTGCCTACTGGCATGTTTCTCTTATGTAGCACACCCAATCATCAGTGAAGTCTGCTATATCTAATTATAACAATTTTTTTGCCCAGTTTTATAAAAATGCAGTTTAATAAAAACGAATGCATTCATTTTTGGACCAGATTCCACAGGCATGATGAGCATATGCTCAGGACCCAAAATGCTTGCATGCACTTGCTTGTAGGACAGTGCTTAAAAGCATACTTTTAATGTCCCATATGGCCTATATGGCCCAAAGTGTATGTCTCAAACAAAGTTTGTGAGAAAAGTAGTGCAGCAAAACGCAAAAGCTTACTTAAAACCAGCAAAACCATGTCCCCAAAAAGCTGATCAGGTCATCTGGTCCCTGTCCAGGCATCAGGGGCCTAAATTGGTGCGAACGAACTGATTATTTAAGCGTAAAATGTGTTTTGTACCAGGTGCACGCTCTCAGAGGTGTGACAGAAGGAGCGAGTCAAAGCGCTGGTGAGAGAGCCGGGTCGTGGCGGAGGCGAGCGGGGTCTATGAACCCTCCAGGTGCACTGCAGTGTTGAGTGATGGAAGCAGGGCTTCAGCAGGGGCGCCGCAACGCTCCACAGCAACCAAACAGGGAGCTTTTCACAGGGGAAGCAAAGCCACACTTCGATGTGTCGTTTTTTTGGAGAACATATGTATACTACCACCCTTCAAAAGTTCAGAAACACCTCCGGTGTTAATTATTAGAGGAAGAGTAAAGCTGTACTGTTCAATTGTACTATTTATTGGTTTTAATAATTACATATTTTATTACATATCCATTACATTCCCAAAAGAGCTTTGTGTATGACTTTTCCTGTACACTGGAAGTGAGAAATAATTAATACAAAATTTAATTGTATAACTTGTATAGCAATGCAATCTGAAATTACTTGGTACCTACATAACAATTCCTTTGCATTAGTGGTGTAACTTCTCTAATAATGTAGGTAAACTGGACACTTCCTGTTACAATAAGAAAAAAGTCTTACTGGACAAACAACAAGCCATCCTGTTACGTATGTGCAATTAAATAAGAGAAAATTTATTATTACTACTATCGAGAAAAGTAAAGTACAGTAAAAGTGGATACACAAGTATTCACAAAATCTGTTTTACGATAATCCAACTGGAAAACGGAGTACATCACCAGCAGTTACAGTTGTTGCATTATTGTTGATGTAGAACTACATAGTTATTAGAGATTAAACATTTCCACAGAGGCTGCTTTAAAGTAAAAAACAACAACTTTTTTCTTTCTGGTCAAAGCATCTGAATTAGGATTTGATTACCACTTTAGAACACAAGGCATTATGGATATTAATTTTATGGCAATGCTGGCCAGCTTTTACAGTCATTCCAGAATACTTTGCAACCCTGCCCTTGTGCCAAACATGCCAATATGCCAAAGGAAATTGTAGCTTTATTTAAGGTAAGACAAAAGTGAATTGCTGTTATCTTAGTGCTAACAAACTGCTCCCCTCATGTTTTGACCTAGCTTTGACATGGATGGCCCAAACTGAAGGCCAAGCTCTAAAGTCATATAAGGGCATTTTACTACCACACACTTATCCCAAATGCCCAGCACTGACAGATTCTGGGTTCATTTAGGGGGGAGGGGCTCATTATAGCAGGTTTGCTTTGATACATAAGAATCAATTACACAATTCCATGTTGTTTTCTGTGTGCAGCTTTGCAAAATGGTAGGCACCAGCTTCATCTATTATCTGCTTTTAATGATTTTGCTTGGTTCCAAACACTGAAGCGCTGAAGAACAGCACTCTTTGTCCACAACAGTCTTTTCCCACCGTCACATAACTTTGGAAAGGGTTTGGAATCTTCAACAGCTTCCACACATGTAGCGGACCACACCAGAGTTCAGGAGGACCAGAGATCAGTTCTCTGAACCACTCCCGATCTCAAAAACAGCTTTCAGGTTTGTCCAAACATGCCAAACTCACAGAGCAAGCAGTCCTGGGTCTGGAATAAAGCTCTAGTGTTGAAACAGCATATGGTGTAGGGCGGTAGAAGCCTTTTCTTTTACCATTTTATACATTTTAGCAGAAAGATAGTTTTATGTTATTGAAAACTATGATTGCAAACTAATGAACAGTGATTCTCCACTTCTGAACAGCAGCGTATCTGATTTTTTCTCTTGGAGCAAGAGTTGAAATGCCGCGCTGTTAGTAGATGTGTGTGTGTTTTGAAACGATCCGATGGGGTCTTATTTGGCAGCGGGAGAATTAAACTACATCTTTAGCAAGCACCCGCGGGCGAGTTTGCACTGTGTTTCTTTTTGCACAGTTGTAAGCGCTCCCACTCTTGAGTGTGCGTGTGTGTGTGTGCGCGTGTGTAAGTGTGATCGTGTCAGTGTGTGAATCCCACTGGGCTCTGTAGTCTGCGCCGAGCTACAGCTTTATCCCCTGTTGTTTTGTGACTCAAAAGGCTGCCGTCCTTGCCTCTATTTATGCAGCCCCATCCTTGTTAAAAACAAATACTGCCTCATTACCTGCCATGCTTAGATTACGTGAACGCGCATCAGTCTGGGGAGCCGATTCCGACTAGGTGAAACGCGTACTGTCAAGAGACTTGAAATGGGTTGCGTTTTCTGTCTATATGGCGCTTGCTCCTCTGCGCGCCACATCTTACCGATTCATTATCGCATACTGAGGAGCTTCATAAAGAGGGAATTTTCACAGTTGCTCATAAAGAATCCACGCGAGGTAAGTGCAACCTTACCTGGGATCCCGTATCTGGAAGTAAAAACTCAGCCGGGGGGATCTCTTCAGGGTCAGGAGGATCTCAAGGAGAAAAGGCGAGAAATAGAGGTATAGATGAAGAAGAAGAAGAGGGAAACTCTTCAGCATTGCCCTACACTTACACTTTATCTCGTGCAGATCCGTCCTTGCCCTGGAGCGTACCACCACTCTTTCTAAGGGTGCAGAGTGCAGGGGGCAAAATGTTCCATGTGTTGTTAGATTCGTTTGCCTCAGGGCTCGCTACGATTCCCTTTACAACCCCTGCAAAGCTCACGCCATTTCTCCAGCAGATGTTTAAGAACATCTAAACTGGAATTCTTGAAGCTTCTTCCTCTCGCTAAGCCACTCGGGATTGTTTCTCACATCATGTGAGGCTAGGATGGACTCAAAAGAGAAGGAAGAAAAGGGCCTAGAAGTGAACCAAGAGGAACCCCATAAACTGCAGGGCTTTTTTATTCAGTTAATAGTCTTAGCACTTAGAAGTCACAGTTATCAGCAGAGATACTACAAGTAAGGTGCACTTCGACATTAATTATGTCTCACTCGTAGCTCACTGAAATAAGCAGAGAAATTCTCTAGAAAGTCTGGGTTCTACATTCACTTTATACCTTTGTGAGGAAGAAGAGATAATTTATTACTTGAATTTGTTGAAGTTATTTTAGTGTGTGAGGTCTTGCAGAAAAGTTTCTTTACATTCCTGTTACCACTGGACTGGAAAACCCAAGTCTTATTAGGTGACTTACTAGGCAACTACACATGTAATTACATCTGAAATGTAATATAGAATTTCTTACCAAAGACTGACAATTTAGTAACTACTATCTACTATTATGGTAAGACATAAGTTATAAGTGTGGGTTCACATATGGGTTACTGTTTTTGAGGTTAAAAAAGGACAAGAGCTCTGGAGGAGGATAGTGAGATGTTGCTGTATTCTGAAAAGATATCAAGCTGGGAGAAAGACACAGGTTAAGTTGCATGATGGAGACAAGCAATGATTGGAGGAGGCCAGAACAATATTTTTGGTAGGTCGACCCGAAAAATTGTAACAAGTAATTTAAGCACCCTTTTTTAAAATCCGAATTGACTTAAAAACAACCGTTCATCAAAATACGTAGTAAAGCAAAATAACAGTTTAGATCAAAGTGTTGCCTGCAAGATTCTTTGGTAGCTAGCTTAACTCCACCCCCTCACCTAATAAGAAAACAAACATTTTTGTACTATATATAAAAAATACAAATACTGCATTTTTATTTTTTATAATTCTATTTGTTAAGTATTTTCCTTATGTAGTTAAATATTATAAAATATATTTCTAATCTGCCTTTTGGACCTCTAAGACAAAAAATATGGGTAACCTTGCTTTAGATTAACAATAGCATTGTTCATTAATTCGAATCAATCCATTTTTGGTGGAATGTGAAACATCTTCAAAGCTTAACTGCCATCATTATGAAGAATTGATCAGTAAATTAAGTGCACTATTAACATATTAACAAAAACATATATATTTTCCAAATGAGATAATATCTAAGTGTGTCATTTTAAAGTTTAAAGAAATTCCAAAAATAGTACAAGCAAAGCAATAGTAAATCACTAATTAAAGATTTTCCCTAGAACTGTAAATCCAAGCCAACTTTTTATTGGGAATATTTAGGAATCTTTCTGTTTCAGAGTGCATGATGTTATTATGTAAAGATGAGATTCCATGAGTGACAAAACATTCTAAATTCATGCATTGCTATAGGCTATCCTCTGTACTAGCTTTGGTTGGACACTTGCCCACTTTGCGCCCCATTGCTCTTTGGTTTGCACAGGTGAATGTGTAGCCATCACATCTGTGACATCTGACAGAAGGTCTCTGGAGTGTTGTCCGGTCTCGCCGTACCTGCTTGTGGCCTACAGCATGCCCAGAAGCGACAGGCCACACGTGTTTTCCCCCCTAAAGGCTGAGGAACCTCTTGGTGGAACTGTCAGTGATCCCTCTTAAAAGGACATGTCCCTTGGATTTGCCACTCATGTCCAAGCTGACTCATGCCCTGGGGAGAGTCCAGCCTGACCACTATGCCTGAAGAAGCTGCTGCTAGCTGTCATGATGAAAGCAGTCAGGTATGTCGTCAAGCAGGCATGGAATGTTACAACTTGTCATGCCGGGGCTTCTCTCTGGCAGAAACGTCTCTAAGCCAGTCAGGATAGAGTTGTCACTGGTTTATTTCTCTGTCTCTGAGATTCTACAACTGAGGATATTTTTTTCTGAGGGGGAAAAAGCTGTACAGAAAAAAATGTCCAGATTTTCTTGTTTTTTTTATTCTCCTGTAAATATTCTAAGCAAAAAATGGACAATGTCTTTTGTTTCTGTACATAATTTGAATGAATGGCTCTTTAAAATTAAGATCAAGAGAACAATAATAAGTCCATGGTGATCTGAATCTGATACTAATTGTTCTCCACTTATAAACTATCATAGTGCACTAACAATAAAGGCAACATAATACTTCTTTTACATAATCATAGAAAATACATTAGCACAGAGAAAGCTCCATTTCCACATACTGATACATCTTACTATGGTCATTATGGATATGCAGGTGGCTCAAAATCTCTGGGTGCAGGTTTGAAAAATGACTATAATGACAATGACAAAGTCTTTGAACTTTGGCATTAGGAATTATCCTAATACTTAATTCTATATTTTAGATAAAATAAGAATAATCCTTAATATAGCACAGATACTGCAACATCTGTAACAACAGTAAACAGCCTGACAGCATGAATGCCAAACAACACCTGTTAAACTACAGTGACAATACTGTATGTTTCTCAATAATGGTAAAAATATTACAGAACTCCTGAGAAATATTGCCTTTCACTGTAATTAGCCAGTAGATTAACTATTTTTTTCTGATATTTCATAATAATAAAAATAAACATTAAATACACGCAAATAACTGAAATAAAGGTGATCATTTGTCTTTATTTAATGTTCTGTAACAACAGCAGTGTTAAGATACAGTATACATGTAGTATGCATGTAACATTTTACAGTACTTAAAATAAAAATACATTCTATTTTTACAGTTTACGTAACTTATTAGTTGCATATTAGTAGTTACTGACTTATAGCCCTTAAGATTATTAGCCAAATAATAAGACGGCACATTAAGGGGTTAAACGCAACTCACTCACGGAAGCAACCTGTTTCACTCACCGAACTTCAGTCGGAGTTAGCAGACACGACTATGATGACATAAATTATCATTAGAGCTGCAGTGTGGTGATATTTGAAAGGAGGTAAAAAAGCATTTCCTTTTTTTCCGCCTCTGTCACTCTCTTGTCTTGGATTTCGTTCTGCAGTTTGAGAGGCGAGCGTTTAAATTCAGAGAGACAGGTGTTAGCAGGATTATCTTTACATACTCTCCTCAGATTAGCAGTGGATGTTGTGGTATGGTTGTCAACAGAGATTAAAATTAATAACACAAAGAGGTAATAAGGATGTGGATTCTTAAGCAGCCATTTCAATAAAATTCAGCCCTGTAATATTTGGATGGTGTTCATTTATTTATTTAACTACATATTTTAAAAAGACTTCAAAATTATGCTAGTTAAATGACTGTGCAAGGTACAAACTTCAACTTCAGAACTCCAAATATATATATATATATATATATATATATATATATATATATATATATATATATATATATATATATATATATATATGT
>CM067499.1:13870652-13896026 GCA_034552555.1 Semaprochilodus insignis | reverse complement strand
GTGTGTACAACTGCTCAAAACTGCTAACAAAAAAGTCACTACAGAAACATTTGGAAAAACCTGCAGCAGTGTTATGATTGATTTGTGGTGACAAAATGGAGCACTCAATCATTTGTTTTAAAAAATAAACATAATTAAGGTAAAGGGTCAAGCAGACGGATTTTAGTCTACAGTCTAGGTCAGTTAAAAGTCCAAAATAGATTTTGAACTATGACGTTGAACCAGTTTGGTGGAACGATCTATATGTGTTTCTATAGAATATAAGCCCACAGAAGGAATATTTTTATTTGTTGAAGTTACAATACAGCATAAACGACTTACCAAATTTGACATACATGCACATTAACCAACATTAACTAAAGGCATAGCTTGGCCATCATAACAGCAGTGGGAGCAGTAATTATCCCCTCATAGCTCTCCACTCCAGCTTAGGAAAAAAGAGAGGAAATCAGGCTCAAGGCTCAGAGCGGAGAAGAGCATGAATATAATTTCAGAAAATAAACTTTTCCCTCCGTCTCTCAGCCCTCAATTGACTTGCCGACCCCTGAGTGTCGCCACCGCGGGTTTTAAAATTGACAGTGAGAGATGCTAATTGTTTTGGGGGGTTGTTGCGGGGGGTGGGGGGGGTGCACAGCAGTGTTGGTCAAAATGAAAGAGGAACTTACGCAGCTTCCACAGCTCTGTACTGAGGCTTTTTTTTGTGGTGTGGAGAATTAAGGTAGATTTCTTTCCATTTGTATAAGCCTTGGTCAAGAAATTACAGTCTGCTCTTCCCACGGCGCTACATGTTTTCACGGATCAGTTATTGTGCAGAGAGATGCATTACTGAACAAGTAACACACGTCCCTCCGCCCCCATATCTGCTTTTGATCTCATGATGCGCTTCAGTGAAAAAAAGCTAATGTGGTTATGCGCTAACATATACATTTCTCAACAACACAAATGACAAGAATGCGCAGGATTTCACATCTGGTTCAGAATAAAAAAAGCTAAGCAGGACGTTTCTCAGTAAAACGAGACTTTATCTTTTACAGAAGTAGCCTGGCCGAAGCTTTTCAAGGACCAGAAAGCATGCTCCTGCTGGCCGATCTGTGCTTGACAGCCCTTTGTGTCCACTCTCTGGCTTTGGAATAGTTGGCTGTCACATTCCGAGCGTAATAGCCGGCCCTTGTAACATGTTTTTTAGCTATTGTGCAATTTTTAGTGTCCCGATGTTTTTTTCAACCCGTTGAGTGGCGGACACTTTAACCTAACAGACCTTAATGCTGGTGCCCCTCAGGGAAGGTAATTGCACTCTACATCCATCTGCCCTGACCCTTTCCACCCCTGCTGATCTCCACCAAGAGCTAGGCTTTCAGCATGGTAGGTGGACTGAGGCGCGATTACAAGAATACAAGGCAAACAGAACCATGCCTGTTAAAGTAATACTGCAGAGGCATTCTTCTAAAAGTACAGAATGGGCAGAAGTGTTCTCTGAGGAATATGTTCTAGTGAAGGTTGAAGATTCTACTAAGAATCTTTGTCAGCCAAAACCCCATTCATTACAGCTGAATTAAAGCAATCATGCAGCTCATTTTCATTATCAACTGAAAGAAGAAACCTGGACTGTGATGGACATATCTAACTAGGTTGCTAACCCTTCAATACAGTACTTGATGAAATGCCTCTTCTAACATTTGGTTTGATTATTTTCCACTCGCAAAGCAATGAGACAAACAGAGACATTTGTACCAAAGTGTGGATTCTTAACCTTCAACTGACACTAATTGCTTTATTCTTAAGTAGAAGAAAAGAGATTTTGTGATCACTTTGGAGAACACCTATTGGAGACCACTTATTTCTGTGCTGAAAGAAAACCATGCCAGTTTTTTTGACATTTTTTGAAAGAAACAGAGAAATAAAACAAAACGAACGTATATGCTTTAAATTAATGTATATGTAATTCATTATGTTAATAAAGGGGTAATTCATGGGTAATTATTTATGAATAGCACCATAAAATGACAATAATAGCACCAGAATTCAAAGCCTTCAAAAACTCACTTGCTCTTGATCTGTGATCCTCCAGTGGGTATCCCAAGGCTTTTGAAAGCACTGGGACTCCTCTTGGTTTTAGTGAAAGAAACTCTGCAACTGTGACCCTCCAGTCCTGCTTGTGTTTTCCACGACTCCACCGCTCCTCATCCCCATGCCTTCAACTGTCAGTCGACGAGGCTGCCGAGCCAGCGTCATGCCAGCCGTGGTGAGATTAGAAAATTGCCCAAATGGTAGGGTGGAAAGGTATAATTGAAGATGGCAAAGGGGCTGAATGGGGGGGAGACGTTTAAAATGAGTGTTCTACGCTGTTAAGTTCTCGGGTAGGCCTCGAAGGCCTACAGTGCAGAATGATTATGCCATGTGACAGGACTCCAGGACAACGCCAGTCTGAGCAAGCCTGGCACATCGCACACAGACAAACAAGAACGGAGCTTAATCACGGAGATTACTGTGCCGCCACTGCTGCCATGACAGGGACTAATTGAGGGAACACGAGACACCTTCTAATGAACATCTAATTAAACCAGCACTATGTTCAGAGGAACAACTTGAAGAACTTACTTAGGCAACAAGGCAGGCGTTTTCTTTTCTAGCCGTTTATTTTCTCAAAGCTTGAAAAGACAATGATGAGATGTACAACACTCCAATGGTAGAACGTTCATATTTGTTCTAAGAGACGAAATGAAGTTGTCCTTCAAAGAAGAAAAAAACTGGTTGTCTTTGACACTCATTCAAGCTGAAACGTCAAAGTTTTTTTTTATTGTTTTGCACACTCATTTAAACCTCTGATGTATTACTTTTTCCACTTTTACGACTCAGATGTTAACTATCGTTGTGGTTCTGTAATGATTTGTCTAATATCATGCTAAAGGGACTTGACAGTATAGCCAACACCCTAAACCTTTCCTCTGAGTCTTCTAATGTTTCAGCCGTGGTGTAGAGCTCTGCTAGACTTGACAAAACACCCAATGTGTGCATTTTACCCTATACTTCAAAATATACTGTAACTGTACCACAATTGCCCAAACACAAAAACCAAACCCAAATAAATCTGCACTGTTTATTTTCTACTGCTTGGATGTGGATGATGGTGGTCCATGAGTGGTCCAAGATGATTTCAGTCAGTCATGCTGGTCCAATTTCTTTGTTCTGATGACTGTAACATTCTTTTTTCTCTCCTCTATTCCATATAGTCAGATTTTACAGAATTTTTTACAACATACTCCTAAAATGAAGGTTAAACAGATTCTTTAAATGGATGTGAGAGAAGGACTTCCTGAAAAAAAACTGTTAAAATAAGTGGCAAAAGCTCAGAGGAACACCGAGCAAAATATTAACAATGTCTGCATGATACTAAACTTAGATGTTAAACAGCCAGTTAAACTTGAATGGAAAATAGCTTGCTAGCTATCAGTCATGCTTGCTAGCTTGCTAAGGTTCTCTGAATCTGAAACCGTTTTCTGTGGGCAGGGCAAGAGATGTCAACCTTGTGATTAGTAAGAAAATGCTTATGAAGTGTTACCCAAGACTAGAGAGAATTATCACACTTTGGGAAGTCTAAAAAAATAGGGAAAAAAAATAATTTCACCATGCATTACATACTTCTAGGCTACTTTCTAAAATCCATACAACAAATAAGTGCTGGAGTGTACACGTGCAGATGTACCTTGTACACATTTAAATTAGCCTGCTGACTCCTCACATCATTCTGCAGATGATATGGGGCTGATGCTGTGTAACAGTCACATTCTAAAACTGTAGCAAAGTACTTTCTGAAAGACCTCACTTTGATGGACTCACTTTCCTTTTAAAAGGAATAGATGAAAGCTAAACATTATTCAAAATAACAGTACAAATGTAGGTTAGTTATCAAGCCAGCAAATGTTACAGTGTTATAAACTGGAAGTTATGACTATATCAGTTTAACGGAGTGTTGCTGTTCTGTTGTTTTGGTTTCCATTTCCCAAAGCGTGCATGTAGTCCTGCATCGTGCAGCTGTCTTCCAATGGTGCTGGCACTAACTGGATGACTCATGGAGGGCATCAGTGCTCGCTGAATGTCTGCAATCGTGGCTATTGGGTCACTCTGCACATGTTGGACAATTTGTCAGTTCTCCCTCTCTGTGGCTTGTGTAGGTGTCATAGATCCTTCATGTCACTGCTGTGTGCCTTCTTCTATCCACTGCCACCAACAGCGTGCTATGGTATTATCCACATGACCGGTATGGCATAGTCATAAGACCATCCTGCTTCCCGGAGCCCTACGATGCAACTCCTGTCAAACTCTTCCAACTGCTCAAATTACTTTTGGACTCTTCTCTGAGGCATACTTTTCTTGCAAACGACTTGCAAATTCTACCAACACAACAGCATGAGTCAGAATGGAAAGCACGCACAACACAAGGACTTACAGCATATAGTCAGTCAGGTACAGCGATAAAGCCCATCCTTGCTTACGTCACATGCGCAGCCAAGCATACAGCTTGAATCATTCATCATTTGCATGTCTCACAATGTCAAACCTACCCACCAAGTTTCATTCCTGTTGACTGATTCTTTCTGGGTGCAACTATGTTTTGTGATGATAAGTGTATACATACAAACATAAATATATACATAGACATTCATAGAAATGAATAGAATTGATAACAAATGTTTATTTATATGTGTACCAATGCTACAATAAATTAATTTACAAGACTTTAACCTTAAAAGCAATTTATCATTCTTAATAACCACTGCCTTTTATTATCATTCTGCCTAACAATTATTATGTGGTTAGATAACATATTTCCAGGTCAGAAACTTGTAAACATGAGCTTCCAAATCTTTTACAATGAAATACTATAACATTAAGGAATACACTTTTTGTTGCAGAATAAGTTGCTGTAAAATTTGAGTATACACGCATCTGCAATTTATACAACTTGACTATTGACTAGAATGTCTGACCAGTTCCTTGTTCCTTTAAATGATAATGAGATGTGTTATGTGCGACGCAGTCACAGTCTCGCGGTAACATAGCAAGCCTCTACACACATTCTCTCATTATAGTCTCATTACATGCCGTGTTTAACTATGTTGTGTTAAATAACACAGGTACACAAGCATAATTCTTTTTCAGACACTTTCATTTCCCTCTGCAGTTTTGCCAGATACAGTTAGTACTGATCCCCTTTTAGGAAAAGCTTCTGAACTTGGCTACTTATTCACCAGCTTTTTATTCAAATTTCCTCATTCCATCTTTTATGGTGCAGTTGCCTGGGGGAGCCAACATGTAACTGCTACATCACTTAAGGCAGAATAAGAAAAATTGAACAAGAAGCTGGCAAATTAAGCTAACATGAACGGGTTTTGGCCAAGTGTAGATGGATGTTACCATCAAAAATAAATTTTATCCACTCAGGTGCAGCCGACAACAGAGCATTTGTAGCTACTAGCTTCCTTTTTTTGGTGTTTGCTAGAAGCCTTATAGAGATAGCTCTGACATCATGGGCACAGACTCTCAGAGGCAGTATAATTCTAAAGAACCCCCCCACTGATGTAGGAAGGGGAGTCAAATCTGAACGACTTGTTGAATTCCATGATTTCGTATATGTGAACCACACAGAAAGCTGACTTGGTTGCCTTGTTTCACAGGTTGTGGTTTGGTAAACATTCTGGATAACCAAGTGTATCCCCTTTAAAACCTGTTTTCTTAACTGGTGTTAGGAAAAGATGATGAACTTAAGACCTGTTATACTGTAATAGCTACTACTAAATTCAGTCTTAAATGAAAACAGATAAGATTTTAGGAATTAGGAAGTTTCTCTAATATGGTCCCTGAACTTCATCCCTTGCTCATAAAATGGTAAATGTTCTTTAACACTGCCTTTACTGCTCTCTCCAGGTCCATTCTATTCTTTAAAGTAATCATTTTGATCAGACTGACTATAATATAATTACGCTCACTACCTTATTTTTACTTTCTAATTGCATACAAGAAATCTGCTCCAAGCTAATGTTAACTAAGCTCTTGGCTGATGCAAGCGATAAAGTCAGTGATGTATAATTTTGCGATATCCAATTAATTTTAATGGAATTAATGCTTAAACTTGCTCTTGACATTATTCTATACATACTTACATACATAAAAGGTCCCCTGTTTTGAACTTGGAGCACCCACTCCTCTAAAGGTCTCTGCACGGCCCTGCAAAGGTCATTCAACGGATTTAGCGGCAATTTAATAGGAAAAGTCAATGAGCTTCATTAGCCTGCTCACCATGATTACTGGCCTCTTACAACGAGCTCATACTTTTCAGCCCACTCAGACCCACATATATTGGGGCCAAACACTGACCAGCGGCCTGATCACATGGTGTTCTATTGCAGCACCTCTCCAAGACGGTGTCCTCAAGTGAGCTTCCTCATCATTACTGTCCTCGACTGACACATATAGCAGTCTGGCAGGGCTGAGAACGTGACCTGAAAAAGTGTGTTTAAGCTGGATTTTTCTCCACAAGTCACGGAGCCCCATCAATGCCACAGCAGCAGGAACATCTGAATTGCATCAGAAAATGACCCTTCTCAGCCAGGGCATGTGACAACATTATTAGGGGACATTACAGTGTGAAGGAGATTTTGGGCTAATGTGGATGACACTGCTGCCCATTTATTTTCGAGCTGTAGAAGGTGGACATAACAGCGCCCACTCTGAAGACATATGTTAAAGATGCGTGGGGTTTTCTAACTGTCACTTTAGTGGTTTCGTCTCCCTAATTGGGATAACACCAGGCTGTTTTCCACTGAAAACATGTCATAGTTTGGTCTGGCTATCATTCTGCCTGCCAGACCCTTTAATACCCTCCCAAACAACTTAATTTGTGCATATTTTACTTGTGTCAAATTGACCTCCGCAGTTTACAGAGGTGAATAGTGCAATGCAAAGTAATAGGTAACTTCATTAACTTCTCTATGACTTGTTTTTGAGAGCAGAAGCGTAGAATCAATTTTCGGACTAGTATCGATTGCAAATGGTTCAACTTTCAAGCACAGCTCTTCCCCAGTCCACAATTGAGTTTCACCGAGTTTTCCATCTTAGGCACAAGTTGTTTCTCTGTGTTGTAGGACTTTAATTTAAGGGCACACTGTTGGTTGAAACCACAAAATATTAGGTTTTCTCATCTATTTTTCTCAGGCGCAATCCAAGGCAATTCGAGTTATTGGATTCTCCATCATTTGGAATGCTCTGGAGAAAAAGAATAAGAAATGTAGTCACCCAGACCGCTTGATAAAACCCTAAATATGCCATATACCTCATTACCAGGAAAAAAAAACATACTTAATGAACCTAATTTATAGCACAGGATCGTTTAGGTATGAAATGATTATGGATATTATACCGTCACGGTCATTACTCCTTCACAGGCCTTTATTGCTGCCATAGTTAACGGATGCAGTTATCTCCCTTTTTGAATTGAACTTAAAAAAGTTAAATTAATTTCACTATATAAAAGAATAGAGGGATTTTAAGACTAGCCACATACCATATTTAGTGCCCCGTTTGATTCATCGCCACGCTAAAGCTTAAAAATATGCTAAGTAGACTTACCATTGCGAATCTAAGCAACATCCGATTCACTGGATCTGTTGTTCTTTCTATGCGATTACAGGAGCCAAATCTGTACACAAGAGGCTAAATGCCATTGAAATCAGGGGTTCATCTCCATATAGGTTTTCGCTGGCTTTCAACCCAAACAATCTGCCACCCTGATTTAGTCAAGAACAGCAAATCGCCAATTGAAGGAGCCCTGAGGTCCAAACCCATTTTTAATTTCATGCCACGGCTGTTTCGAGCGACAATCGCCAGGACTCGCAGCGTGGATATTAACTGACAAACGCTGAAATTTCAGCCTAATTTACTTGAGAACGTTATGCGACTCACTTAATCAAACAGTTCGCCGGTTTCGCTCTGCACTTAACCAGCTAATACGTTTGACGGGTCTTTTAAATCAATGATACTGGGGGAGGCGCCTGATTGGCCAGCCTGTCACTTTAAAGAGGGTGCCTGGGGCACATGATTTGCTCGCTGAGGATGGAGAATGAGGAGGCTTTGAGAGGGACGTCTGTCTGGAAGTGTCCACTGGATTAAGAGCTATTATGGGAACATTATTATGACACCTAAATCGTCAGATGCGAAGCGCTGCCAAATGCACCATGAAATGGACCCGAGAAGACCTCCCTCTTCACACCCCATCTGTGCTCCCTGCCACGCCATCTTCTGCGGGAGGAGATGGACTTGCCAAGAGTCCAAGCTGTAGAGAAACTGAAGGCTTTACATATGTGACGATGTAATATACCATACTTAGCTAATGAAACTGAGGTAAAGGAAAAGTTCACTCGTACATCCACTTCAGATATATGTTTTGCACCTTACTAATTATGTCGATAATGTGTACAGATGACCTCCTTACCCGGGAATGTCAATTGGAAACAAGACATAGTAACTCACTTAGCATTACTTGGTTATGCAACAAACACATGCTTTCTGAAAGCTTCCTAATGTAAAACTGCACATTTGTACATTTGGTTGTCCATGTTCAAGTCTACTTTTGGGTTCCTGTGTAGAAAATGTACTCCTGCCCTCTGTAATATGACCACAGCTACAAAGTGACCCATGATTACTACCTTTCAAAAGGCAACTGCTTCATGCACCTCTACTCCCTTCTTATCAACAACTTCACACCCTCGGAGGTTGGCTTTTGCTTTCTCAGAGACTACTTGTAGGAACCACGCTAAAATGTCATTTCTGGCTACTGCTGGTTCTACACAATACAGAAAATATTATCTTTCATATTTATCATAGACAGCAGAAACTTCACCAAGCTAACAGGTAGCTAATTTCAGTGGGATAGCAGCTTGCACATAGATGACATTACACAAAGCATGACAATACTATTTTACTGTCCAAATAACTTCCCATTATGAATAATTCCAATAACTGGACAATGCTACAGTGGTCATAATAATTGCTTGTTACTTAAATCGTAGTGAAGAAAAACAGATAAATTATGCCAAATAAAACAAAAAGCCATGATAGACAATAAATGACTGTGATTTTATCATTGTGTGATATTATTTTTGTGTGATAAGTTATTATTAATAATAATCAACATAAAGAAATATTCTGCCAAGAAATTTAGCCCCTTCAGAGTATGGTATTGTTGCTAAGCAGACATAGACTGTCAAATGAGGAAAAGACTGTTCAGTCACCTATCACTGTACATACACTGTACAGTTATTTCATTAACTTTTTAACTTTTTGTTGTATAATAAAGAACACATGATAACTCAGCACTGTTTAACTCAATAACCTTCGCTTCATAAGTCTGTTTTGGTCACCAAATGAGCACCAAAAAGCACCAATCCAACAGTGCTCCTCTTCCCACACTGGGGCTGAATCCAAAACAGCAGTGCAACTGTACATAATAGTCAAAAAATAGTCATTTGGAATTCAGCCACATCCACACTCAGCAAATAGTTCGGCTGTATAAGCTAGTATTTGAGAACTTACATAGCACACAATTTTAGGGGTACAGAGAGTGTTTTTGAGATTCAATCTGGGTTTGATGCTACTTGTGACTGGAACGTGGACATCTGGTTCATTCAAGTGACTTTTATACATTTTACATGTCATTTTACAACAAACTCAGAAGTACGTACTTTAATTTGAGTCTATGATATTAATGATAGGCCTGTGTAGCACGTTTGCGATCTTTTTGCCTGTTAGCTAATTGTCCAGCCTAGTTCTAATTAAGAAAACATAGTAAGTTGTCAGCTCATCAGTGATCATGCAAGTAGTCAAAGAAGTGCAGGCTTGTCAATACATAATGCAAACGTAATAACTGCATAATTACTGTGTAACTAACTGCAATAAACATGTAAGTAACAGCTTTTGACATGCAGGAGTTAATAAACACATCTCATTTCAAGACACATGTATGCATGTGACCCTTTGTTTTCCTCTGCTTGGTAAATTGTGACAAATACATCTTCACACCATCTTTCCAACCTCATTACATTTGGTCTCAAGAAGCACATCAGATCTATAGTACAGAGATGACCTGAGTGGAGGCCCTCCATTGGCTTCCCTTGCCTAGAGGTGAGTGCCTCCCATCTAATTAGGAGATAAAAGCTGCCACTTACCATGGGCTTCAGGGCTCGCTCAGAGAGAGAGAGAGAGATGCAGAGAGAAACAGAAAGGCAGAGGCACAGAGTGAGAGGAGAGGCTGAGTGTGCACTCAGGTTACCATGGACACCTGCCAGCGCGTCCGGCTCATGGTGCATCTCTATCAGCAGTGAAGGAACTGCATCTGCCTGGCAGCAATATGCAGCGAGGGAGAGAGCAGTATTTTTAGACCATGTTGTGTTTTTCTCCCTTGCCACTTCAGGTACTTTGTACAAAATGGGTGTTAGCAGTATCGAGGTAATGGAAAGCCCTACTAGAGGTGATAAACTAGCGTTAGCACATTATAGCACTATAATGTTATTGCATCAGTCACGAGTGCAAATTGACAGTAATGGACAAAAGAGAGAAACGATTTGATTGGTTTTGTGGTGGGACTACTGTTATGTATAAAGCGCATATATATTTTAGCATTGTAACAAACCTTTTCCACCCGGTCACTTTACATTAACCCTGAAGTTAAGAACTATTACTTTTGATTTCCTATACTATTCCAAAGTAATTACAATGTTCTACATTTAAGTTCATAATTGTACTTATTTATTTGAGTTACATTCCATATCAACAGGCTGAAGTCTGTACATTTTATTCCACCAAACCAGACTGCATACACAACAAAAACATCCAAGTCAAATTATCATTAAATGTATGAATGTATATGAATATCATAGTTGTAAGAGAATTCATTAAAGCACACCACTACAGGCAAAAATAGCTATTCTCTTTCCATAAATCATCAAAAATTAAATGATAAAAAGGTCAAAAGTTTATTTCAGCATGTTTTCTCAACTCACATCCACATTCACATCTCAATATGTTTTTCAAAAGTTTGCAACTTTAATGAAGGCTTAACTTAATAAAGCCCACCCTCAGGACAACTGTGTTGTGACATGAATCACTGAAAAGCTTGTTTCCTTGAGGTTGTAGTAGAACCTGAGCAGAGTATTCTTATTGTTTTGCTACCATTGTATTGACAACAGGATTCCCACAAATTTGCAATGTTTTATTAAGATCTTATTGAATAGCTAGTGCTGTTCCGAGGTTCATTCCTAAAATCATTTTCTCAAGGTCAGCCACTGCATTCCTGAAATGTCACATATTCCCAATCCTATTCCGAATGATATTACAGAAGGAATCTGTCAAGAATAATCTGATTAGTAAAATACATAGTCATTAGTGTGTGCTCACATCAGGGATGTGGGAAGATCTTTGAAGGGATGCTCGGATTTTAAGTAGCACATATATACATGTGGGCTGCGCATGTGGCGTAAGCACATGTACCTGACTGACTCAACAGCCACGACTGTGGATGTTCAGCAAGCAGTGATGCCCTCCATGAGTCATCCTGTCAGCACCTTTGGTAAATTACTGCATGATGCAGGACTAAACTACATGCACGCAGTCCATTACGACGACTGCCCTTAACACCACGTCAACGTCTCCAAAGACTGCAATGGTGTCATGTCAGACTGTCATAAAGTGATTCAGAATGGCAGCGGGTCATCTTCAGTGACAAGTCCTGCTTTTGTCTTGGTCGAGATGACCAACAAATCAGTGTGTGGAGGCACTGTGGTCAGCAGCATGAACGGTTTGTTGTCATGCATCACATGTCCAGAAGGCCTGGTGTCATTCCAACTGAAAAATCTGCAGGAACCATGTGAGAATATTCAAGCTGCACGGGATGGATTCTCGCAGGACACCATTAGGAACCTCTACATCTCCATGCCGAGACATATTCATGTTGTGCTAGCAAACATTGTGGCCTGACGCCATGCTTACAGACACTACTTTTTCATGTATAGCTCAACAAATATTGTCCATCAGTCCAAATTTATCATAATTTATTGTTCCTGGTAAACTTTATCTTTCTTCTGAATAGCATTGCTTCCTTCTGGGTGCACCTATTCTTTTGATCATGAGTTCATTTAATAGATTAAGAATATCAGTTACCAGCAGGGTTCTAAAAATGATCCTATCCACTTGTAGCTTCTCACCTTAATGTAGAATTACCTCATGCTTTAGTTACCACTGCAGTAACAGCCAGTTCTGAGGGTTGAAGAGAGAGAGTCATAGCAGAAGAATAGAGATAGAAAGAGAGATGGTAGGAACAGTTCCATTCATGTAGCAGCAGGATGGTTGTCATCAGAGAGAGGAACTTGGTGCCAGCCCGTGGCTGTGTGTGTGTGTGTGTGTGGATGCTGGCAGAGGGAACAGTAATGAGGGAAAAAAATAGGCCGAGGCACCAGCAATAATCCTGCCTTCAAAAGATCCAGATGGCTAACCTTTCAGTCAAAATATTGTTTTTGGAGGGAGGTGTTCAGACTCCCACCTCTCTCTCTTACTTTCTCTCTCTCTCTCTCTCTCTCTCTCTCTCTCTCCACATCTCTTTCTCTCTCTCACTCTCTCTCCTGCTGGGCTTTATCAGATCTCGGGGCCCTCCTGAAAAACAAACACTACTCATCAGAATGTTCCGGAGCAGTCTGGGGTTTGAGCGAGGAGGGCCGTGGACGTGTATAATGTGCTTGGTGGGGATGGTGAGTGTGAGTGTGTGTGTGTGTGTGTGTGTGGTGGGGGACGCGGGCTCCTTGCAGTCTCCTGGACTGGACACACACAGAGCGACTTTGTGTGGAGAAGAGGGCCGAGTCACTGCTCACACCACTTAGCACTATGGATAAAGAGCCGTCCATGGGTGCACTCATACATATACACACAGGTTTGTTTTTTACATTATGTTAAGATTGAATGTACAAATTGTCCTTAACCACTTAGAGTTAATTCTTCTTTTACCTACACTGAGAGTTAAGGATTCCTTCTCTCATCTTGTAAGCTTACCTTTTTGGAAATACAAAGTTTTAGTTCGAAAGCAACAATATAAATACACCTTTTATATACACTCAAGGAAGTGTTGGATCGTAATGCTATGGGGAAGGAAGATGAAGGTTATCAGGAACAATAAATTATAATAAATTTAGACTGATATGGGCAATATTTATTGAGCTACACATACAGAAGTAGCGTCTCGTGGTATGGCGTTGGGCCACCATGTTTGCTAACGCAACATGGATACGTCACTCCATGGCAGTCTTGCAAGACACCATTGTAGTCTTTGGCGACGTTGACCTAGTGTTAAGGGCAGTAAGCATACCTATCATGTAGTCTGGCTGCATTATGCAGTTGTCTACCAACTAACAGGATAACTCATGGAGGGCATCACTGCTCACTGAATGTCCATAATTGTGGCTGTTGGATCAGTCAGGTACAAGGATAAGGTTCGTCCTTGCATATGTCACATGCGTGGCCGAGCGTGAAACTTTGCATCATTCGAATCATTCGCATGTCGCACTATGTCAAACCTACCCACCAAGTTTCATTCCTGTCGGTTGATTCCTTCTGGGTGCGATTTTTTTGCAGCCATTCTTTTTATGCTGTGTGTATTCAAAGTCCAGTTGAAACCAAGTAAGGAACAAGCTACACATCTTTCAAGAAATATTTCTGAAGAGATTAGGTATGCTGGATATACTAATTAGGAAAATCGTAGGAAATGAACATAAAAACTGAAAAAAATTGGTACTCCCAACAACCATATAAGATCTGGTAGACCAACAAAACTGTCAAGATAAACAATATCTAATGCTTTCATTTTTGCTTCCACTCTTGCATCAGATCTGAAACAATCCACAGGTGTTTGTGTCCATTCTCAGCTCAACAGTGTGGGTCTGAAAGGATATGTACCTGTCAGGAATCAGTTACAGAGAAAATAAAAGGAGAAAAAAATTGTAAAATTGAAACATTAAACAAACAATTTGCTGGTGTTCTCAAAACAATGGAATGACCACCCCAGAGTCCAGACCTTAACATCCCTGAACGTGTTGGAGGTTACTTGAACCACAAAAAGCAGAAAGCTTCTAAGACTGAAGTTTGGAGGTGTCTCAAAATGTCCTGTCCCTCTGAAAGCAGGTCTCCTGAAAAGAACAGAAGCTGTGATAAAGGCTATATACATTTGGAAAAATGTATGAAAATAATCTCTCTCTCTCTCTCTCTTGCTCTCTCTCTCTCTCTCTCTCTCTCTCTCTCTCACACACACACACACACACACACACACACACACGTCACCAACATCTATCCCTCTCCATTGTTAAAGAACTGCTGAATGTCCAGATTGTCAATATTCTCTCTACATTTCTGTCCAATATGAAACCAGCAGTGGAGCCTGATATAATATCTGCTGCAGTTTTTTATACGTACAGCGGCTCTCGAACGCTTATAACCAGTGAATTTTTTAGATGTTATTTTCAGTTACACCACATTAGCTTGGCACTAACTGCGCTGTTGTAAAAACAGTTGTAAATCACACTAGGCTCCACATAAATCTGTCAGTGGCTTCATCAGGATAATTAGTCCTAATTTGCTGTTGATGATATAACTCAAATTCTAATTGCGCAAAACGCTAAAAGAAACGGCGTGTGCTGTTCTCACAAGGGACGCCGTTTTGGACTTCCTGTTGCTCTCAGGTCGCTAACCTAATGGCAGTCAACTTTGTGGCACCATTAAGTGGATCATACAGGGCAGCTGCAAACGTGCATGCACACACATATACATGTCAGGGTTTTCAGCCTTGACTATTTTCAATTGTACTTCATCTATCTATCTATCTATCTATCTATCTATCTATCTATCTATCTATCTATCTATCTATCTATCTGTCATGTGTCATGGACTTGCACTAAAAATAAATTGCTCAAATAATTTTTTTAGCTCATGTGGAAGCTATGGAAGCAAATCCCTGACTGGTAGACGAGAAAGCGCATATCTTTTTCACCTTCTCTGTTTCTGCCAATAGTATGTCAAAATAACTTACTATGTCAAAACAAAGACTTGGTGTCTAGAAATAATGACTTACTCTGCCAAAAAAACATATGTGCTGACTTTAGTATCTTAAAAAAAACATTGACACATTGTCTTGAAATGATAACTTGTAAAACAAACATGAGCATGGGCTTCCATACACGAGGCCACACATGATCCCAATACAAGAATACACATTCAGGGACAAGCTGCTAAATTTTTGGTGCTGTATTATGGTGATATCCACCAAAAACAATGGCATACCTCATCTAAAACCCAAACCACTAGATTCTTTAGTCAATAACACAAGCAAGACAAGCTAGTTAGCTGGTTTATATAATGTTTATTTACACAGCAAGTAATGTGTTCTTCACACATAATGCACATTCAGTTTTTATGCAGAGGACTTTTCAGCCCTGCTAACTTACTCTGCACCTATTGTTGTCTGATGTTAATGAGTTCACCATTGCCACCTACTTGGAGCTCCGCCATCACGAGGCACCGGCTGGCATGGTTTCCAATTTCCAACTTCAGTTTGTTCTCACTCTAATAAGTCTAAAGCAGATTTAGAGTTTTACACCAGGACCAAGTGGAAGAGTTAGAATATCACTAAAGCCAAGATGCAAAAAAGGGTGATGAAAAAGGTTTTTTGAACAAATGATAAGTCACATGATTTAATTTCACCTAATCTTATTGCTTGGCATACAGTGTATACACAACAGTGAACTGTTTTGCATTTACTGTTATGTTTACATTAAATGTTCCGCTGTACTCCACAAGTGGCCAGCTTGTATAATGCAATGGCGATTCGGTAACACTTTACATTAACTGTTGACCAATTAACATGAAATAATGCGTTAGTTAACATGAAGTAATACATTAACAATGCTTAACCAATGTTAACAAAAGTTAACAACTACATGTTTACATGTTAAGTAAGCATACGACAGTTGTTACGTGTTAATTATGTTAATTATTTACATTTGGATTTACATGCACATTTACACACGTTATTTAACCATTGTTTGTGTATTACTTCATGTTCCTTAGTCAACACCTAATGTAACGTGTTACCCGTGATTCTCTTATTCATTGTAACGGGTGGCCAATGACTGGAAACGGTTGGCCCTATAGATGATAGTTTTTTGAGGGTTGCTTTTGACATTCTGCACCATTTGGTCCCAGAATTGTCTGGTGAGTTTGCCCTCCCAGATGCATAATGAAACTAGAATTGATAGTGTTTTCTAATTAGAACTTTCATCATTTTTCTGAACTTAAGAAGCCAACTTCAACTTATTCAAGCTGGATGTGTTGGGGTGGCACAGAGATTTCAGTCCTTGTTAGAGGGGCCATTGCTCTTTGAGCTGCAAACAACGCGGCTATAAAAAGACAGCGAATGTCTGTAAACTTAAAGCAAAAAAACAAGTTAAGTCTCTCCCTCATGCTGGTTTCAATACAACCCCTAATCATTGTAGTCTACGTCATCTAAAGTTGCTTCATATAACTGCAGTGGATGGAAACACCGCTTCATTAGCATTTTTCTTCAGCTGAAATTTTGTAAATGCGCATTACATTTGGGAAACTCAGCTTATATCCTCACCTACATTTAGCCCACAATTTCTCAAAGTCACCCCTAGATGTTCTCGTTTCGAGATCACATCTAGAATCCACAAGACCGCTTCTTTCTATGTGTCCTTATACATGCGCACAGACGCACATATCTAAAAAATCATACATGCGCCCCCACATTAACACACTTACACTCTTCTTCACACACTCACACGCGCATATAACGCACATACATGCACACATAAAATCACGCATGACGCCCCCACGCTTAAAACAAAACCTGCTCTCATTCTCTCTCTCTCTCTCTCTCTCTCTGTCCTCTCACACACACACAGGTCCAGTCAGTGTGTGTTGGGGGAGCCGGGCTGGCTCCTGTGGTTGATGGTTGGGGCGTCTCGGCCGTTTGTGCGCTGCCACACTCGCTCTCGCTCCACCGGAGCCGTGCAGACAGCCAGACTCCTGTGTGTGTGTGTGTGTGTGTGTGTGTGTGTGTGTGTATGTGCGTGCTGCTGCTACTGCTGCCGCTGTCCCCATCAGTGGAACACAGTCCAGTCAGCAGCGAACTAACAACGCCTGGACCTCTCCCACTGTCCACAACCCCGGCCAAGAACAAGAGGCTGGCTTTAAAGGAAAAGATCAGAGAAAAATCAAATTTGCACAAATAATCCCTTCCCCGAAACGTAGGCAACCACCTCATGTTTGGCGTCCAAAGTTGGCTTCTCTAGTTTTTCATTGGAGCCATAAGGCTAATGTAATAAAATTATAAAATAATAAAAGAGTACAACAATTAGCACAATTATGCAATTACCGTGCAAACAGCTTACATATTTCACTTCAGAGCACTGTAAAAATGTCATTTTCAATACCTTTTTTAAGGTTACATTCATGTAAACAAACCACACATGTATACTGTATTTTAACACCGCTGCTGTTAATTTGAGTCAAGTCAGGTTTATTTATACAGCACCTTTTACAACAGAAGTTGTCACAAAGAAGTTTTACAGAGAGTCTGGGTCCAAGTCCTTAGTAAGCAAGCCAAGAGCTAGAGAGGCAAGGAAAAACTCCTTCAGAGCAAGAGGAACAAACCTTCAGAGGAATCAAGACTCAAAAGTGGAACCCATCCTCCTCGGGTCAACACCGGATAGCAAAACTAGCAATATAAAAAGACAAATAATTTACAATTATATGCAATGCTGAAAACAGAATAACCATTAACTGTTAGACTCCAATGAAAGGAACAACAAGAAACACACCTGAAAGTCTGAATGAATCTCAGTGTCTTGTTAAAACCTAGAAGATCCATTACTGCTGCTAAAAGCCTACGGTGATGATCTATTAGGAAGAATAAGAGATGCGTTCAGTGTTTTGTGAGGCAGATGATGAAACGTCTGATTAGTTTGTGAAGTAGGAATGGAAAAAACAGTCTGTGATTAATTAGCAGGATCATTAGACAGGTGACGGGATGCAGGCAAAGCTTTCACATAGCATAGTACAGCATAAAGCTCAGTGACAAGTGAACTGATCAGAAATGCAGGCAAGCAGTGGACACCCAGTCAAGGCAGATGAAGCAGCAGCATCAGACCACACAGGATGGGCAGCTTGGCAAAGAAATACACAGACAGTTAGTTCTGTTAGAGGAACTAGGAACTGGTGAATACTGGTGAATCAAACTGGTGAATTACAGTTGGGTGCCAACCTTGTCAAGCCAGCGAAAAATACATCATCGCTGTCCAAAGAAAAACATGTAGCTCCATTTTTGTCATCATTTGAACACAGCAGCTGCTGTTTACACTGTGTGAAAATTCAGTGATGAATGGACCAACGGAAATTGCCCAATACTGCTTGGAAAGACTTCTGGTTCCTTTGAATTGATTTGAAATTACCTTAGGTTTTTGCCCTCTCCTGTAAAACTTTAATTTTGGAGATACTTGTTTGAAGATGCTTGGGACGACATGTTTGTTATTGTCATCTGGGGTAACAAGAAGTTCACCAATATTAAAGATTTCTCTGTAAATTGGCTTAATATTCCTCAGAAGTTATTTACATGTCATAGACAGCTGTATTCTCTTGTATATATCACAGCCCTTTCAGTTATGTGCTTGAATTTAATCTGACTAAGAGAGAAGATCAAAGAGAGAAGGTCAAAGAACACCTACACCTACAGTAAATACTAAAAAAAGGTTGTCATTCATTACAATATGAAAGTAGGAAAGAATCCAGAAAGTGAAGGGAAGAGTGACTGTGTTGTGTATTTGCAGTAATTTTGCTAATTTCTTTCACCAGGCTGCTCTTTAAGGGCTAATTTAATTGACATTTTTTTTACTGTCCACAGGTTTCTCTCATCATCCTTTCAGTGTCCACAGCTGCACTCTGTCCCTGCTGTTTTTACAGTAACCATGCACTTTCACTGCTTTTTGTCATACACTTCACACCAATTACACGCCCATTACACTCACGTAACATTAGCCACCTATAACAACAACGATTCCCTCATAGTAAAACAAACCCGCCAACAAGCCGAAATCCCTTGGATACTGTAAATACTATTACAGGGTCAATACAAATGGGATGCTACAAAGAGAATGGGATTTCCTGGACCCTCTGGGAATTCTCTTTTGATGCGGGAAAGGGTGATTTCTGCGTGGTTCTGCTATTTCAGGGAAAGCAGGAACCTAATAAATATTCCTTTGGAAAAACACACGTGAAACCAGTAACAGGAAAAGAAATGTTAAAGCTTGTGCTCTCAAGGGTAAACAAACAATGACTGATCAATGTGACATTCAATTTTGTCGTTCACATACCGAAAATCGTCCGAAAATAACTTTGCTGCACTCTTTGCTGTATTGTGAAACAATATAATCGACATGACTGGCAGCGTCTATCAGTCTTTCTGAGGGCTGTAATGGACATTTCCTAGTCATGTCCAAAGATTCCATAAATTTTTTTCTCAATTGATAAAATTATAACATATAAGATAACATATAATAACATACAACATATATAATATTATTACATATTAATATTACATTTGTGTAATTTGGAAACACTGAAAGTCCCCAAATGTAATTAAAAACAGCTCAACATGTTATGAAGTAATAGTATGTTAATGCATTATGAAATAAATACATATAATGCAAAAGTCTGAACGCCCCTGGTCAAATGACATAAGTGATTTTCTAAGGAAAATTAAGTTAAGACAACCTCTACAGAGAACAAATGTCTGCACATAATTATTCTTTTATTTGTTGAATTTAACATAGTTCATTTGCTGAATTTATCATATTTGGGAAAATATGAAACATAAAATCTGACCTGTGCAAAACGCATGCCACATTTAATATATAATATTATATTTTTATATTTTATTTCTTATTAATTTTTTTTTTATTAAGTGTATTAAGTGTGTGCCATGTAAGGGATATGTCAACTTATTGTCTTTTAGAAGAAATGTAGCTTAAAGCAGTTAGCAAATTAACTTTTTCAAAACTTTAAGTGCTCCATTTGGTCATTTAAACCTTCGTACACATCGTACACAACATCTGAAAGAAATGTTTGATGCCACATTAAATACCATGTCTCATTAAGATGAAAAAAAGATCAATTACTGCTGTTTAATCCACTCTTCTCTGTTATTTATTTGATTTTTGAGTGATGATGATATGCAAAGTATGTGATCCAATAAAACCTAAAATGTACATATTCTACTTTTTATTATTTTATTTCTGTCACAAATTGCAATTTTAGACAAGACAATATATCACACACACTTTATCGCTACTCTGGCTAAACAAAACTATAATAACTACTTACTGATTTGATCTACCCTCACAGTGAACTAGTACTTTTGCAAAACAACATCACGCATCCAACAAGAAAGGCCTTGACCATCTTTTATACAGTGTTTAAAACTGTAATGCTGAAGTCATATGTAGCATGTAGCACTATGGCTAGCAACAGGGCATAATAGTGTTAATAGAAACATTATGTCATCTAGGATGTTCTCCAAACAAAATATTCCCCACTGAGCAGAATTTTACTTTTGATTTATCGTATCAGTTGATGTGTTGGCAATACTTCTGGGTGGATTACTCGCATTGTGTCATTGATGGAAGTAGCTCATAATGATACATATGAACTGATTAAATCAAAACATCATTGATATGGGTGAATCACTAGTGCCTCACACAGCACTTAAGTCTTGGACTCATGCCATGAAGAAGACGTGAAGTGAAAATGGAGAAAGAGGGAGAAAATAGCAAGGGGTGGACAGATAAGATAGACTCAACAAACAACATAAAGTTTGGGATCATTTCAAGCTGAAAAGGAAATAAACAAATAAATACTCTGTACAGTTTGTCTATTGTAAAACCCGACTAGCCTTCCAAACAAGCACAATGTCAATGCTTCAGCATTTCAGCTAAAAGCATCAAGTCTATGCACTCAGTCTGGTGCTAGTTGAGCTGAAGGCTAGTTAAGAATTAGTTATGTTGATGGCTAGTTAAGTATATAAATCAATATAGTTAGTTATGATAAATATAGCTAGTTATATTGTTATTACTAACATGATAGTCACACACATACAAGCACACGCACACACACACACACACACACACACACACACACACACATAAACACAATCACAGTGATCCTTAAAACATCTATATAAAGAAAACAAAATATCAGGTGATGTAAGTAGCAATCATAGTCTATAATGCACCTATCCAATAATAGATGTATATTCAGTTGAACTGCAGTGATTAGGGTCAGCAGGTGGAGGGCAACCCTTCAGCATAGTTAATAAATGTATGCTAGCCCAGAATGTAGCATTTACCATTACTCTTTTAAGACGCCATAGAATAGAAAACTGCATTTACATTGGTATAGTTAAATAAGGAGAGTTCAGTACGTAGAACTGACATAGCTCAAACACTGTTGTCTTATCCTTCAAATACAAATCCCAGGTCAGCAAAACAGGTTCTTTCCAAAATCCTAGCCTGTTATGTAAGGGTCTTGACTCATTACTATTTATACCCCTAAAGTTTACATAGGGCTACAGAAGAGCAGCAACACAAATGGCAGACAATGTGGAAAATTAGCGTTCTAGGCTGCAAAGGAGATTTCAGCACATTTCACACCATTTGAGTATTTGAGTAATTGATGTTCATCTTTAAATGAGGTTGAACTTGACTTCCTGTTCTCTACCTTCTTAATCAATTTGTCCATTGCACCTTAAATACTACAGCTTGTACAGGTGCCAGAATGTAACTGCAGCAACATTTAAGATAGAATGGAAAACTGTGTGATTGTACAGGTGTAAACAAACAGGAAATCAGAGCAGAGCTCATCAAATCATTCCGAGAAAACGACGCATTTCATTCTAGGACTAAATCATAGGGCTGTATACAGGTATGTAAAACCACATCTGGGCGACTGTAGAGCAGACGTCAAAGAACAATTTAACATGCTCAATAAATGCATTTCTTAGCAGAAGCAAAAGTAAAAAAGAAAACTCTTTTACTAAAATAATCCACAGCTCTCACTTACTCATCCTCTAAACATATTCCTTGGTCATAGGGGTGTTCTGGAACCTACCCCAGCATTCAAAAAACACCCTGGACAGGCTGCCAGTCCATCACAGTAATCAATAGCTGCAGCCCTAAAATATTGTAAGAAGTAAGTCAACGCTGAACAAACACTGTGAAGTTGTGAAATTATCAACATGGGAAATTTAAAACTAGTATTTAGCAGCCATCTTTGATGACAACAGCATTAGTAGTATTCAAGTTTTTAAATACCCATGACAGATACTCCCTATATTCGGGAGTGTTTAGTTTATCCAGCTGTGAATATTGAGAAGTACAGTATCTCAGTATTTACATATACCACACAAGAACTGGAAGTGTTCAGCATTCATAGAAGATCCACTTTTGGTTCCCTAAAACGTCATTCTTGTGAATGAGATGTGCAAATATGAAAAACCCCCATAATGATTAATGTAAAGCCTCTATACCAAAGAAAGTTTTTTCCCCCTAGAAACATGCATCCAAACAAAGAATCTTTTCAGGAAGCTTTATTTTTACCCTTCATTTGTACCCTTTATTTTTAACTTCTTCTTTTTGTTCCTCCTCAGTAAGGTGTTTTTTGTTCTATTCCATCCAGCTGAATTCTGTGGAACAAATTCCAGCAATGACAAAGGCCTGGGTGTCAGTGATACCTCAGAAGGCCTAAATATACCCCATGTTCCGGAGTGGCAGGAGCAGGTGGAGAACGGGCACTGCCAAATATTTGTCCCTCAGGTCCACAAATCTTACAGGTCCCTTTTTTTGGTGGGGGTGTTTTTTGTGGGCCCCGAGGGGTGGGGGTAATTTGGTGATGTGTAAGTGTGCACATAACACCCTGTTCAGAGGCGAAAAGGATCGGGGGGACGCAACACAACCCATATCGGGGTTCAAAGCCAGCTGGTCTGGCTTAATTAATGCAGGACATTATTATTATTATTTTTTAGCATATGTGTGTACGATATGGTGTTTTCTCCGTAGATCAGTGAAGGTTTGACTAACCTGGCCCACAGCAGGAACTGGAGGGTGTGACTTCCTGGGGAAGCGTGAAAAACGGCACGGGTGAGTTTTTCTCTCCCTGCTCTTCCCTTCCTCCTTCCCCTTTGGTGATGAGTCAAGAACTTGTGTCCATGGAAACTTATGGAATTGTAGCGCAGTTCATCATAGAGCGTCATGGTTGGTGCAGTTATGCTGAAAGCAATTATTGGTACTTTGCCGTTTAATATTCTTTATGCTTGGGACTGTACTGCACAGGTAGGATTCACTTGTTTGGGCTGACAGGCTACAACAGCTTCTTAAAACTAGTCTCAAACAGCTGACGTTACAACATTCATAAGCCGTGTAACAGGTGATGTGCTAATGTCCTAAAGTCATACTAAGAATTAATGGCCTTTAGTTTTTCAGAGTCTTTACCGTCATTCTTAATGGTTTGGTATGAGTAGTTAGCACGTGAGGTAAGGCAAGTCTGTCACAGTGCATTTGTTTAAGTCTTTATACTATAGTAGCCGCCCAAGTGACCAGAATCACTTTTACCTTATTTTTACTTCCATAATACACCAACCGAAGCCCAAGAAAGTGTAGAAAGCTGAGGTGTTAAGCTTTAAAAACAGACTTTATATTGGAGCATTTATTTCTTTCTCAGAACATGCAAGACACAATGCTCTAGTCACTGATATGACCAACATTTATAGTTTGCATGTTTTCCCAGGTGGAACAAAACAAAGTTTACAGTGAAAGGATAAAAAAAAACCACTTGACTTATAATGGAAGGTATTTTCCAAGTATTTTTAGATCATTTCTTCAGGTCCATTCATTATAACATTTTCACACAATGTAAAGGGCAGATAGTTGCAAATTATGAAAAGAAAAAAGGGACATACAAGCTTTTGTAAAATATAACATCTCTTATAATGTCAAATGTCTTTTTATGCCTTTTTTTTAAGATGCTATAAAAAAGTGCCAAAGCAATGAAGTGCAAATCAGTAGGAGGAGCTACTCATGTATTTAAATAGTCTTTTAACTCCTTCCTTCAAGCTATACACTGTATATATCGTATAACATCAACAGATGAACCGAATTTGTGAAATAAAGCGTTTGTAACCACCTAGCACATTTAAGCTATATTCGATCGCAAATATTTGCGAACTTTGTGTCTTAAAATGCAAGGATCCATTAACATAAAAAATATGATATCTCATGAATGGGTTAAATTTTGCCAATCGGAGTGCCTTGGCATGATGTTAACTTAAACAAACTGCAAGGAGTTTAGGTACCAACTGAATATACATAAGCTTTTTTGGGGTATGAATTGACCGAACAAATCTAAATGACAGGTATGAAGTTTACATAAGGACCAACTTCCTAGGGCAAGATTATAGTTTAGTGGGTCAAAATAGGAATTTTTGATAGTGAAACATCACAGGTACAAGACTGGACCTAATCAAAGTTCATAAAACCAGCTCAGATTTATCTTGAATTTAAGCTTAAATTTAAATGACTGGCTTAAATGTTGCCCTAATATGCTTGAATATGATGTTAACTTAAGCTAGCTTGCAAGGAATGTAGGTACCAATCTGAAGACGTATAACCTTTTTGGGGTATCAATAACTGAACAAATCTAAACAACAGGTATGAAGTTTATGCAAGAGGTTTCTGCTCTTCCTGCTGAGAACACGTCCACCGCTGTCAAAACTGACTTCATTTGCAGAATGGTTAGGTCTAAAACATCAGTGATTGCTCAGCAGTTCTAATTTCTCCAAAATTCAAGCAGTCGGTATCATCGTGGCAAACAAACCACAGACGTAATCAGGCGGAATTAAATGTGACTGCAATGAATTATGATATAAACGAATCGACTGCAAACAAACATGTAAACCAAGCCCACCCTCCACCCCCGTGAACATGCACGAGCTTTATTTACATTCGCAGAACTATATTTCTGAGGCAGCATTTTCGGAGGAAGCGCCCGCTGACAAGCTCTCTGTCATCTAATCCCTCTCTTCCTGGGTGTTCAGGCAGTGCCATGTCGCACCCCCCTCCGATGCGCCCCTAGGAGACCGAGCCAAGGCAACTATGACCCAGTTTACAAAAGCTCCCCTGCTCCTCATTTGAAAACTCACTCCCGCGCACCCCCCCCCCCCCC
>CM067499.1:13856006-13870560 GCA_034552555.1 Semaprochilodus insignis | reverse complement strand
AACCAAGAGTCATCCAGGTGCTCTGCAAAAACTTCTGCTATTGTTCCAATATCACCTATAGATAATAGCTCAAGGGTTCAATGTAAAAAACTCTACATTGGCAAATCCTGGTCAGTTTGCATAGGTACACCTATTAAGCCTTAAACCCCATGGTCGAATCATGCACTGCAGAAAGGTCTATTTATATTAATCACATTTGGCGTGTGGCTTTGCAGTAGTTACCATCGTTATGTTGCATATTGCAGATCCAGATGCTATGCTCTTAGGTTACACGGCCCGTATTATTGTCTGTCGAAAGAGTATTTCATATTTAAAACAAACTTTCGGCGAGCCGTGACATATTAAACACATGGAAGCAGTTTCATCTCCCCAGCATGGAAAAGTGGAAAAGTAGAAGTATCTTTGTTCCATTGTAATTGCTTGCAGTGAAGGCCCAGTCTGTTTTTTTTCTACTTCATCTCCTCTCTCTTTCTCTCTCTCTCTCTCATTTCGTTTTCATAATTTAATTCTATTATTCCATGTCAGGGGTGTAGTCTAGGCCCCCTTTCGTTCTTTCTTTCTTCCTTTCTTTCTTGCTTTTCTTTCTTCATCTTCCTCACTGTGCCCCTTGGAGAGGATGCCACCACCACGCAGCGTTCAGTTTCCTCCTCTGCTCCACCATAAATCTACAAAACATGAGCGCTTCGCCGCCTTTTGATCTTGGGCTAATCTCTGTTGCCTGCCTCCCGTCTGATCCTGTTTGAATAAGAATGAGTCTGGGGTGATTCTGCTGGCACAAAGAGGTTTAGACGGCGCCCCGTTCCGTTGAGTTGCGCTTCTGACTGCAGTGTCAGGTCGAGTTCCTATACATCTATATTCACAATCGGAACGCCTCTGTAGTGGATGGGCGGGAGGGAAGTTAAATATTCCTGTGAGTAAACGGCCACAAATGGCTTTAGATTCTTATCATCAATCAGGGTTGAGTGCTTCTCACCGCAAACGTGGCTCAGATTTGTTTGGATAGGAAATGATAGGATTTAACCAAGAGGGCTAACAACTAATACCAAAGAAAACTGTATGAAGGAATAAAAAAACAAAAACTGACCCCACTCATATACAAACTGTCATCGTGTCTGGTTTTATAGTCATGAATTAAATCTAGATTTGGACTTAACTGCATTACTGATTGTAAATTCCTTGTAATTTAAGCTCAGCTCAAGAAATTTCAAAAACCTGGAAAAACAATGCAAAGGATGTTTCCACAAAAGAAGAATGCATGGCCGACAATAGCTTCAAATCAAATTAAATTTCTCTTCTATTTAAGGACACAAATGCCATATTGATCAAAAGTTTTGAGTTTATCTGCTTGTTTCAGTGAACTACAAGTGAGAAGTCGTTGCTAGGGAATTACAACATGTATTTGTTATGAACTTTTTCTTCTAACTTCAAAGAGTTATTGACTTAGTCTAAGTCCAGGAAACTTGTCTGATGTGTTTAGCATGCGCATGAAATTATATCTCTTGAGATGCTCCTCCATGCATGCTACATATTGCGAAGCTTTATGCTATAGTATATGGTGTACCACAAAAGCACTATAGTACATATGTTACAGCCGGAGGAGTTCACTGTGGGCAGTGAGGCTGCACTAGCGACAGTCTCTGCAGTACAGTGTCAGACCCGGTCAGGGCTTACAGGGCTCAGGGTGAGAGTAGCTACATGTCAACCTAGACACCCACTCTCCACCATAGCCTGAATTATTCAGCAAGGGGAGAGAGAGAAAGACAGAGAGAGAGAGCAAGAGAGGGAGAGAGAGAGAGAGATTTCAGTTTTCTTTACCACCTGAAGGGTATTGGGAGCAGCTGGGTTAAAGCAGCACAATAGCTCCAGTCAGGAGCTTTCGCCCATACTTATACTGTATTTCACTGCTGTGATGTAGTGGCCAGACAGAGAAAAAGAAACACTGAAAAGAGAGAGAGAGAGGTAGACAGAGAGTGAAAAAGACAAATAAATATAAGGAAGTGAAAAGAAAGTGAGAAATAGAAAGAAAAGTAACTACAAAAGGTCCAGCAAGCATGTGCTTGAACCCCTAATGGAAGAGCCAAAAAGATGGATGTTTAAAATGTTACATTTTTGTGGTTAAAATTCAGGTAACAACTAAACAACATGATAGCAAATTATTAAAAGCCTTGTGCAAGCTCATATGACTGATATAAAGCAACCCCTTTTCCTTACTGTAGGTTAATTGTACAGTATGAATACTATATACTGTCTGCTTCAGTAAGTAATGTATGGGCAGTTTAGTGTTTCTGTCAGGACATGAAGGTTTTTCCACTGCGTGTCCATAACACGCAACATCTGTTCGGGGAACAGCCCCTGCACAAGCTCAGGAAACACCGGTTAGCACCCCAAGTCTAGAGACAGAAAAATGCGGCACGTTGGCATCTTTTTTAGTGTCTACGTTACGTGAAAAAAAGCTGGTGAAACAATAAAATAATTGTGCAGATTTTGCCAAAGTTAGGAGTGAATTACTTTCCAACCATTGAAAAGAGGAAAACTCATTAGAATCGTTTTTCTTTCTTTCTCGTGTTAAGCAACAGACAGACAAAGGCATCTCAGAGCCTAGGGCTAAAACATACAAAGAAACCATCATACCACACTAAAGTGAAAGCGAGGAACTCAGGAAGTTGCAGCAACTTCGTCTGTGAGCATTTGGATGTCTAGCAGAGTTGAATCATTAAGGGTGGTTCTTACTTCTTCACATAAACCCAAATATGGGAAATATATATTACTCAATTTTCCTGTTAATGGAAGATGCTTACTGTACTAAATTAGTATAGTTGCTAAATTCAGACATGACTTTTACTTATTGTACTTACTTGATAATCTCAAAATGTCCCGGAAAGCATAGTTGAATTTAAGATACTTTCACTTTGATTTGTTTATTTTTCATGCTCAATTCTGTTAACAATATTTATAATTAATAAGAAGAGCTTTTCTAGTTCCATCACAAACACAAAACTTTTGTGAAAGAACATAAAAAATTTGAAAGAACATAATACAAGACATGATACTTAATATTTCAAGCTCACTGTACAAAAATCTAGTCATCTGTGACTGAAACATACCTAATAGCATAATACCTCCACATGCACAAATAGCAGCTGCAATTCGATTTGGCTTAGGCTGGACAAGTTTCTGGATGTAGGCCACATCAGTGTTCAGCCACTCTTGCATCAAAGAATTGTGCAGTTGGGCCAGATTGGGTGGATGCCTTCCCTAGCACAACTCTGAGGAGAATTTCCTGAAGACTGGGATTTTTCCCACTGCTGGTAGACCCTTATGACTGTACACTTCCATACACCTGCAAATTCCTTCACACTATGGCCTTTGGCACACCTAATAGCATCTACTGTGCGACCCGTTTCCCACATGTCAAACAAGACATTCACTGAAGTGTACCACCTCTTCGCAATCTATGGATCCCGCCACTCACTCCCCAATCATCCTCATTTAACGCCATCTGCAGGAGCCTGAAGTTGCTACAACCTTAAACACACAAGGTGACAAATTTTTTGTTAGTTGCTGAAACTGATGCCTGTCCTTTAGAAGCAAGGATGGGCTAAAACTTGCGACAAAAAATCCTCCAGTGAAAAATCCAACAGTTTAAGAACATTTAAGAATGTTCCTCAGTAAACAATTGCAAGGTTTTGGGGTATTTCACCCTCTGTATGATAATACCATGAAAAGTTTCAGGTAATCTGAAAAAATCTGTGTGTGTAAAGGCCAAGGTTGAAAACCACAACTGAATACCTCCATTAAAACTGGCATACTTCTCTCGTGGATATCGGGAATATGATACACTTGTCAATAAGCACTGTTTTTTGCTGCATCTACAAATGCGTAACTGTACTCTGCACAGCAGAAGACATATATCATCAATGTACAGGAATATTTCTCTGGGCTCAAGCATAGTGAAAATGTGTATTGTGGACCAATGAGTCAACCATTCAGACTGTGTACAGAAAGAAAGGTGTACCGTGTTCGCCAGGCCATAGAAGAAAAGGACCACCAAGACTGTTACCAGCATAAAGGTCAAAAGGCATGGTCTGTCAATTCATGGGTAACTTGTATTAATAGTCAAGGCACTTTTAGTGCTGGAAGCTATATACACAGTATGGAGCAACATTGAGTATTGCTGTTCAAGGGGAAAAAAACAAGTAGTATCTTCATGGGTGAGTTTACTTTTAAGTAAGTTCATTTAAAGAGCAGTTCTGAAGCATTTACTGTATATTAGGTACTATCATAATGATTTTTTCTCATAATGTAATAGGCAGCTGCTATTCTCTAGTGAAATAGAAAAATAAGTGTAATAAATTTAGAAGCATTTTTTGATAAAGTGCTGCTGTCTAGATTACATGGTTTCATGGACATTCATGCTCATTTCAACATGACAACCCCAGGTGACATTCTGCACATGTTACAACATTATGGCTTCTTAAACATACAGTGCTGGTGCCAGACTTGACTCAGCCACAGATGCACCTCCCACATGTAGCTGGAGAATCTGATATAGTGCCTTAACCTGGCCACATTGTCAGGATTCTGACAGTTGCATTCTGATTGACTATCCACACTTCCCTGTATATATACATCTATGCATCATTTTGCACTGATTTCCAAAAGGAGTCATAGTTGTGTTGTTCAGGTTCATCCTAGCAAACAGCTCTCCACTCATCCTATGCTTCTGTGTTTCCTGAGGGACTTTTGATGTTGCGACTCCATTTTCAAAATCCACTCCATCTATATGTCATGTCAAATAGCAGGCTTGTGATTGGTTGTTTGGCATGTCAGTCTAGTATCCTATTTCTGCAGTAGTAGATTTTTGGCCACCTACCAGACTCTCCTTAGAGAGTCTGGCAATGCGAGATTGCTGCCAGTCTGGCTTACCTGCAGTGGCAGATTATGAAGTCCAAATTTGACAATGAAGGCGCCGTATGGGTGTGTGGCTGAAGGCCGTCTAATGAAGGAACTACCAAAATGTTGCTTTCAAAACTGAATTATTTGTTGTCATCACTTCAAATGATTTCACAGACCCGAAGAAAATGAACCACAGAAACATATGCTTAGTTGGCCAACTATTCATGTTAACTTCAGCTAGTGAAAGCAAATGGGGCATTGTCAAAGTGCTAACAAGCTATTGCTAAAGTAGGAAATCTCTTGGAAGGAAGTGTTCGCAGTCTCGAAATCCAGATGAATTGAGTATCAATACCCCAGAATTCACTATAATTCAATTGGCTATTTTGTTTATTTGAACAAAGGGGTGGACATGAGTGATCAGTCAGTGACCAACTATGAAAAACTAGACCAAAAAATGTTTTTTTAGTGCTGATAACATTAACAACAACCAAAATGGTACTCAGAGCTTTAAGGGATATAATAAGCAAAATGATATAGATGTTCCACAGGCCCAAGGTAGTTTTGAAATGGAATGAAGATGTCATGAACTCAGACTTTCTGTCTCCATAAACACTGAAGTTCTCGTGACCTGCTTTTGCACTTCAGAGATAAGCTGGAAATAGATACACACTAAGCTACCATCTGGACCAAAGTGAAGGTGAATCTAGTATAAAAGTTTTAATCAATCCATATCATGACCAGAAACCTCTCCTAAAGTAAAAGTAAAATATACACATTGCCCACTAAGTAAAACAACTGTGCAGTGTTACGAAACTTTGCAATGTATCACCATATCACCACAAATGTGTCTTATAAAGTCTGACATGCAGTCTTTAGTGATCTAGCTAAACACACCTGATCTAACTAATGAATGTCTTCAGAAAAGCATAATAAAGTGTTTTGGTTACAGTTGGTCAAATTGTGCTATAGTTTAGTTCTGGAGCTATGAAGCTAAAATTGCCAACAAACACTAGATGTCAACAGTCACCAAACACATTTCCATAAATGACTACGCAAAAGTGTCTTTCAACCCATTCAAAATACATCCATTTCTTCATTAAGACTGTATAGACTTGTCCATGTGATTTAAAGGAATTGTGTCGATTAGATTTTTAGCTGAACCATTTCTTTAAGGACCACATTAAGGGTGTTTTTGTACTTGTCCCGAATACACCCATGACCAAATTTGGATTGGTTTGGGGGAGTGGCTTATTATTGTTGGTTTGCTTTTACACACAAAAATTCCATCTGAACTATGGAACGATTGAGCAATTCCATATGTCATTAGCAGTTCACACGAGCTTCGTTTGTTTGCTGCTTTATATCAGCTTACTTGAACAAAAACATATAAATTGCACAGAACAATGTTTTTTTTTGTCTGTTAACAATCTTTTCCTTGCCATAACAAAACTTGGAAAGGGAAATACCATGATAAATTGAAAAAGTCATACAAATATGAACCAATCGTGCATCCCCACAAGCGGTGTCAGGAGAGAACAGCTTCCGCACTTGCAGTACCACACCAGATTTTACTGTATACGAATCCTAGACCAACAACTTCAGGAGAACCAGATCTCACAGATTTTCACACTTGAACAACAATGTACCATTCTCAGACAGCAAGTGGTCGTGGGTCTGGAAACAAGCTGTATATAGATCTAACTGTAATTTTTTCCAACTATGCTGAATATTTACATTTACATTTGTCTTAATACCCTGTTATCAGGCACCACTGGTCCACTGCACTTACTTCTTGTAGAATTAGCATGCTATGCTATCTCTATTATCTCAGCACACACAAACGCAGCACTGTTTCTACTGTCAGTGCACTGTGTTGCCAACAGAATGTCATGCCTCCATATCGTTGCTGTCTACAGAAAACCAAGTAAATTGCCAACTTTACAGGAGAGGGCAAAAACCTAGTTTAATTCTAATGTAAGTCAATGGAACTGTGGACATTTTCAAAGCAATGTGGAGCCGTTTCTGTTGGTCCATTCATCATGAAATTTACATGCAATGTAAACACCTGCTGCTGTGTTCAAATGATGCAACCAAAATGGAGATACGTTTTACAGTTTTTCTTTGGACAGCAACAATATAATGTAGCAGAATGACTAAAATAACATTTGTACATGGTCTTTGTTAAGGAAAACATTGAAATCCGGACCCCACTATTAATTACACCTATGATTTTACTCTATTGCTGAAAATTTGCAGTTGGTTCTTGGTGACACTGATTTCTCTCATTTAATATTGATTCTTTATTAAGTTTAGGGTCCAACACACCTCCAGCACCTCTTCACTGTTCTGACACTTATCTGAGCCTTTTTCAGTGTAAAACATCTTACTCTGTATACCTAACCGAGGTGAATAACACTGTAGGCACGTAACAATGAACTTCGGATATCTTAATATAATGAAGCATCCTATTATCCATGTAGATCAGTGTTCCCAATATTCCCAAAAAGATCACAGTGAGAGTTACTTTAAACATTAAAAGTTAAAATATTATGTTATTTACTTCAATCACAAAGCACACATTGGCTGAAATATTTACATTCCATTTAATTTTTATTGAATTTATAACAGAATCAGTTGTTAAACAAAGTCATTGAAACAGTTCTCCATGATGGACAGGATGCTGCTGCTTCAAGAATGAAAAAGCTCTAGAGCGCCCCTGCTGGTAGAGTGGAATACTGCGCCCTTTTTTAAACGTCTCAACTTGCTTATAAACCTCTGTAGGAGAAAGGCCACAAGAAACACCACAGATACAGCCTAGCCTAATAAGAAGCCTAAACTTTTTTGTTTTTTTCAATTGCACCATGAACGCGTGTGTGAGAAAGTTTTTTTCAGCATCTTCATAGAGGCAGGGTCTTGGGGTGAGTGGGACAAAGCACAGGTGCGTTGACAAGGGAGATAAAGACTTCAGCATTGTTCAGTTAACTAGAACACCACGAGGCTTTTTCCAGAGCCTGGCTTCACCGCTGAAACGAGAGAGGCGACCTGAACAAAGGCACAACCGGCGTTGCGCTGCTCGTGGTTCATCTATAATGAATCAAAGGTGTAGCGTTGACGTGCTGTTTGCCCAACAGAACATGCAAATTACCAAATTTGTCCCACACGAGTCAACACTCTGCTACCTGTGTTCCTCCAACCACACGGTGAGCTGGAGACAACCACAGCGCTGAAAGCAGTTTGCAACTCTTCTGACAGAAGTGTAAGGGAGCCTCAAACCAAGAGATAGCATCGCTTATGAGCTTTCACACTTTAACTGGTGAAGTTTTTTTGTTCATTAAAGATAAGCTAATGTGGTTTTCAGCATGCGTCTAGCCGGGATTCAACAGAATTGTGCTAATGCCCTAAAAATGCTACAAAAATAAGTAAGGACTTGTTTAATAACACTGAGAAACTGGAACTGCACAATCTTACTGGGTAGACTACAGAAGAAACTAAGTCTGTGTTTATGGGTGCTATAATCTTTCTGAAGTCTTTCAGTAGCAATGATTATGTGGGCTGGTGAAGGATTCATCTGCTGACCATGAACATGACTATGCTGTTAATTGCATGCATGTGTAATAATTTATGAGAGTATGCTTTATTACATTATTATAATGCATTTTTATAAGCTTCATTTCAATAGGGATAGAATGCACATCCTTCAGCAACAGCACACCATGCATACATCTATCTATCTACTTGTCTATCTATCTGTGGATACAGAGGCGAATTACATCAGACATACTGCGCTGAAATAAGTTTACAAGTTGCATCTCAATATGGCAAAATGATCTATCTATCTATCTATCTATCTATCTGTCTGTCTGTCTGTCTGTCTGTCTGTCTGTCTACAGAAGCTTATTATTTCAGAGGTACTGCATTGTAATGTATTTAAAAGTTCAAATTTGTACCAATTTGTCTGTCTGCCTGTCTATCCATCCATCTATCAATCTGTTTTTTTTATTATATCTGTCTATCTACTATAGTTATCTTTGTAATGGCTATGAAGGAGAAAATCGTGAAAGGAGAGAGCGGAGGAGGAGGAGAGAGATAATGTAGCGGGGAGGAGACAAGAGATGATATGAGAACAAGTGGGGAGGGGAATAGAGAGAAAAGGAACAAGATAGAGCGATATGTGTGATCTGGCCAGGCTCTAGAGACGGATCTATCCTCAGTACAGCTCTGCTCAGTGTGAAGGCTTGAAGGCTCTGTGGTAGGGTTTGAGCACTTGACAACATTATCAGCTATGACAGCTAGATTGCTTTTCACGTGAGCAGATTACACACACATTTACACACACACACAAACACACACAAACACACACACACACACACACATGCACAAACACAACCACACACGTACACACAGAGTACAAACACACGATTGACGATTTCTGTTTGCCAAGAAAAATGGGCTGATGTTTATCACGCTCCAAGGAAATAAGAGCCTTGTCCTTCTTTCTTCTGCTAACAAAACCCATTTAGAAAACTGATGCTAATAAGACACGTTACATTGCGCTACCGGCCTGCTGGAGAAAAAAAACAGCAGTGCAGGGAGCATCTCTGCCAGACGATAATGCTGGATTATCAAGATGCTCGCTGCTGCTAGATGCAAACAATAAAAACTGAAGCTGAAAGTAACTGGAAAGTAACTGGAAAGTGTATGTACATAGGTGTTTTATGTAGCTCAACAATTCCTGTACAGAACTATATAACATTTTCTTTTTGTCTTTTTTTAATTCAACAGAAATTATAGACTCAAAGAAATCTGCAGGATATTCTTCCCATACTTCCACACAAAGTTCAGTCTTAGAAGCTGACTGCATTTTCTTTGACCTTAGTATTCCCAAACACATTCAGGTGATGTAAAGGTCTGGCTCTGGGGTTTTCAGTCCATTGTTTTGAGAACACCAGCAACTTCTTCATTTGACTTCCATTATTTCTTTTTTTTTTTTTTTTGTCTATCTCTATCTCTCAGTAACAGCTTCTTGAAAGCTTCACATCCTTTCAGACCCCCAGGGTTTGAGTTGTCTTCTAACAGTGGAAGGACAGACAGAAACACCTGTGGATTGTTTCAGATCTGAAGCAAGAGATCTGAAAGATCTCTCAAAGACGAAAGCTATTAATTCTGTGTATCTGATGGTAACAGTTTTGTGGTATACCAAGTTTTTGTACTTAGGTAGTGCAAATAAGCATTTATTACCATATAGTCTCTGTCCAAACTTAAAATAAATCATGATGTTTGGATCAAACACTCCAAAGTTGCTTGAAATATCGAAGGCCATGTTTTTGTCAATGTCACCACTGTGGAGATACTTGTTTTCTTTGTCCAGTGACATAAAATATATAATATATCTGTCGTGCAAAACACTGTCATAAGCATATCTTTTGACATCAGACAAGCCTAAATCTCAACACTTTAAAAGTTGACTGTCAGCAACACAGCAAACAGAAGGTATTCTTAGGATAAGCGTAACACAACTGTTGATTGTCTTCCACATTCTCTGACCTTTTCTTGATTAAGACATCTGACGTATCAGGCTGCAAATTAGATCAGGGGTCTAATACGGTTAGTACACCAGTTTACCAAATCCTACATTCCGTAGGGTGGAAATGCAGCATGCCATGCTGGCCTGTGAGTCACACATAAATACGTCAACAGCGTGCCCAGGAAACCGCCATGTAAACAGAAGCCTGTGGGCCTGACCACAATATTCTTTGTCCTCTCAAGAGATGGCCTGGAAAAGAAGAGCAGTGAACAGGATGTGTGCACAGATGCTGATCTGGAAACAAAACCCTTCTAGTCAATTAAATGTATTGCTTAGAATATGGATTGTAAATCTCCATTCATCACCCACTTAACCCCATAAATCTTAAAGAGTCACACTTACATTGTTCTACTACAGAACTCCAAAACATAAACATTTCAGACCTCATCCACATGTATCCATTTAAGCCCATATTCTTCCTTACTTTTTTATATTAAACAAATCCAAAACGATACACCAAACACGCCAGCATCTATAAAAAGAAATTCCATCCATCCAAGAACAAATATACTCAATAGAGGGAGATAATACCTCCTACAATTTGCCAAAACTAATGAGCTAATAATAACTATTAAGGTAAATCTAATAAGATTTACCTTAAAATAACAAAGAAAAAAGTGACACTCTACCCACACATGTATATTCATCACTGTCAGGAAGAACCTTACCATGGTACCAAAATGCTAACCTGAGCAGCTGCAGCTTCCAAATTGTGTATGTAACAAATCAAGTGCTTTTTCCATCCTTCCGTATTTTTTCAAAAATATTACCCAGGAGAGCAAAACGACCTACAAAAGTATTCGATTCTTGTGGAAGGGGCCTAGTAATTTCTGAAAACATATTTATGCTCCCTTGAAAATAAATACGTCCTTTTAAAACAATGTAACTGTCACTGCCCGCGTATTTCCATGTGTCCTTTTACAATAGTGAGAATCTAAAGCAATACACCCACTAGAGTTCAGTCCAGAGTTAAAAGTCCAAACCACGTTGCACAACTTCATCAAAAGTTATGCCATTTATAAAGTTTGTTCTTGTCGTATTAATAGACATACAGCCCATAAACCAGCTATGATATGGCTAAGGTCATGTCAGTAAAACAACTACTCCTAAATAGAGCTATTTATCACTTTAGCAATGGGATGGATTTTAAGGCAGAATTAAGACAGTAGTTTAATATTCAGGTGAATATTCTAGTAAATTCTAGTAAAATTTATGGTCAATGTTAAACGTGGGTACATACGGAACCTTCTTGCATTCATTTTGTCCATATTTGTGCACATTACCCGGAATCTTACGGATACAGATGAAACAGAGCAGTACTACCAGAACTTGTGAGACCCAACGCAAGTTTCTCTCATTGTTTTTAAAGTGTTTTATGGCCTCATAGACTGCTGCTGCCCACAATGCTCACTTTCTTAGTAGGTACATTATTACGATCTTCTCCACCATCGCCATGTTTATTGGTGTCAGAAACTTTTGACTCTGATCTGCCCTCTAGTGATTGTATTTCTTAGCGTCCATCCCAACGTAAAGGACGCATGGAAGTATATAGGCAGTGATGGTTACAGTGTTTAAAAAGGATGTATGAAAAAGAGTGCACAGTGTGAGCAAAATATTTATAATGGTTACTGAATAATAAGTAGTCTTTACCATCTGAATAAGAGGTCAAGGGTTGGTGAGATTAGCAAACCATCATCCCCCCCACCCCAACCCCCTGCCAAAAAATAAATAAATAAATAAATACAAATCAAAAGAAACAGCCAAAAAAAAAAGATCCAGAGATGAGAGGACAGCGGTAGGCGAAGTGCTATTTGGGCTGAAAGGTAGTGCAATATTTATCTCTCAAGTGGAGTGGATGGAAGCTGCATATGGACGTACCAGTGTGTCCGCAGCTAATAACGCTCTTAGTAGGGCACGTTGCCGAAGGTTAACTTTGATCTGAAGGCTATTGTGAGCTTTGGTGAAACCATATTGAGTCCCAGGCATTGCAAAACACAATGCACAATGAGTTGTTCTTAATGTACTTTTCTTATAACTCCCTTCTGGATTCTGCTAAGCTTATGCATATGCACAAGATAACTCAATAGCAGTGTTTACATATTTAATTATTCCTTTTGTAGTGCTCTTCCCCACACTGAGCATCCTGAACAGCAAACCCCGCTAAGACTACAGGCCGATTCCAGATTCCACCTAATTTAAATGATATCTTAAGTGGCTTTCTTTATCCAGTACGAATCTGCAGTATCTGTAGTTTTTCCAGTGTGAATTCTGTTCTGTAATCAGCTGAAGCCAGAGTAGGTTAAATTGTGGTTACAGGCCTAACTGAGTCCTGTTTTGATTCTCCTTCTTTCTTTTCTGCATTTTCACTTTTCTTTCTCTTTCTCTCTCTGTCCACCCCCAACAGGTGCCGAGCAATTCAAGAGGGTTTTCCTGGCGAAACCTAGCGAGACTACACAAACCACAGCGGGTGGGTCTGGAGGAGGGTGCATTTGAGCTGAAAGAACTGAAGGAACAGTCGTGGTGGGTGAGGTATAAAGTTGGTCTTTTTTGGAAACTTGCTGGAAAGTCAGCTACCAGCGTCACAAACTAAAACAATTTCATTAGCTGCTTCTACAATGCGCCACGGGTCAGTGTCATTGCTTAAGTTGAGTTTAAGTCAGTTTAAATATGCATAGGAAGGTCATCAGGGATGATGTCAGGACTGTAAGGCCTCATGTCATGCTATGGCTGCTGGATCCATGGCCTGCCAGTTTGAATGCCTGAGGAACAGGTGGAAATGCTATTCTACATTGCCATGACTTGTGACACTGAGGTGGTATCCCTTGTAAGGTGACACCCGCAGGTCCGGTTGCAGTCTGCCAGGCACATTAGCAGGTTTGATTAATTCATTAACTGATTTGATGTTTCCCCCCGACTCTGGCTGCTCTGTCACTGTGTGAGTGTAAAGGCGTAGAGAAGAAGCGGGATGTAGTAATGCAATATTTCTGTGAAGAAATATAGAAACAGACGTCAGTGTTGCGGGATTTAAGAGGGAACTGAAAGAACTACTATAATGATAGTTTCTGTTCTCTCGTCATGTTTTTAAACACAGATTCGTTGAATTAGTGTTACTACATTTTCTCTGAGTGGCTCTATATGCAGGATTACTGTCTCTCAGTAAACATCAGCATCAACTGGGGTGTTCATAATTGCATGGACTCACCGAGTGTCATTTTCTCACAAGTATAATATGTGCAAGTGGTTGCTGAAAGAAATGATAGAGACCTGTTGAAAGATGCACTGGAGGATGGAGAGCTCACCAGAACACCACATGCTAAGCTATATCTATATTATCTTATACCTTTATTGTTATCATAATAAAGTATGTCACAAAACAATACAATATGCTTTCTGAACATACTGTATACATCATCATTGCTTGTACCGAACCAACGTGCATTGTAGTCCTTGGAGTCACTAAATAATCAGTCTTAATCTAGGATATTAGGGGTTAACTCCATCAGAGATTTAGTCTGATATAGTACGCCAAATCTTGAATAGTACTTTTTAAACTGTAGCCCTTTTCTTTTCTCCGTTCCAACTGATCAGATGTCTAAAAACATATATTGTGACATATTATGCATCGTGATAACTTAAATTATTGAAATGTTTGATTTTAGCCGTACTGCCCATCTCTAATACACACTGTTCAAAAGTTCAAATAAACCTACTAAAACTAAAGGATCGACATCATCAGAAGCAGCAGCAGCAACAACAATAATAATAATAACAATGATTAACATGTTTTATCCATAATAATATGCATTATTTATTCAGACTTTCTGGTAATAAACAGTAATATAATTAAAGACATACATAAAGATATATATAATATAAAAAATTATAATAGAAAAAAAATATACAAATTTTACTTTTATGCATCATATGAACACAGCAGCTGCCTTTACAATGTTTGAAAATTGATGATGAATGGACCAACAGAAATGGCAGAAAATCACTTTTAACAAAGTCTGGATCCATTTTCTTACATTCAAAGTCAATTAGCTTTAATCTGTAAAGTTGCCGTTTTGTAGA
>CM067499.1:13777277-13855772 GCA_034552555.1 Semaprochilodus insignis | reverse complement strand
GAGGGGGGGGGGGGGGGGGGGGGGGGGGGGGGGGGGGGGGGGCGTTGGGGGCAGCAACGATAAAATACTATAAATACTATAAAATAGTATATATATAAATAGTATAATACAGTATAATATAGTATATATAGTGACTGAGAACAAATAAAAGGAATTTTGAATGGAAGTTAATTGAAAAACCTTGATTCCAAACAATATTTGGTCCATTTCTACTGACCTTTGCAGCCTTTTCAAATACATAGAACAAATAGAGATACAGACATTAGCACAGTGGCACTCTACCCCCACATGTATATTCATCACTGTCAGGAAGAAACCTTACCATGGTACCAAAATGCTAACCTGAGCAGCTGCAGCTTCCAAATTGTATATGTAACAAATCAAGTACTTTTTCCATCCTTCCATCCGTCCTCAGATGGAAGCTGTACCTAGAACTGAGTTAAAACTGAACTGAACTGAGTTTTCTGAAGAACTGCCCCGAGCTGTTCAATCATACATTAATACTTTTGGGGTCCCGGGTCTCCCCAACCCCCCTCCCCACCCCTCAGGCCCCCCTCTATCAGGTGTGATTTAGGCCTGCTATCGAAGGGCTGCTGTGGCTGAAGCTCGAGCGCGCTGTAAGCCCGGCCCCCTTTCTCCTTCTCCTCCAGCTTCTCCACTAAACCCGCTATTTGTCCCCTCGCGCTGACAGAGAAAGAGAGAGAGAGACAGAGAGAGAGAGAGAGAGAGAGAGAGAGAGAGAGAGAGATACACGCGCGCGCGCACCGATTGTGGGAGAGAAGTGGAGCAGAGCTCACGAGCTTTAACGGCAGCCTCGCGCCACGCTCTCACTCTCTCACTCACTCACTCACACACAGCTCGCGAGTCCGTGGAACACGAAGCTCAGCCTTCAAGCCTCCTGAAGAAGACGAAGAAGGAGAAGAGGAAGAAGAAGAAGAAGAACTGTCCTCCGCACTCCGTGTTTGTACACACCGCTTAAGAAAAGCGAACACTTGTTTTTTTTCTTTTCTTGAGCGTCTCTTTTCTCCGCCGTGGTGGATTTTAAAGTCCCAGCCTGTGAAGTCCACCACCCCGCGGCTCTCTGACGGCTCCTCTTCGCGCGCTGTCAATCGGCAGGACGGTCACTCCACCGGACACTGACTTTCCTCACAGAATGAAGTAAGTGACGAGCACTGACACCCGGCGTGTGTGTGTGTGTGTTTTCAGGTATAGTCAAGGCTGAAGTGCCGCGGACAGCGCGAGCGCGCGTCAGGTGAAAAGAAAGGGCGCGCGCGTTCACTCCGTGTTCCAGTCAGACTCAGCCGCTCTCATCTCCTCCTGGCAGCGCTAACGGAGAGTGTTCACGGGGCTCCCCGGGAATGAATTAGCAGGATGGGACCTAATGTCGCTTTAAACGGGAGACTCACGCGCGAGGCCGCACCTACTTAGCCGGTACAGAGGGAGTTTTCTGTCTGTATGTTTTTAGCGTAGCTAGGCTAACTGTCTTAAACAGCCCGGCAAAAGTTGCTAGCCTCTCAGGACGCGACCGTGTGCGTCACCTGTGTGGCTGCTGGAGCTGGTTTTGCGATTTGCCACCGCTAGCTAGCCACTTCACTCACACCGCTCACTCGCAGCAGATTAAGCCTCATGGTTTTGTTGACGTTTTCCTCCGGAGCGTTGACCCTCTCGTCCCCGGTTAAACCCGCTGTTAAAGGCGCTAACAGGCCATAAATGTCGAAGATAAAATCACTACATGCGAATCTTAGTTTACTTCAAGGCTGTGTTCAGTCATCTCTTCACCTCAAACTGTTAACTCCTATAAAAACGCTAGTTTTACATCAGCGCCGTGTGAACTTTATTCAGCCCGTATTTCCACTTAAACATATTACACCCAGTTTTCTCTCCCTGTCCCACCAGCTCTGCTTTTAAATGACTTGTCTCTTCAGCAGTGGGCTGACATTATTAAAAAGTGATGGTGTGAGAGATCTCTTAAAAAAGCCTCCAACATAAAAGTGTGAGGTCACACATAATACATATTTCAGTGCCATCAGTCAAACCCAACAAACCCAATACTAGTACAGTATTAATTTATTTACCGATTGATCTTTACAACAGCTCTGCTTATTTTTGTCATGCATTTCAACGTCGTTCGGCTGCCGCTGGCTCCCTGACCAACGCTTCTAACTTAGGATGTGAGAATTTGAGATATCCATCTTCGACTGAGGCAAAACGAAAAGACAGTAGTGCTGTAGAGAGTGATAAAAGCTTTTTTTCTTTTCATCTTAACACCAGAAGGCAGGAATTATTACCACCAAGCGAACTGATACTTACAGATAAAATGTAACTTTCTTTCTCGCAAGATACTAAATATAGTTATTTTCAGAGTGTAAAAGTGGGCAAGAATTGTAGAGTCAGTTGCACATATGTTTGAAGGTTTTTGCTGAGGTTTTACTGCATGGGGCAACATCAGCAAACGCTAACAAGACATGAATTGCCTTATTCCTGTAATGGATTAAGGGCTAATACAAATATTGCTTGTAATGTGAAGATCATTTTGGTGTAAAGTTATTTTTTTATTTAGGTTTTTTTTGTGTTAGTAAACATACTGTTTACATGCTTCATTAAACAGGTAACTGGAGAATATGAGAGTATTTAGTGGGTTTATGAATATAATTATTTGACTACTTAGTGAGAACACTTTCAGGAGAACCTCTTTATCTTTGTTCTACAGTCCGAGTACAGTATGTAATACAGGGCATGACTGGAGAGAGAAGCATTTGGTCACTGTATATACTCATATGGCATGGTAAATACATGTTTTGGTATTTACTGTATTACTTGAATGTTTTTCTTAATAGACGTTGCATGGCTGTAATGATTGTAGAGTGCAGGGTCCGGCAGGTATTGTATTTCTGTCTGTCTACAAGAGAAAAGTGACCTCGGATGCACGCTCTGTGTAACTGTTCTGTCACATGCTAAATGCAATCAATGAAGCTGTCCTCCTGAGTGCGTGTCTCACCTGTTGCTCTCCTGGGATTTAGCGTTTGGCTAATCTGCCCAGGAGGAAGGTGAACGCACTCACATGTGAACATGAAGACAGACTGAAGGAGGCTCAGTTCTACACACACAAGCATACGCTGGTCCTCCTCAGACCCTCAGACCTGTCGTCTCCGCGAAATCACTGGGGATTTGGCCTCTGCCGATTCACAAAACCAGCAGTGACAACATGGCCTTACGCTTCCCCCCAAAGAGCGGGATTAGCTCCACACGTGTCACTCTGATTGGCTAGAGGAGCTAAACCGATTGTCAGGGGCACACTTACTGTGTGTTTCCCCTCTCTAAAGACAGCCGAATGCTTGCGAGCACTGATAACATTAACAACCAAAGAAAATTCTCTCCCATTAAGAACTATGCTATATCAATTTAGGAATAAAAGCCATTGTTTTAAAGTCAAATTAAACTGTTAGCAGAAAAAAGGGTGAACACTAAACAATTTTATCCAGTTTATTTAGAGGCCAAATCAAACCAACAAACTTTAAACTCTTACATATGCAGTGATATCTGATGAATGGCATCCTCTTTATCTTTTTAAACATCATGGCTCAACTGTTTAATTGCCCATATTACTCTGCTTTTGAAATGCAGCTTAGGACTAGTTCTAAATGTTTGTAAGGGTTTTGCAGGGTTTACACAGTTAAACACAACAAAAATGTTTTCATTTGCAAATTGCAGACTGGCAAGATCCGCTGCTAGATAGTGAAGTAAATTGCACTTTTCTTGCCCACAGGTAAGGAAAACAGTGTGTTTTGCAGTTTCATGACGGCTTATTTATCTTTCGCACAAAGGCAGGGCCCCTTCATATTGAGTATTTCACAGTGACGCGAGTGAATGAATGTATTAGTTAAATGCGCACAACTTACGCCGTTGCTTGAGCATGTGCGCCTCGCCTCTGCTGTATGATCTCTGACTTCGAGGATGGCGAGGGTTTATTTTTAAACCTTCAAACTGGAAGGCCGACTCATAAGTCTCAGGAGGTTTCCAGGAGAAGCAGGTATTTGAAGGCACTTTAAGAAGAAATATAAAAATGATAAATTCTGTTAGTGTTATACATTATTTGGCACCAGCATGTTTTAGTACAGTACATTTCAGCTTCAAGCTGATGAAGTCCTCAACATTTTATTTATTTTCTCCCCTTTGTCTCATTGCTCTCTCCCCTGTTTCATTTATTAGGCCATTAAAACTGTTTAATCAAGCAAAGAAACCAGCTTGGAGTCAGTAAATTTTTGCCCTTGAATGGCGTGCGTTGGATCTGCGTTAGGGGAACGTGCCCGGTGTCCTGGTTTTGCATAACGACTTTCGCCTTTGCATCTGTCTCTATCTAGTAATTAGCAGTGACGCCTGGCAACTTTTCTTTCTGCGTTAAGTGGAAAAGAGTGTGGGGTTTTTATTTTTTTTTTCGTTCACTGGAGTGTTCGCGAGATCACAGAGGAATAGATCCGTCTTTGATGTTTAATTGTATTGTAAAACACATTTTAGAATATTTCTGCATAACGTTGAGTGGAGGCCTGCTGTGTGCTGTGGGCTCGTGTGGTACCCGCGCGTCTGCTGCAAGATCTGTGTATGCACTTGGGTGGGATCCTGCGAGGTGTCGGTGTGCGTGTATGTGTATGTGTGTGTGGGTGGGTATGTGAGGGAGTTTGGTATATTTTTGTGTGTGTTTGTCTATGCGCAAACGGCGAAGAGCCGTGAAAGGCAGCTAAGTCGACTTGAAAGGGGCCGTGTGACAGAAGAGGCCGTGTGCTACAGACCAAAAGTATGAAAGCAAATGGGGATTTTTAAAGTTTCAAAAATTATTATTATCATTAAGTCAATTGGTCAGCACATTTGGTTTAAACCACAGAGTTTTTAACCAAAATATTTTGCTGGTTAATAGTGCTGTACCGTGATGTATTATATGGGAAAAGCCTTCTCGCTCTTTGTTGACAACAATCTCTTACCATTTTTAATTTACTGCTAATTAAGTCCAAAAACACCTGATCCATCAATTCTCCACCGGAGCCCATAAATGCAAATATCTGGTGTGTATAATCAGAACAGTAATAAAGCAGCATGGATTAACAGGCAGTCAGTTGTACACTATTGCTGTAGACCAGGTTCGTCCAAAGTAGACCAGAAGTAGGCCCTTGAAGAAGTTTTATTGGTCTATCAGAAAGTTACGCTATACTTTCATCCAATGAGAAAACAGGTATATTTAATACTACAGATAACTTATTTTATTATCTTTTTAAACATGTATTTTACTGATAAATATATAGTATAATGTTACGTTTAAAAGCTTGATTTGAAACCTGTCTACCAATAGTTTGGGCATCTCGTAGATGGTAGATGTTAAAGGCCAATGCATTTTGTTCTGTTAAGAAACTCATTGTACTTCAAAATCTTTGGCCTGAACTAACTACTCATTCTGTCTATATGTCCCATGCAGTACTTTAAATCCTGTTGCAGTGTGAGGTGCTTCAGTCTAAACGGTGCTGTATTGCGCTACAGTGGGTGAAGGGCCCTCTTGCTTCCCCCTAAGGCTCCCTGTCATGCATACTCGCTACACTGGGTGGTCTACCAGGGCCTTCTTCTCCTCACCCTGCTATCATCATCTAGAGCCCAAACCACCGTCCCATTTAGACGGGAGCTGAGACTGCAGGCCTGTGATAGGAGAGGACATGAGCAGATAAAACAAAAAGAAACCTTCAGAGAAGAATGAGAAACATTCATTTGTTTAAGCACAGGCTCATTCGTCCCTACATGGAAAAGCCCTCAGGACAGTCTGACTGCTTTTTCTTCAGAGGAAGAAGACTTTGCTAATGGCATACGCACATCTCTTTTAAAACGAAGGTTACTTGGAGAGATGCTTTAGAGGAACCACTTTTGATTGTCTAACTTGACTGTGGAGGCTCTTTAAAGTGCCATTTTTGAGTGCAAAGAATCTTTTTAAAGTTGAATTAACCTCTGCATAATATAAAGCAAAGATATTGCCTAGAACTGTACATTTAAGTCGAGAATCCTTATTTTTAAAAGTGTTTAGTGTCAATGTCAGCAGGCCAGGCTACCATTCAGGCGGTTCGTGTTTGTTTGTTTTATTTTCAGTAGCCGCCCCTGCAAGAAGCTGCTAGCTGAAGAAAAAAAACCCAGCAGCTTAAAACTAGATAAAGTCCAGAGACTCTGGACTACTGTCCATACACCAAATATAGTCTTGAAAAAGCCAGTCGAATTTTAGGCATGTTTCAACAAGGCTTTTCCCAATGCTTATCAGGACCCACCCTGGACTGACTTCTCCCTTACAGGCTCCTAAGTGAACGAGTCTGTGGCCATGTCCCATGACGAAGCGGTGGCCTTCCCGGGCACGACATGCACTATGGTACAGTTCTGGCTGCTTCCCAAAAAATAAAAATAAAAAGAAATTAGAAAAAAGGCGCCAAAGGAAGGAGGCGGGGGGGTTGCTGAAATATTTTCCAGTGAATGTAATTTATCTTTGTCAGTGGGGGCAGCATAGCCCTGTCATTCTGTAACATCCTCCGATGAGAGTGAAGTGGGGGGTGGGGGTTTGGTGGCTGGGTGGGACAGAAGGCCCTCTGTGTCCCGGCCTGGAGCAGCATCCATCTGAAAAGCCGGAGCTGCTGTTAGACTAGCGCAGTGTTTTGCGGGGGATATATTTTTAGTAGATCCTGTCTCCACAATAGGCTCGGAGGTGGAGGTCCTCACTTTTTTCAAAAAAGCCATGACGTAGTGTTTTTATCACATACCGTATGCTCGCTCGTTAGCAGGCACTGTAAATGCTACAGCAGCTCCTCAGGGACAAAAAAATGACAAGCCTGAATCTGGATCGTGCCGGGTTCTATGCAAACCGAAGGGAAGAGAGTTGCCGAAGTTTGTTCCGTTTGCTCAGTAATTAGTGGAGTACCTCTGCTCTGACACACCCACTTTAACTCCTGAGTGACTTGTTAACCCCATAAACTCCGGACTTAAATTCCTTACTAACTGAAAAAGCTATAGTGCACTGTGAAAACATCATGCAATGAAAAAAGTAGCGAAAGTAACCTGGTTGCCCTAAAAATTCAGTTTGTTGAACTTAGAATAGAGCGTTAACAGAACAATATACTGTGCTTTACATTCTATTAACTTTTATTTGAAGTTCAGCTAGCTCAAAATTTTAAAGCAATTGTAGTTTTTTGGTACTGTGCCTTTAAGACAGGGTGTATAACTTGGATATGAACCTTTAGGGCTCATTTGGCTGATTAGTTGGGTCATGTGCATTAGAAATGCAAAATTGTGCAGGACAAAGGTACCCCAGGACGTGTCGAGTGCACTAAAGTTCTGGTGAATTTTTCAGAGGATTTGAAGCCTTTGCATATCTGTGCTGTCTTTAGGAGCACTTCGTATGGTGCTGCCAAAGCGCACACGCGTGTGTGTCTTTCCATAGTCATCTGCACCTTTCTCAGCGGCCCTTCCTGTCAGCGCAGAAGGGGGGTCCAGGGTGGTGCGAAAAAAAAAAGAAAAAGAGACATGAGGTAGTGGACACAATCGGTGGGAAAAAGGAGCAAGGAAGTGAGGGAAAGAGAGAGAGAGAAAAGCCAGGTCTGAGAGGTAGAGGAGAGAAAAGGAGAGGAGAAGGTGTGTGAGGGGCTGGCGTTATGACACTTCGTGCCTTTGTGTTTGGGGTGGCTGCTGTACAAGCCCCTTCAACAGGCTGTCACCTCCCAGCCCCGTCAAAACGAAGCTGCTTCAGTGCTAGCTTCCAGCTTTCCCCTTCAGGTTGCTTTACTCTCAAATCTGCACAGAGTGGGAAAGCAACATTCACTCATGCTGTCTGATTTACCCGTAGAGGTCTAAAGTTATTACTTTCAAATGTACTTTCACATCTTTAATCGCATGGAGTTACATTTACATTCGGTTTGGCATGTTCAAATCGCTTTTCTGACTTTATTTTAAAAAGTTTACTTAAAAAAATATATATTTTTTTTCTTTGTACAAAATGAGGCACTTAACAAAAAAATCAATCATCAAATTAAAGTCATAATAAAATACCTTCCCTTCTACATATAAAATGTTCGAGTCAGCAGTTTCGACAGAATTTCTCAGCTTCTTTTGGTAAGCGATAGATGGAAAATGATCACGATCGACTGGTGATGATTGAAACTGAAACTTCAGGTTTTATTCATTAATTAAGATTTTAACTTTAGACTATGTGCTATTTTTTCATATATTGCAATTAATAATACCTGTTTATTTAAAAAGGCCATTCCCCTAATTCTTCAAAATTCAGAATTTCTGTATGCATATAAACAGACCATTCAGAGCATTTTGCTGTGTGCGCTTCTACCGAAACTCTTTATAGTGGTGGCGAAAGGAAGCAGGGTTCGCAAAGTTTAATTATTTAAATGACCAACGAATGTTCGAGTTTTGTATGGAATGTTGAAGATGTAAAAAAAATGTTTCTTTGCAAATCTTCTCATAAATTAATGTTTTAGACATCGTGTGGCCTATTCCGAATCATTTTGTATTGAAACTTTACATGAGGGAGCTTTTAGAGGCATCAGACGCTTCAGACGTCTGGTTTCTGTGACCACCACTGTGAGTGATTCTGACTCAGTAAGTTTCTCTTGAACAGAGCATTTGACATCAAATGATCTTGATTATTTATTTATGCAGAAACTTCGAACAAATTGTCCTTTATTCTTATTCAATGTCTCAACACAGGCAGTTCGTTCACATTTTGTGTTCATGTGGTCTGATTCAAAATTAAAGAGTTAAAAGAGCTATAACACAATAAAAGCATTTGAGTTAACATGTCATTTTTCAGAGCACATGTGAGGTATGTTGTTACAAGTGTAACAAATTGAAAGGTCTGGACCTGGTGATGGGATTAAGTTCAAGGGGTTAATCTTGATTTGTGTGTCTTTTATCAGATTCAGATGGCTTCACTTTGTCAGTCGTTGTTCACGTCATTATGCTAAAATAACGGAGTGGGTGGATGGCGGTGGTGGGGGGAGACAGTGGGTCTACTCTAGCAGACGCCCAAAGCATGCTTTTACATGAAACATGATTCATTTAAATGCAGTCTTTTTTTTTAAATTCAGAATACGCTGAAGAAGGGAAAGGGCCTTTCTCAGCGTGGATTTGACTCCATCAAGGCTAACTCACGCTCCATCCTTCAAAACCACTGCTTTAAACTCTTGGTGCCCGCTTTCTTGTCTGTGTCATTTCTTCCTTTGCATTGTCTCACACCGAGCAATGGAAAAGAGTGGGCAAATGGCTTATTAAAGATGTCTCCTTCTCTCCATACTCCTAAAAGTTATTTTTTTTTCTTTCTTTCTCTTTCTTTCTTCTCTACGGTACCGTGTGTTTACTTTGATGTATGACTTTTCTTCCAGTAGTTCCTCCAAAGTGCAGCCAATGATGTCATTAATTTTATTACAGATGCACTGTCTGGAAAAGGAGAGAAGAGGGGAGAGAGAGAAAAAGAGAGAGAGAGAGAGAGAGAGAGGAGAAGGAGGAAATGTGCAGCGCAGAGTTGTATGCATAATGAATGAGAGCAGCACTTCATTTGAAACTTCAAGATTTGCTGGGAGACCAGAGAAGAGAAGAGGGGAGAAAGAGAAAGAGAGGAATTAAAGGAGGAAAAAGAGGGAGAGGATGAAAGACAGAAAATAAAGAGAGAAAAAAAGAGAGGAGAAGAGAGAAAAATGTAGAGACAAAGGTAGGACAGAGACTGAAAGACAGAATAAGAAAAAAAAATAGGCAAAAGAAAGAGAGATAGGAGAGAGAGTGAGTAAAAGAGAGTGCTAGTGAGAAAGAGAGAGAGTGGAGTGAAAGAAAAACAGAAATGGAGAGAAAGAGAGGGACCTTTCTTTCGCTTCGAATGAGTGGACTTGCGGAGGTGGCTGCATTCACCTGCAGCTGCTCCTCTCGGCTTCAGTGGAAAAACAAATAACCTTGTGCATGTGTGTGTGTGTGTGTGTAGTGTCCGTTCAACCCTGTCGATGGTGGGGGAGCTCCTGTGTGAGTAGTTTGGGTGACACAGTCGTGGTATTAAAGTTTTGTTGTCTGGCTTGTGGCCCACGCTTCCTAAAGAGTGCCGTCCTGACAGAAATAGCTCAGCCATGAGATTGACTTTTCTCCTCATGTTTGCTCCCCTTGTCCCCCGTGTGTGTGTGACGGTGACTGTGTGTGAGCTTGCAGTATTGTTTGGGTTAAAAATGGCTGCTGTCTTATTTTTGGACCGGAGCGCCTCACAGGTTTAAAAATAGCAAAGGAAGTGAGGGAAGATACCTGCCGAGACTCTGGCTAGCTTAGCAGTCCCACTGACGCCCAGCATCCATGCTACTCTCTCTCCCTCTCTCTATCTCTCGCTTTCTCTCTCCCTTGTTTGATGCGTTGGTTTCACCAGGCAGGTACATTTTCGGTGGACACTGACACCTATATTATTTGTTATATATGATTTTATATACGGTGAGGTCCAAAAGTCGGATACCACATTGAAAATCTGAGAATTTATTTATTTATTTATTTTTACATTTTGAAAAATATTAAAAGTTAAGAAAAATAAATTGAAGAGACTGTGAACTGTTTCACTATTCTAAATTGAAATGTAAGCAAATTTGTGACCACATTTATTAACCAAGTCACGACTTTCCTATAAACGGTCACATTGTTTGTACTTTTATCTATCTATCTTTTCCACTGACGCTCTAAAGAGACGACGCTCAAGCGCATTTAAGCCACACATTAGAGGCTTAAACTTTTCACAAACTTATCGAGTTCATGCCAGCTCAATTGCACACTGTTGTTAAACCAATTGGGAGAAATTTATGTAAATGTTTCACAGATTGTACTTTTCATTCAGTTATGCTAATAATTTGTAATGAAAAAAATGTTGTATTCAATTTAAAAAAGGAATTACTAATCCCACTGTGTGTATATATACATTTTATACGATAAAGTCATGAAGTAACATCTTAGCTGGCTGTAAGCTAGCACCTGTTGGCCAAAGAGAAAGATGGACAGTCAGACAGACAGAAAACAAACAGACTGGACACACTTCCCCCTCCCATGTCTTGTCCAACCAGGAAATGGAGATAACGCAGTATGAATACATCTCCTATGGACTGTATCCTTACAAGACAAAACATAAGTCACATTGTTGCTGCTTTGGAGGAAAAAATGGTCTGAAACTAGCTTAGTAATTCAGGTTCTTCTAGAAGCTCTAGCCTGGCAAAGTGGTTCCTCATGTCATTCCCCAAGACAAGAAATATCGACAGTGAGATGGCTACGTATTTCTGAATCCACTTGTGCTTCACCTGGAGATGCCCCGATACCTCTTTCTTTTTCTTGATACCGATATTTGAAATGAGCATCGGCAAATGCAGATTGAATAGTTTTCCTTTCAATACTACTTAAAATGAGCTATGAGCTATTTTTTCAGGGAAGCAAAGGTTCTAACTATACAACTGCTTATAACCAGTGCAATACCACATTTAGAGGGCAGCCGTGAGTTATGTTAGTTTATTTGAGCTTGGTTTGTTTCTGTCATCAGTTGGCAATGACAGGTATAAAGCCAAATAGATAATACGGCAATTTGGCCACCATATACCAAAATAGACAATTAATTTGCTCATCGCAATGACTTGTCTGACTCTTGATCATCAGCTAAAGTTTCATTTTTGTGACAAGCCTACAGCCGCATTTCCTGCTGATATCAGCCCAATGCCCATACCCACCGATACTGATATGCAATCTCTAGTCTCACCTTTTACCACCTTTGATGATCGTTGTCGGTGTTTTAATCATAGCTAAGCCACATCGTTCTAGCAGGATGTGGAGGTGGTGGAGGTGTCCAGGGGTAAAGGCCATGAACAAATGCACAAAAACTCCACAGAAAACAGCAAGCCTGGAGTAAGTGTCATAGCTGTGGTCACTGTGCCTATTTAAAAAGAGCGAGCAAGCTCTGTGGTCCGCTTAATAGAGAAGGCCTGATCTTATTAGCTAGAGCATCTTTAGCCAGAAAAGGGAAGTGTTTGTGCCATGCTTCACTGTGCAGGCGAAACCGTTGTCTTTTCATGCTAATTAAGCAGTAGCCAACCAGATGAGCTTTACAGACAGCCTCCATTTACAGTCATATGCATATGGCCACCTTGGTCAAATGACATGTTCTGTTTTGTTAGTGAAAAAGTCCAGTATCAGCAGAGAACACATTTTTGCATATTCAGTGCACACATACAGTTTATTCGCTAATATGTTGAACTCAGCAAACAAATGGCAGTGTTGCAGTACAATTGGCAGGAAATGCCTTATTTAAAATTGTTCCCTTCAGAGGAACAAACAGGGGTCCTCAAACTTTCTCAAATCTTTCTATCTATCTACCCCTGTTTTTGTGTTATTAATATGGCAGCTTATTGTGCTAAAAGGCCACACGCAGAAAGCCACAGGATTGTTCTCACCACACATACGTTTTTTAAAAACGTACTGTTCTTCAAAATGCTGCCACGCAGACTGTCGATGACCCATTTCCAAGATGGTCGAGAAAACAAGGAAGAACAGTGGAGAAATCCATGGGGAGTAGCCTACGCTGAGGTGCACATGCGAGAGAGAACGTAAGCGCGAGAGAGATGATGGGGGGTGGGATTGTTAATTTTTAGTGGAAAATGGATGTGAAAAACATTTTGATGTTTTTTTTTTTCTTTTATTTCTTCCAATTGCCCTCCCCTTTTCCTGAGACCATAGAATATCCCCACACCCACCTCTCATCTCCCTCCTCCACCAGCGAACTCGGAAGAGAGGCGCTGGGAACATTAGCATGGATTAAGCTTCCGCAATAGCCCCTCGCTTAATTACACGTGTAATGAGTTGTTTATTTGGGATAATGCGCAGCAGGAGCAGCGGGCCGAGTGCTGCGGCCCAAAGCAGACCCGGTGGAGAGACAGGGATGAGACAGAGGAGAGACAGAATAGAGAGTTGGAGAGAGAGAGAGAGACAGGGAAGGATCTTCCGATGTGGGCTCAGAATGAGGGACTGCTTTTGAGGAGGAGAAGTGGAGTAGGTACTTTTTCGACGGCCTAGGGTCAAACAGCCTTAGGATTTTTCTCAGGGTGGAGAAATAGAGAAAAAAGGGCCTGATATCTTGGAAAACACACAAAAACAGAAGGGAAAGCAAAGTTCGCAGAGGAGGGAAAGGAGGGGAAGGGAGGGATATGTGCCCGGCAGTGGAGTAAAAGGGAGTGGAAAGACTGTGGGCGCGAGAGAGAGAGTGAGAGAGAGACAGTGAGAAAGAGTGAGAGTGTGAGAGCAAGAGTGAGAGTGTGAGAGAGAGAGAGAGAGAGAGAGAGAGAGGCAGGCTCTGCTATCATTAGCCAAAGGGGACAGGCGAGGTTATGTGAACGGTGCAGCTGGAGAAGGAGCTGAGGGAATTGGAAAGGGCGAACTGTTGGGCTGCTTGTGAACCGACCNGGGCGAACTGTTGGGCTGCTTGTGAACCGACCCCCCCTCCCTGCCCCCCCAACCCGAAGCAGCCTGCATTTTCCCAAAGCACCCCCCCTCACACACACACCCACCAACCCCCACCAAAAAAAGTAGCAAAGATGGTGAGGATAAGCTTCTGCGTCTGGAGCAAGACTCAGAAAACACACGCACACATAAGCACACTGTTGATTTATACACCGTTTTGGCCGTAGGCACTCGCTTCTCCTTGTTTTCTTTCCCATCCTTATCAGCCCCATCGAGAAACAGACTTTATTCAGCAAGAGCTGGTGATTAGCGTCAAAATAACAGTAATTAGAAGGGTGATTATTTTTGATAACCCTACCCCTGCCCCCCTCCCTCCCCCCATGTAAACAAATGAAAATGCAGTCACCCCCTTTTCCTTTTTCAATTCTTCCTCCAAGCTGAATTTTATTGTTTGTTTGTTTGTCTTGCTTATCTTTTTTTTTTTTGCTTTTTGTCTCCTCGTTGAGCCATCGCAAAGTGAACGCAGGAGAAGCACGAGCCGGTTTAATCCAGCACGATGCATCAGACTGACTAAAAGACCCAAACTTTCCCTGTCACCCTTTTGTGATCACATGCGAGAAAAGAAAAAAGCAGGCCCGCCACAGCTGCGAGACACGAGAAACACGCAGCAAAGGAAGCTATGCAAATGTGAGCAGGCCCGCTACCGTATCCAACAACAAGGAAAAAAAAACACACACACATACACACACACACACACACGCACACACACACACACACACACACACACACACACACACACACTTCACAAGCTACTCCTACAAAAAAGAGACAGAATGGAAGATATGGAATATTTGAAAGGAAAAGGGAGATAAAATGCAAGTTGTAGAAGTTTTTTTTCCATTTTAGAGGAGGAAAAAAGAAGAAGAGGTGGAGTTTAATTGCAATGATGTGTGGCACAGTGTCAGCGGAGAGGGTGAAAGATGTCTTGGAATCAACGATACACTGGAAAAACAGGGAAATACACCCTGACAGGTCTTCTCGTAGCAGCCCCACGTTGTTTGGCACATCTTAAAAATAGCAGTGGCAGAGGTCATCTGCTTGTGATCCACAAGCTTGAGAAAGAGTCACATTGAGTATTTCTGTGGACATTGAGCTCCAGTCCAAGTTTCTTCACCACATTCAGCCACCTTTTCTCCCTCTCTGTGCCTCATTCTCAGGGGTTAAACAGCGACACAAGTTTATCAGATTTGGCCGGCGCTACTCTTCTCCTCGCCTCCCTCACGGGCCTTGAGGGTTTTTGTTTTTCCCCTTTGAAAGTTCGGGCCAGTTTGATTCGCTGCAGCTGGAGTGGACTCTTTAATCACAAGCTATCTTCTTGCTGGTTTACCTCCACCACCCATTTGCTTCGTCACCTCCCTCCCCTCATAGCCAAGCCTCCTTCTCCTCTCAACGCATCTTAATTGGTTGCTTTCTGTGACAAATTATGAGGGTCTGCTTTGATGAGGTCGGCCCGAGCCGCTGCCTGAGTTGAGTGCACCCGACTTTTGCCAGCGCCTGCGAGCTCCTCTAACCACTACAAACAGGGCAGAAGGAGAGAAAAGAGGAGGGGATGTGGATGCGACGGTCTTGTAATGACAGGCTTGAGATAGGATTGGCCCCTTGGCTATGGCCCTTGAGGTATTTCAGACTGCTTTTTTTAATGGCTCATTTATGTTTTAATTTTTTTGCCCCAGTCATATACCTCAATATAATGTTTGCTAATTTTGCAAAACTGATGCCACAGAAATCTGCAGTAAATAATCACAAAAAGTGGTTTAATTTGTACTGTGCCCAATCCTGACCAATCACAGATGTTCCTTATAAAAGTTTACATCCCTAATTTCTAATGTTCGTATCATTTAGCCATTCTAAATGTTGTTTGGGTATATTATCAATGATGGTCAAAATAATATAGCCCAATCACTGAGTATATCAGGGGTTCAGATTATAGATTTTATAGATTTTAGAGTATTTTAGAGAATTTTATTGATTTTTTATTGCAATTGAATGATAGTATGACTCTTATTAGAGACAGATAACTGACTCATTAATTGACAATAAAGCTTAAAAAACCCAAGCCATAAAAAATTGAGTACTGTAAAATACTTTATATATGCACACTAATTAGTATATACTGAGACATCTACTGAATACAGTATTAATGTGCTAAAACCTTAAAATGTGCTCTTTCTATAGACTGTAAAACATAGCACTGATAGGTGAGGCCAGCTATAAGCTTGTACCAGAAGTATATAAGACATACCCTGAAAAAATGTCTTTGTTTAAATCAAGGGTTGACAGATATTACATATTAATGGTTATATGACTAAGAATTAGTTAAATCATTGAGAAAAAAAGTTGTAATAAAGTTCTATTCTAAAGTTCTAAAATAATGTTCACCACTTATTATAAGCCCAAGCATAAACGAAATTAAATGCCATGGACAGCGCTAGCTCTGGCTTAGTGTACCTTAGTAGCTGTCAAAAGCTTCTCTGTAATTAAGCACACTCATATGTGATTTCCTCAAACCACCTTCAGTCTCTCTGAGAGAACATGGACAAAACCCTTTTGCAAAAATTGTGGTCTTATTGTGGGCGGATGTTTGCTTTCGACATGTTTGTAGTTGCTCTATCGTACTTTCAAAAAGCGTTCCCGAACACCACTATTTTCCATCGCTTGGTTGATTATTAGCAGGCCTGTAAAACTGGAAACCGTCACCTATTGCATATTCATGTGTACAGTTCCAAAAGTTGAATCTCACAATCACAAATGTAAACATTTTTATTGAGAATGAAATTAAATAATATTTTTAAAAACTAATAACATTACTTTACCAATTGTTTATTTGGCACTTAACAGTCAATCACTTATTCATTTACATACCTAATTTCTAAGGTTCATATCATTTAGCCAATCTTGACAAAATGAGCCATTTCAATGTATAATGTGTATATAGATTTAGACTTATAGTATATAGATTCAGTATATAGATTCAAGTGTTCTGATTCACCATGTTAAACTGATGAATGTAGTGGTGTGAGGGGAAGACTGGAGTGGAAGCAATGTTTGATTTGTTTATATTATGCCCAATTGCTATTGGACAGGAAGTTGGGAGGAGGGGGTTGGTGGTGCGACTAAAAGAGAAATTGTGCAAGAATGGAATCACAAGTGCGAGAAAGACACGGAAAGGAAGGGCAGAAGTCCTGGCCCTCTCGCTTAGACAAAAACCAACTGCAACAATTGTTTCATGATGTGAGATGTCAACAGTGCAGCAATGGTTCCACCAATCAGCCCAATCAGTTTGAGGTAACTCTGAATAAGTGTGACATCATTTCGGAAAGCTGGAGACGATGGGGATGACTAGGAGTTTTTGAAGCAGGAGAGTTTGAGAGGCCGTCTAGGCTAAAGCAGCTGTTCTCTCCTTTCCTTCTCGCTCTCAATCTGGGTTACTCGGTTTTCGCACAGAGCTTTGGGACCAAGACGAGAGAGAGAAAGGAGACAGAAGGAGCGAAAGAGAGAGAGAGAGGGAAAAAAAGCTTAGGTCGAACTTATGAAGGACATCCTGGTTAAAGTGCTATGCCTTTGTATTTCAGCTCTTTGGTAATACTCTATTTCTTAGACCAAATGGTCTGCATAGATCACTTTAGAATTTTACTGGTCTATGATCATGTTTTTTCCCATTTCATATTTTAATAAACAAGTTTGCTGTAATTATTAGTGTTTTTTCTCCCAAAGGTCTGATTCATATGAACCCTCAGGATGTGGTTCAAGCAGGTGTAGATTTTGTAAGGGGGTGTTGATGTGGTAGATTATCTTAGCCTGCCATATTGATTACCATCTCTGGTCATTGAGGCCGCCGCGCACACTCATTTTGAAATATTGTATGGTCCATTTGAACCTGCCCCCACATTTCTATAAGGCATTTCATTTGCTTGCAAAACAAGACAAAGGTTAACCGGAAACTTACATTTCCATTCGTGAAGTACCAACCAAAACTGCCCTTTAATTCTGAAATAATAAAGTTAATGGTGGGAATACTGTGATGGTATATTAATAAATGCATTAAAAATTAGTTTACTGTGATGCATTTATGTTGCTGTTTGACATGCCGAATATACTCTTTTGAGGGCAAGGAGTTTATATCATTAACAAATTTAGAAATTACTGTCACATCGCTTTTCAGATTTGTTTTCAGATCACTATGGATGCACAGGAAAAAAAAAATCATTTCTCCACATTTCTCTTCATAAAAAAAGAGCAATTACTGAATATGCTGATTGATCAGATGCACGAAAAGAAGAGATTGCTTAACTTCCTTTTTTTTCCACTCTCCCTCTCTGTCCTCTTCGGCGGCCTTCAGAAGAGGGAAGGAAAAAAAAAACTGTTATACGATTTCAGTAAAACACTTCAGCATCAAGTGCCTCAGTAGCTTACCGTACTTCGGCACATGTGAAAAAAAATCTGAAGAGAAGGAAAGAAGGGTGGGGGGGTGGGCGGGGAATAAGGAGAAAAAGAAGAGGCAGAAGAAGTGTGTTGGCACCCGCTCTCGGTCTACGAGCCATGTTAGCCTCTAGGCTTAATTGAAGCCAGGAGGGAGCGTTTAATAATTGCTGTCAGAAGATCAAATTTAATTCTCTTTTTCACAGGACCGCTGTAGGGTAGGGTGAAACAAATTGTCATCGGAGATTTCCAAATGAACAAAGCTTTTAATTAGTCTGATTAGAATGCCAAGGTAGAGAGGGGGCAGAGGAGGAAGGAAGTTGGGGGTGGGGGGGCAAGTGCGATGAAATAATCAGAGGGCCATCTAGGCGTGCTACTGGCTGGTGTGGCGCGGTGACCATGTGACTCGGCCTGCAGACACGCCGCAACCCCTGAACACGGCTAACACCGCTAGACGCTGTCATCCTCCGTGGAGAACATAATTGGGCGAAGATGTCAGGCCTTTGTCTGTTCCAAGTGACATAGCTCTGGGCCGTGAGCATAGGGAGGTGATTACTCACCAACCAAAGATGTGCGCTGCTTGTATTTATTTCTTTATTTCTTTGCTTTTTTTCCCCTCAACCATTTTTTTTCCCACACAGCATCAGTAACCTGTTAAAGACTATAGATTTTGCTGTCATTTTGCTATAGCATTTACATGTAATGAAATAATTGAGGGTGTAGTTATATAATTACACTTATGTTAGATTTTTGAGTTCTAGCTTCAATTTGTAGCTTTTTAATATGTGTTTCAGTGTTCAGAAATATTTGAAACATGGCAAAACTGAAAAGAATGTCAGTATGTAACTTTTTCTTAAGCTCTAATGCTTTCCGCCTCTACTCAATACAAATGTGGTTTAACAAGAAACTTTAATATTTACATTTTTGACAGATTTCCTATGAATCAAAAATAAGGCTCATGTCCTACATTTTTGTATTTTATTACTCTAAACTCTATTTCAAAAAAGGTTGGTTTTAGCGACTGCAAGTGTTAAAGGGGACTACTAGAATAGATTTACATAATTCAGTTTTTCAAAACACTAAAACCGATTTGACTTTCTTATCTCTCTGTGTGTTGTGTGATTGTGTGCCAAGTGTGGCAGTAGGCAGTCAGTAAGGATTGTGTTATGAGATGATGTCACCTTGAAACAGAGGAAAAGGGCTGGAATTCCAATGAAGCCTTTCAGGCAGCTGAGAAAAGTGGTTTCTGTGGGAGAGAGCTTCTTCCTCTGCCGTGTACTAAGCTATAACCCACTAAAGAAAAGGGAATGAATATAGAAGCACAATCATTTTTCAATTCATTTTATACATTTGCTTGTTGGGGACAGGGTTGTTTCTGCTTGAGCTGTTGGTCAAGTGATGAAATCAACCAGAGGTATAAACTTATCATGAGTCTTAATTTCCATACTGGACTCGAGCAGTGCTGTGGTTGCACCTGGACCTTAAGCTGCTGCGCGTGACGTGGCAGTGGTTAGACATTTGCTGATAAACACAGCTCTGCTCTTGCAGATGTGTGAGGAGGGGGCCCTGAACACACAATTGTGGTTCTTTATTCAAATCACAGTGTCTGAGGACCCAAGCATTTATATGCCACTGTAAATGCTGCAGGATACATAACTTGATCATGATCTCTGTGAGCTCAACCCAGGAGCCTACGACCTTCTTGCTTTCTCTTTTTTCCATGCCTTCGGTAAATTTCAGTTCTCCTTTCTTTGTACACTTTGCTTCCACTGTACCAGCTACTCATCAGGAAGTGTCTATTTGGTATCTTCTAGGTACTGTAGTCTACAACGTGCAGGCTCCTCCACCAGCTGCAGTTTCTGAGAACCAGCCATATGCTGTACCATTTTACAGAGCCCACTTCATCAAGCTGTTCTGAAGGCTCTGTAGCACCCAGTTTGTACTTGTACACTTCAGCTGAACACCTGTTCTGAAGAGGACAGTTATCAGTCACTACTGAGCTCACCCATTCATATCTCGAAGCCGAGCAGCTGCCTCCTCCCTGCCTCTCTCCAGTTGACATGGTGTGTCGAGCCACGTTGTCCTTGGCCCGCTTCGTAATAGCTAATTGACAGACGGCTCTCACCTGGCCCTGTTTCGGCTTTGGTGGGCCGTGGTCGCTGTTTACCAACCGAGTGAGGGACGCGACTGCTGTCAGCACGCCTTCATCGCCGTTTCCACTCCTTTCGCTTGGTTGTGCGGCAACATATTTGCTAACGCAAGGCCATATTCCAGGAATTAACACCATTTCAGACAGAACAGTCAAGACAAGATTTTTTTTTTAGTTTGAGATCTGTTATAAAAAATATATATGCGTATACTAATGAGATGAAGTATATACTTTAGATAGGCTGGATCATCAGTTTAGAGATTTCTCTCTAGACATTTGAAAAACAATCGCTTTAACTACAAGTAATTGGCTACCTAAACTCTGAAATGCGAGCAAAGCGAAGGATAAACATGTCATTTACTTCTCATTTGATGAAATGCCGAGGCCTGAAGCTATTTGATAAAGACAGGGTTCTCTTCAGGAGACATCTGTGGGCTGGCAATGAAGTTCAGCGTTATTTTAACAAAATTTACAGCTGATTGCGGGGAGAGACAGGGTTGAAGCATTGCTGGGGAAGGTCCCTGAAAGAGCACTCTGTGCGATGTAAATGAAACCTCTCCTTTTCCATCGAATGCCCTAATCTCATGTAGCACCTGAAAAGCGCCATTCACCGAATGCAGCCCAGCAGAAATACAGTTCATCCATAATTTCACACATTTGCTAATAAAGTCTCTCATTGTGGAATTTCGTTATTTCTTGCTTGTCTTCTTTATGGGTTGAGGTGAAGTCTAGGTTTTGGGGGTCTGTTTAAACAAAAACAAATGCCTGTGGGTTTCCCAATCAGAGAAAGTGATTGTATGATACACTGAGGGAGGCTCCATGGTGCTGGAGATCTGCTGATGCAGTGAAGTAGTTTTGGATGATGGTCTCTTGTGTTTAAGTTCTGGCTATAACATTGTTGTCCCCATTGCCCTCTTGGCCCAGAATGCTTTGCTTCTAGTGCTTGCATCAGAAAGTGGCCGTTTGTTTACGGTCAGCGGTGGCGGCAGCAGCCTCAGCTCTCTTTCTTTCTGTTCTTCTCTTCTTTTCTTTCTTCTTTTCTGGCCGGGAGAAGGAAGCACAGGAGTTTTGGTTCCCATTTTGTGCACTCTGGAACAGTTTAGGAAAGGAAGCACCTTTACACCTTTGATTGTCTGTGGTTGCTGATGTCACATCCTTCCGCCAAGCTCTGTGTTTGTGTGTGTGAGTGAATGTGTGTGTGTGTGTGTGTGTTTCCTGTCTCCCTGTCCAGTTTTGGGGGTCTTGGGGGTTAGGCCAGTTCTGAGAATGCATGTGGACTGGTATGAAAGTTAGCTTTTATCTTTAACTAGACTGAGGGATTGAACATTTCTGATCATAAGACCAACAGAAATAGTCCAAAATGACTTGAAATATAATTTCGTTAACTGATTTTGCTAATTCCTGCGTTGGTGATACAAGACTTTCTCGCTTACACCCCACTAGTACATTCTGCTTAATCTTCTGAATTTGCCTTAACAGTCATCCTGACCCATGCATTTCTGAAATCCCACCTCCATCAAGCTGGATCCTGGATTTTGGTCACTCATCCCATTGCATGGCTGACGGACACTGGCCATTCGTTCATGCTCCTGTTTCCCCCAGGCAGCCTTTCAGCTCGCTCAAGAGTCTCCGCTTGTAATGACATTACAGAGACAATGGGCATCCCTGGATCCCCCTCGCTACAACCTGACTTCATCCCCACATGCCATTAACTATCATCAATAAACAGGTGCCCGTTTGAAAATAAGTGTATTAAATAAAACCAGCTCCAGCAAGATAAACACTGTTAAGGCAGGAAGAAAAAGTGTTTGGGAGGGATTAAGATGGAAGAGGGGGGGGGGGGGAGATCTTCCAAGTGCGCTTCCAAGCGCTAGAGTTCATTTTCATACTCAAATTGTTCGGAAGCTACATTGAAGCTACTTTTTTGCGCTGTCTCTTCAAGGAAACGGGAGTTTATTTGAAAAGAGTGAGGGTTTATTTAATGTATCGTGCACCTCCTAAAAGGTTTACTTACTGCACTGTAATATGTTATTTCAAATCCCTGCAACCACATTTCCCTGCGAGGATAGAGGATACAGGCTCTTTTCAGGCACATGCTATTACCAAATGTGTTGCAGATGTGCAGGAGAGGAAAAGGGAGAGTGTGAGAGGGAAAGAATATGGTGGTGACAGTGCATACTGAGGTGAAGTTCTTGAAAGAACAAGACTTTGTTATTGTCTGGTACTGGCCACTCCACTGGTTAAATATCACTGGAGGTATCCTAAGGTCATGCATTCACCCCTTTTAACCCTAGATTTATTAACAATTCGTTCATTTTAGGCCTCTTTATTCAATAACTGTTAGGAATTCTAAAACCAATATTCATGTTGTGTAGTTATGAGAGGATCGATGTGTTTATGGACCAAAAGGATTAAAGGGTGGTTAAAGCGTTTGCTCTATGTTTCTTATCTTGTAAGGCATCAATGTATAATGACAACCTCATACCATAATGTAATTGTTGGAGTTGAGAGGTATGACAGCTGCTACAACTTGTAACTTTGTTTATTATTGCTTATTCTTCATCAATCAAATTCAGTATTCAGTATATATTCTTGAAATAAGAACTTTGTAATAAAATTGCTTTCTTTTTTTCCCCCTTTTTTCCTTCTTTTTTGTGGCAGCCTATCTGATAAGCAAGCACAGGAAGTCATATTCACTCTATTAAGACTTTGACAATACAATTGAGTGTAAATGATTTTTTTTTTTTCCCTAAGTAGAACACTTGGGAATGAAACGACCCAGAATTGTGCCTGGTTTTGTTCGTACCCATTGCCCTCTCAGCTCTAGTTCTCATCGAGCAAAGGAGAAATGGAAAGAAAGAAAGAAATAAAGAAAGGAAGAAAGAAAGAGACGGCTAGCAGCTCATTACATCCCAGTACTCAATCCTCCCCTTTCTCTCTCTCTCTCTCTTTCTGCGTTTCTTTCTTTTTCTCTCCACCACTCCCCCCCTCCCCCCAACACTCTCTCGTTTGTGGCACAAGAAAAAAGGCATGGTTAACAGATGGAAGGGTCAGCGGCATCTCTTCTGTCTTGCTCCCCTTGAGAGACCTGCTCAGATATCTCGCTTTCTCGTTCTCTCTGTTTATAACATGTTCTCTCTGTGTTTTACTCATTCCTGATGTCCTCTTTCTCACACTTACATATGGATGCAGACCTGCCGAAAAAAAAAAACCTCTCTTTTTCCTTCTTTCTCTGTCCCTTATGACACCCCAAAGCCCCTCTCCATGCTCTCCTTAACCAGGCTTTCCTCCGCCTACTAAAGACGTAAAAAGCCAAGTCTTTAGGTACTCCTTGAGGAAAGAGGAATCTCCTGCTTGCTTTCTATCCCTAAATACTTTGGCTGTGGATTAGTGAATTAGCCTAACATGGCAGAGAAAGCCTGTTAAATGTATTTCTCTTTCTCTCTGTCTGAAACACTGACACGTACACATGAACACATACTCTGAACCATGCACACACAAGTAGCACTGTTTGCTCTCATCAAAGCAAGTCAATCACGCTTGTGTGAGAAGAGCTTCTCTACGTTTTCTTATATGCATGTGTGACAAGGTTGTTTTGGCAGCTGCACTCATGGTTATACTATAATTTGATTTTAGCAACATGAAAATGAATATGCTTTGTGGTAATCTAAAACAGATCCCTTAGCCATCCTAACATACAAAACAGCGTCAGGTAATCCTCAACATATTGGTCTGTTGCTCTGAGAAAACCAGAAGCTTCTTTTTTGACTTTCTAAGTATTTACATCCTGACAGCAACACCCTTACAGGAGCAAGAAGGCGCAACCTGTCAAATTCATACACCAAAAAATAGGAGGCAAAATCCCACCAGAATATGCACAGTCCCTCCTCCTCCCTCTTCAGTTCTTACCAGTCTAGAAGGAACGATGCATGTGCAGCTCATTCAGTTCATTCCTTTACTCACCAAGAGCATCTTCAGTGGTGGAAAACAACACCAATGTTGACTCTCATGTTGCTTCTATTTATATCATTTGTTTTGTTTGCTATTGAATGGGGATTCTTGAGAGTGTGCTGGTGGTCCTTCGCAAAGAACTTCCTTTCATTGGCTACCTATCTTTAAATGATCTAACCAGGTGCAGAACCTTCAACATGATTGAAAAGAGGTTAGAATATGCTGTCAAGGCAGTGCTACATCTCCATCCTCTTGTGTTGGACTGATTTGACTCGATGCTACAGTGATTCAATATCACATCTTGAGGTACATAGTGGTATTATGAGACAGGACAGGCTGAGACTAGCAGTAGATATCTCTGCAACATGATACATAGACATCTTTGACATTCCATCAAAACGCTTGTCACATTCCGTTGATAATTTTAGTTCATTTTGGAATGTTGTAAACCACAAATATTATATATTGCTCCATGAATGGAGAGTTATCATCTTTCACTGAAAGCATGGGCAGAAACTGCTGTGGACTAGCATTGTTTATCTGTTGGTGACTTATATAGCACATAAATTGGCTTTAATATAACACATAATGCCTTTTCCTAACAGGGCCACTGAGGAACATAGCAAGCCAGAAAGAACAAAGCTGACCTTGTCAATAAGGGTGTTTCTTGGAGGGATGCAAACACCGAACCTACTGTTCAATCAATTTGGCTTCTTAATTGTTTGAGCCTTCAGCTAAACTGAAGTGAACATGGCTTACGCCAGCGTTGCGACTGCATCTCGGTAAATATTTACACAGTATTCTAGTCATTATCACTCGCTTGTTGCCAGGTTGTTTTGCTCCTTGTTCAACAGTAGTCCTTCAAACAATCATCGTGCGAGCTTTAGTTTTGCCATCCAGGTGCTAAGACACGCTCCATAACAGTCTTTCTAACAGCTCTCAGAAAGTGTGACTGGTGTTGTTTGGATGCTAATAAAGCATACCATTAGGTCTGTTATTAATAGAGACCACAGCTCTCAAGTTGTGGCAGGTTATTATATTAATAACGGCATGAAATGTTTTCCTTTGTCTTGCAGAACGAATGCGTTTAACAAATAGGTTTTAACATGATAACAAGGGAATTTAACATCCTAGTGTAGAATTTTATGGAGTAGCCACACAGTAGGACACAGAGCCAGCAGAATTTGACTGCACTTGCTCATATGCAATAGCAGCATCGTAGCATTCCCCATGCACAGTTCGTGGTGCCACATAATCTGTCTTCCTACAAACTCTCACTTAGGTAGAACAGGTGCAACATTATAACACCAAGGAAGGTGCACGAGACTTGCCTGTGCGGATGTCGCAAACTCAAGTTTCTGAAATCTGCTTATCAAAGAGCCAGAGGAGGACAGATAGGTGGATAGACGGAGGGGAAGACAGAGTGACACATCCTTCAGATGTAGCGGCATCAACGTCTGCGACTCGTTCTGGCAGGTGCTGGGGAAACGCGGTTCAGAAACAGGCGGAGAGAAGAAGAGAGAGGGGAGAAAGAAGAAGAAGAAGGAGGAGGAAGAAAAAAAAACAAGAAAAAAGAGAGCGATGGAGGGGTTTTAATGCGACACCGCTGACAGCTCCACTGCATTACACCCAGCCTAAATAATGGGATGCTCATTTGCATAACGAGGGACGTTATCACCTCTACTGTCAGAAGAAAACACAACAACACTTCTGCCGCTCCTCCCCGAGATGAATCGGGTTGGCCTACTTTATGGCACCGGGGAGGTGCACTCGATGTGCACACACTCACACACACATGCACGTTGTGCGCACACACATGCAGGAGATAGCTCGCATCGTTTGTGATCGCTAGCTCTCACAGTATGCGGATCTCATAGGTTAGCTGCTCGAGTGAGGGCAGCCCCTTCAAACTGAGGAGCTCTCAGCAGGAGGCCTGATGAAGGCCTCACATGTCTCTCACACTGAGAACAAGAGAAAGAGAGAGAGGGAGAGGGCGAGAGAGGGAGAGAACAGAGATAGGCTGTGAAGTGATTACAGGATCATGTCAGAGATAGGCTTGCAAAGTGTGTTTTGCAGAACAAACCAGAGCGGCCCAGGTTGGCATCAAGCCTCTCTTTCAAATCTGCTGATATCCACGTCGCTTTTATGAATCAGTCATGCTTACACAAGAAGTCAACTGATGTATCCCATCCAGCACGTTTTCATGTTCTCAAGCCGGTTCTATATAGCAGGGAAAATACATCCCTAAACCAGCTTGAGTTTTTTTTTGTTTTGTTTTGGGTTTTTTTTGCAAGAAACATGTGAGTTCTTGTATGTGCAATAGCGCTTCCTGACACTGTAGCATTCTTCCTTTAGTAATCTAGATCCGCTTCAGCATCCAGGCATAAACACCACATTGCGGGTGATTAGAGCCGTTAAGTTAGTGGCACTTCCAAAAAACCCTGTCAAAATCTGGGCAACTGTGGAGAGAGCGTGACAGTGCTGTCTCTCCTCGTAGTCGGAGCGCCGAAGAGCTGGCTCTGATTTGCATGATATCGACAGCGAAAAACAGCGCTCGCGCAAAATGTTGACAGATTCTTTTGTCTTTATTCACTGTCCCATGTGGCTCAAACTCCGCTTTTTCCTTTTTTCCACACTGTGGTTTTTTGCCATTTTTGTTCTGACATAATGCCTCTCTCTCTCTCTCTCTCTCTCTCTCTCCTCTATCTCTCTCTCTCTTATACAGGTACAGCTGCAGGAATCTTTGAATTGAGTGGAGCAAGCACAGAGAAGAAAGCCAGGTTTGAGGAAACGCATAAAGAAGAAAAAAAAAGAAACGGGAACAAAAGCAAAAAAGTTATCTGCTGAAAGAAGAGAGAAAATAAAGGAAGGGGACAATGGGGAGAAAAAAGATTCAGATCACACGGATTATGGACGAACGCAACAGACAGGTAAGTCACACTGGCTGAGCGCCATACTGTACTGAACCATGTTCAGGACGTTTAAGCAGTAAGTTCAGTTTGAGTGCTGTTCAGGAGTGTGTTGACTCCATTAGGCTCACTTTCATACCGAAACTATGCTTAGCAAAAGCACCAGTAGCACTAATTTGCGACACCCTTCAAACAGCCCATGCCCGACATGCCACCAGCTCTAGCTAATGACAGTGGAAGATTACTTTAGCTGGGGTGGGTACGAGTGGGAAGCGAGTGCAAACAAACAGGCAAACAGAAGCTAAGGCACGGAGCGGAGGGAGAGAGGGGAGGAGCCCTTGTGAGTTGATTTTCAGGGGCGTACCACTCGGGCCAGTAGTTTTCCTTTTCAGATCAGCTTGTAGATGGAAGCCAATGAGATATGAGCACTATGAGTGACATCGTCACAATGCGCTATACAGACTAACTAGCAGACTTTTTACAGTTATTGTTTTGATCTCAAGAGCCTGGTATTTTTCCACATGTCCTCAGCCTCCAGTTGATGCAGTCTTACTCAGGCACAGTGGAATTGATGTAATCCTTATATTCAGGGATTAAATTACACATGCGTGTTTTTTTAAGATATTTCTCATCCATTTGCTCCTTTGTCTTTTTTGGATTATTTGATTCCTAGCTGCTTTAACGTTTATATGCATTTATATTAATTTATTACACAAACAACACATCTGTTTGACCTCAAGACATCAGCCAGCCAGGGCTGCAAACACAAGACAGATATCGCACCTAACAAATTCTGTACTTGTATCGATTATGGTGGTGCCAGTAACATAGGTACTTGTTTTACAGCAAGATCAATGAGCTCTTCTCTGGGGCTGATGTTTATGTTCGCCCGCTGCCAGAGAAATAGGAGTTTAAAGGTGCCTTCAGAGGGCAAACCTTTGGAAAGAAGCACGACTTCAAGGCACTCACAATTTGACTTGACGTGACTGACCCTAATTGTTTTTTCGCAGAATCAGATTTTGTCTTAAGGACGAAAAAAACATGCAGTTGCAATTTCCTTTGAGAAACTTGCTGTAGCCAACGATTTGGATGACATAGAAGGGGTCCACACTCTAGTTAATGGCTGCTGTCTGGACTTTGGGAAGAAGTTGATCAATTATTGAAGGTGGCACAAGGGGCCAAGGAAGAGCACGAAAGAGGAGAGGAAGAAGAGAGGGGAAAGTAATGGGTGTGTCAGGCAGCACAGACGGCAGGGGGATGGTGACATTAGTCATTTGGTGCTCGTGGGTTGAGTGAGTTCTACCCCCCAACCCCCCGCCCCCATGGAGGAAACCAGCGGCTCACATGCACATGGCAGTCCACGCCAAAGACCCACACAAATGAATTAAATACCAGCAGTGCTACTTCACTTCTCTTAATCTGTAGGATTTGAAGGAGTCTAAGACTGTCCTTACTTAATAAGTACAGCTTACTGGCTTGTACTGTTCTCTACTGAACGTCTCAACAGATGCTGAAACTTGAAAATCACAGTTCTTCTTTCACTGCATTTCAGTACGCCGGTGTAAGTCTATGACAGATGGGTGCCAAGAGGGTATGACAAAGTGTTCAGGGCAGAAGTGTAGTCGGTTTGATGAAGAGCTACATTGAACAAGACAGAAAGACAGAGGAAGAAAGAAGAATTAAAGTGAGAAGGATGCAGGGAGCATGGTCTAGGTCAGGATGTTTTTGGGGGAGGCTATCGTATTGCACAGAGCATCCTGTCCTGGTGTTATCGCTCTCTCTCCCTCTCTTTCCTTCTCCCTCTTTTTCTCTCTTGCGCTCTCTGTCTCTCTCTCTCTCCCAAGATCAGAGATTGATACAGGAAGGACACCTGATGAGAGTCAATGCCACAGCTTTCCGGGACTTGGAATCAAGAGGGATAAAGGGAGGGCAAGGCGAGGCAATAAGAGAATAAGAGAGAAAGTGGTTCATTAACTTTTGACCACATTTTACTTCGATAAAGCATGTGATTCATATTAGACCTGTGTTACATATTCTTGATGTACAAAAGAACTATGTAAGTTATAAAAAAGAGCTCAAAAAAGGCTTTGTAATTATTATGTTAGATTATCATTTCTTCCTAATCATTTCTACATTCTTAAAAATGAAGGTGCCCAAACAGTTCTTGAGGCAGTGCCATAGAAGACCCTCTGTTGGTGCTTCACAGAACATTTCAATTGAGAGTTCAGTGGAGAACGTCTTTTTTTAAATATGAGAACTTCTTTCTTCATGCTCACACATAAAGGTTATTCTTAAGACTGTATGTCCAAACCACAAACCATTAAGGAACATTTTATTTTTAGGATTGCATCATGTCATTTTTTTTATGCTTGTTTATTTTATGTGTTGGATGAAAATGTGGCATGTATCAAGCAGCTAGAATAGAGATCTTTAGACTGATCCTTTCCCGTCCACGTATTTGACTGACTGCAGCAAACAACCAGGGTCTGTATGATGCAAGAAAACCATGAAGATGGACATCACAAGACAAGAATGGGGGACCTTTGACTCACAAACCTTGTCCACCGCCCCCCCCCCCCTCCCTCCCCCATGCTCTCAATTTGTAGAAGTCGTGGCTGGGCCTTTGCATATTTTCACTTCCCCTTTAAGGAAATCTTTCCATACCAAAGCAAAATAAATAACTGCCTGCTTCGGTGGTGTTACCTTCAGCGCAACATTCTTGAGATGTTTGCGTGGTTTTCATGCAAATGCCAGCGGATCCTGCATCTGACCTACCGATTCCTTGGCAAGTTTCTACACTTTTCTCACAAAAAAAAAGAAGTGGTAAATTTGGTTACATTTGCCACAAGGGACATATTCCGACCAGTCATTTTTAGGGCCTCATCTTTATATCATTCTAAAACAGCGTGTATAAAAACTCCATACACGCAGTGACCAGAACATTTGATCAGAGGGTGCCCTGTTCTAGCCCCACTTCTGAGACATTAAGAGTTTAAAGATGTAATAAAAGAGTAGTTTATTTGGTTTTTAGCTTAGAATATGAGGCCACCTTAAAAAGAGCAAGAATAAAACAAGGACTACTTATCTCAACACTGCCTAAACCTGACATGCCCCCCCCCCAAAAAATGATGCTGAAAAATACTTTCAAATTTGTGCACCTCATGTCCTTTCTCATCATTTCTCTTTTTTATTCACCCTCATCAGAGTGGCAGGCCTTTGTCCGGCCACCCTGCCTGTGGCGCCATGCCTGTGGGCACCGAGCTCCCGTCGCCCTGGGCGGCCACTTCGGCCTCCTGCCCCTACCCCCCCGAAAACACTTCCCCAAAGCACAGGCACCTCCATCAGGCCTCCCTGGCGTTGACTGGCTGCCCAGATGGCCAGACAGAGGGCATCAGTGTGCAAGGCCTGGCTCCGTGCCCCCCAGCCACTCAAGCACTTTTCCCGGGCGCGTCACATGAAAGGACCCCCTGTGTCATAAAACACATTAGCCGCAGTGCTAGCTAGCGCATGCTCCCTGCCTGCATCTGCTTTGCTAGCATCCTCGTTTGAGCTCATTCACTGTATTCATATGGCAGCCATTTTGCTTATCAAGTCATACACAGGATTGGAATAAAGGTATTGGTCAGTTAGTAGATGTGAGGCAGTGGGAAAAATATTTGATCTCTGCCCATCAAAAGTGGATCTGCAAAGACCTTTCATAGCAGATAACTGATTACCCTGTGTGTGATGTAACAGGCACAGTGAACACCATATGAATAAGGTGAATTCATTCTCATACACCCAGAAAGTTAAATTAAATCAGAGGTGGTTCATGCATGGTGTGTCGTCTTATTGCTAGTCTAGAAGCAGGTTCATTGGAGCTGCCTGTAATTGGGCCTAATGGAGGGTGGCTAATGCTGGGTTGTGATCCATCTGGCCGGGTGGCAATCCAGACCTGGACCAGGTCAGGAGAGGCCAGGAGGAAGTGGCCCCTGATGGCAGTGTGGCAGGATGGGGGATGTAGTCATTAGTCATAGGAAGGATAAATGGTTTGCAGCTGACCCATCATGCTTCAAGGAGAAGACCTTATTTAACATGTTAGTACCAAAGCCGTGGTGACTCTAGCATGGTTGTAAGCCTAATTAATGCAGAGAATAGAGTGTGTATGGGGAGGGGCAAATCTCACATGGATGGTACTCTCTATGCCATTTACAGCAGTCTTTGGAAAACATTTGCATAAAGAAGGCAATTCTCTGGTATCCCTAAGGTATCACGGCTTGATCAAAAGCCGTACCTCCACTAGACAGCCAGCTTGTGAGATACAGTACATGCCTAGGCCAGGAATCAAACAACTGAAACTATTTGTTCTTATTTCGTTGGCATCCGTAGGCACTTGATGTGGTTCTAACTCCAGTAAATGACTTGGCTAAGACATTCAGCTCTACATTCAGTAGGGTTCAGTAACTTTTCTCTTCATCTGCGCTTGGTGAAGTGATGGCATTGAGAAAGGAGCCGGATTCCGGCACCCGTGACAACAGAGACGTCTCTCCAATCAACAGCGGTGAGGTGTGAAACAGTTTGAGTGAAATTAACAGCAGGAAAATAATGAGGCCCTCTGGGTATCCCATCACCCCTACTCACCTTCCTCCGATTCCCACCTTGCTCTTCTGATCGCTTCCTCTGCGTCTGTCTCCTCAAAAAAAAAATACACTGCGGTTAGTTTTTTCTCCTTCTTCTTGTTCTTGTTCTTCTTCTTTTTCTTTGTCTTCTTCTTCTTCTTCTTCTTCTTCCTTTCAAATTCCCTTTGTTTCAAAAAATTCTGTCTTCTCCAAATCTCTCTTCTTTGAATTTGTCTTCCACAAATTTACTTCCCTTTTGCATTAATTGTCATTCTTTCTGTTTTCTCATTACTCTTCCTCTTTTTGCTTTGCGTGTTATTTTGTTTACGTGATATATACCCACACATAAATTCCACATGACATTGAGAACAGAATGAGTGGAATAATGGTCAGTCTGACTGTTTTGATTTAGATATTTTGAGTGAATATTTATATTGCCTCTTATTTATGGCCCGTCATACTAAAACTTGTGCTTCACTTTCTCTGAAGATCTCACTCCCAGCTATAAATTTCTTAATAGTTTCTACTTTTTACGCTCTTTTTTATTCAATTGTTGCGTCCGCTCTTCACAAATGTAGGTCACCCAGCTTTAACAGAACTGGTCGGTGGAACTAGAATGGTATGGTGTTCCAAGCCAACATAATATAAGACACCAAATCATACAAAGCCCTTAATACAAGCTTACGCATGCATACCTCCAATTAAGACGTCTGCGAAGGGGCAGTTCAGGGGAGCGAGTCCCAAGGGTGTGGGTGCAGCATGTGGGCAATTCGGGGAGAGAGCAGGGGTGGGGGAAGGCCTGGTGACAAATGGCTGCTCGTCCTCTCTGTCTCTGTTCTCCGGAGGAACTCCCCCGGGGAAAACAGCTAGCCCAGGAGGCGGGAAGCAGAAGCGAAGCCATTGTGAAGGGGAAGCCGTCAGGCACTTCCTGTTATGAGAGGAAATGCACACAAATGTGCTTCCTGACCCCCTGTCTCCAACCCCCTCGCATGCAGGGCTGGGAGTCAGACTGTTGCTGACCTCATTTCTCCTGATTGCTCACTTAGTCTCTTGGTTTGTTTTGGGACTTTTTTTCAGCTGAATTGACCATGGTCCTGTCTTCATATTGCAGTCTACCCATGTTAATTACACACGGTAAAGCTTGTGTTTATGTGCATATTTCACACTCTGAGGTCTTCTGTCCAGGGTTAGCGGTAACCCTACACACAGCTGATTTTCAACAGTCTTCTTACTTTCCTCACCCACTCACCACGTAGTGGGGAAGGTGCCATAAGTGTCATTTTCAGCAATTAACGCTGTGGCTTGCCAAAGGCTCCAGAGCCCCAGAAAGAGTGAAGCATGATGATGTGGTGGCAGGTTCAAAAGAGAACTGCAGAAAAGGAGAAGAGAATCATGCCTTGGACTCTTGTGACTTGCCATTACATCAGTAGCAATAGAAGTGGAGAACTTTGCACAGTGTGGGATGGTTCTTGGAAGGACCTCAGAAGATGATGTCATTAATTTGAATGCCACTGTGGTTTGAGGGCAATGATGGTTTAACTCCAGGTGTCACCCAACAAAACAAAATTTGCTTTAGTTACTTCTTGCACTTCTTTGTTTAAGTCAGTGACAATATATAAACAAATTCTGACCACATGAGCTCATTCTGTTGAGATCTTCTCTGCTCTGTTGTGGCTAATGAATAAAGGAAACTGTGTAAAGGCAGTCAGGACGTAGTTACGGACAAAAGCAGTAATCAAAGGCAAAGCGTTAACTATATGAAAATGCATACACAGTGAATACCACAAATGACAGATCATACTAAGATACATAGTAGTCTTGGTAGAAATTCTGAGCTCTTTTCCAGAGAACGTAGACGATCAAATATGGCAATGGACTTTAAGTAGGTCTTTGAGTACTAGCCCATACATTATTTTTCTGTGCTGGCCCCAAATAGTCAAAGTCTACAACTCACTTCTTGACTTGTTTCCAGTGAATTATCTGGCTAGCTTGTGCACCATCACCTCTTTCAGAGCGTAAGTCTGAAAATGTTGCCCTATACCTCAGTGGCTATTAACAGGGTGAGGGGTCCAGCACCATTTATGGACACAAATCACAAGTAAGTGTCCAACAATAGGCTTCATTCACCAATCCTTTAAAGGAAGAAATTTCTTTTTAACACCCACTTACGCATCTTTCAGGAGGATTCAGACATTCACCCATGTTTTATTTGGGATTTGCTCTTAGATAAGAACAAAATCTACACACACTCAAGAGCACAAAGATGCAAACAAATCTGTGGTTTAAGAACACATTGTGACATAGTCTTTTTCCTAGGACCTTTCTCAGGAATAAATGTAAGAAAAAACTTGGAAACATGTTGGCGAATAATGCCCAATGTTCTGTAGAGCATTGGCAGACTAGCTAAAGTAGGTTGCCTAGCCTTGTCTTTCTAATCTCCCTGTCTGACTCTTTATCTTGATAACAATGTGTATGCAGTTTACAGTTCTCAATATGCAGTTCAACAGATGTTCCCTTCAAATGTGTGAAACGAGCGTCATGAGCGCCCTGACAGGGTAGGAAAGCCAGAAAATGTAAAACCTAGGTTTCACATTCTTATCACCATCTTCAGAATGACTCAGCGGCAACATCGTGAGGAAACTTCACACACAGCCTGTGGGCTCCAGGGCAACAACTTTCTGCAGAAAGCTCCCGTCTCCACCTCGGCCTTTTTCTTAAATAGAAGAAGAACTGTCAAAACAATTGATGGTGTTCTCCGAACTTTCCCTAATGAACCTCACTGATGAGACGTAATCAAAACATAATCACTTCCCTTATGGCTCAGCGGAGAGGAATGGCTGAGGGCTGCTGACAAGATTTTATTTTACCGTAGCTGTCAGCGAGAGAAGCCACCAGTATCTGTCGCTACACGCTACTGTCACCCGCGTGAAGGAGGCAGGTGTAGGTGCGTGAAAGCGCGTGTGTGGGTGCTAGCACGGTCTTGAAATCTTCCATATCTGAAGCTCAGTGGACATAAGATGTCCCTCAATTTGTTGATTCAATTAATGTCGCAGTTTGTTAAGATTTCTGTGGAAGTTGCTTAGGTGCATGTCGCACTTGAAATAATGCAATAGTTGTGTACCAGCAACCAGGTGTTATGTCAATGGAAAGCTTTTTGCTCCAATCTGAAATGACAAGGAGGGTGGTGTCTCACAGCCAGCATGTTTACCCTTCTATTAAATGTTTCCAGGTAATTGGCTTTACAGCGAAGCTTCTTTGTTTTGCACTTGAAGAGTGTCACGGCAAGAGAAAAGAAGGGTAATGAGAGATTAAATTGTGAGGCTTCATTTCTGGCACACGTGGCTGATTAGTCTATGTATGTGTGCATGTGTATATCTGTGAGTAATTTTAACAAAGGCAACAAAGGCTATTCCTATTTCCTCCTGCCCTTTTAATTATGAATCTCACATGTGCTTGAACCAGTGAACTTATAAATATCTGAAATACCACCAAAGATTTATTTTTTCTTTAATCGACGCACTGCTGTGCGGCCTATTTACTAAAGTAAGTTCTTTTTTTACTAGCAAAACAAAAAGGGCAGTCACTATGCTTTTGGTGTGGAACACCATTATATCAGAAAAGTTTAATAGTGTCATGAAACAGTGCGCTATTCACTATACAGTACACTGTATAGTGGGGTTCGGCCATTTTGTTGTGGTGCCTGAAAACCAGCGCATTCAAACAATCCCAGAATGCACCGGAATAAGTAGTTGACAAGCAATGTACCCTAGGGAATGGGGGATACCCATAATATACTGCACTGTTTGTAAGTAATGAGTAAACCTGTATGATGTAGTGTCCGAAATCGTTTACTACCATCAAAAATTCTGTTCTCTATAACTGTGTTCTATAAAGTGATCCAGATTTTTGAATGTGTGGTATAATGATTAGGGACCCTTTCGGACACGGTATGTGACTGTTCTTCTTGGACTGTACTCTGGCCAACCGCTTCACCACCACTCTCAGAGCCAAAAGAAAGACATGAACTGATGCTTAGCCTCATTGGCAGTTCCTTGTGAACTTTGCATTAACAGCCCCGCTGTTAAAATTAAAAACAGTGGAAGATGAAGGGCTTTGCCGAGCCATGAGGTCCCTCTGAGCTCGCAAGTGCCACAAGTCGCTTCAGCAGCCTTGTGGTTTCACTAGACCTTCGTTTGTGTGTGCTGAGCGTGTTAACACGATCACAGGTCCAAGGGTGCAAGCTCTTATTTTTAATGTTTCTAATTTGATAGATGAGAGCTTTTTCTGAGAAGTCACCTGTCTACATCGCTAGCATTGAAAGATGACAATCTGTGTATGTGTTTGACATGTTACAATGTGCTATCGTTAGCATGATAAATTACGTCATAGTATATCTTCATGACAATATCAGGGGTTTTGTCAGTACTTCTAGAAGACTTTATAGGTTGATATCACGAAAAGGTCGGATTTAGGACAATTACAGAGGGACAGTAAAAAAGTACAACTCATTCAGAGCAACTAAATAATGTTATTCTGTGAGACGCATGCAGTTCTATTTCTTTGTTCTTCATCCTACATGAACGGAGCACCTGCACTTCTTGTTTTGCTGAAATTTTTGTGATAAATGGATCAGTAGATATGGTCCAGAAATAAAATCTCTATACCTGAACATACATTAACATTAGGAATGTTTTTACCTTCTCCTGTAAAGTACCATTTTGGAGATATAATAAGCAACAATAAGCTGTATAATAACAAGTTAATGACTGGACCATTATGCAAGTATATCGTCTTATGAATGTATTTTTCCAATAGTTATATAAAAAATTTCTGCTGTTCCTGAATTTAAAAATAATTACACATAATAGCTGGTGGTCCTAGTGTTTTGCTGGTACATTTTGTTCGTTCCAAGTTATTAAATAAATAAATAAAATTAATAAGAACAAGATGTTAACAATAGATTCAACTGGGCTGTGTCAAAGGGTTGCGTTTATTAAAGAAAATGATCACTTGGATGTGCAATTATACTACTGTGTGTTTAACATTATTCTTATAATTAGACAGGACATGTGAGGTTAATCAGGGGCTTGCAATAAATATTCAGTTTCTGTGGCAGGTGTCAACTTTTCTGCATTTCTGTCGTTAAAGCATATAATGATAACACAAGGGGGTTGACTTTCATTGTAAGAGCAGATATTAAAAAAAATCCCCAGCCTTTGCTTGATTTATGGGTGGAAAAAGTCTTTTTACGCCAGTGTCTGTTTTCCCAGACGTTTTGGATGAACACAAAAGGAAAAGGCAGGCATTGATTTTCCAACAGTAGTATTATATACGGGGCAACTCACGAGCCAAGGAGGTTCAAGACGGTATTCCTTCAAATCAAAACATGCACCATTCATCCTCAGATATCATTCCAACCTCTTTCTCTCGATCTCTCCCCATCCGCCCTTGCCCCTCCATTAACCCCCTCCCCCCCTTTCCCCGTAGGTGACGTTCACCAAGAGGAAGTTTGGCCTGATGAAGAAGGCCTATGAGCTGAGTGTGCTGTGTGATTGCGAGATCGCCCTCATCATCTTCAACAGTACCAACAAGCTCTTCCAGTATGCCAGCACTGACATGGACAAAGTGCTGCTCAAGTACACCGAGTACAACGAGCCCCATGAGAGCAGGACCAACTCTGACATTGTAGAGGTAAGCAACCTTCACATATTCGCAACTAACGACTAGCACAAGCTAGATGTACAAGATGACTTAGAGAAGAACGGACGAGAAAGTGATAGATGCTGCATGTACGCTATTATATATAACATTAATTAGGGTACCAAACCCTGGTCCTACATTTTATAGTGTTTTCCCTGTCCTATAACAACTAACCAGCTAATTAACAAAACACTGGTCCTATCCAGGCATCTTTTGTCCTCTAGTTACGTTAATCATTTCAATAGCAATTCCACACAAAATCTGATTTTTGAAAATTGATACAAACCACATTTGGAAGTGGTTTGAAATGCCATTCCAGTCAATCCGTCTACATACTATGTTTCTAAAAACATGAAAATCTCATTACTTTACTGTATTTATACCTATTTGTATTTACTGTTTTGTTACACAGACTTTATACTGGGAAAACACACTTACTGCCCAGATAACTGGTTTTGACAATTTGCATAGATAACTAAGACTTTATCACAGTACTGAATATGTGCCTAGAAGTATAGCATATTCTTTCTAGTATGTCCAAGCACATGGGTAGACATGTATGTAAACACTGATATGTGTACGGTGGATATGAAAATAGTGGACTGTTACTGGACAGCAGATCTCTGCCACTGTTTTTAGCAAACAGCCAACTCCCTGACATCCAGCCAGTCTCTGGCCACCTTGTGTCCAAAGCAGTGACCCAAACCTGCCTAAAGCTTCGGATGGCTCACGGGCTTCAGTGACATGTTGCCTGTTGGCTATGCGATCACTGGCTTCACTCCTGAAACCAAAGCTGGGTTCAGTTGTGCACTAAAGCGGCCGGTCATGAGGCAGACATCCAGGAGCTAACGTTAAGCCTGGCATTAGCTGGTTACACAACAGGCTTTCCCCATGGGCAAAGGTGGGCTGCTGAGACACTTAGGGGCTTATGGAAGTAGATACTGTTTGTCCTTTCTGGATCATGCCAAGCTCAGCCAAGGAGCTACCCCAACTAGCCCTTTTCCAAACAGGTAGATCAGGGATATCACCCTAAAGACGCGGTTCTCCCTGCTTCATCTCATTGAGTAATAAATGAGTCCTACTTGTGTTGAATAAGGTGGTTTGCAGCAAGAGAAAGAATGGAAATCCTGAGAAAGATTTTTCAGATTTTGGTCTTTTTCTCCAAGTTTCCCACCATGTTCTTGAGATGAGACTAAACCTTAGTCCACATGATGTCCTTTATTTGTTTCGTATTTCAAACTTATGGCTCCGCTGAAAGAATGTAAATGAGTTTCTTCCTCCACTGACAGTCAGGAATAAAAGTAACAGAAGCGATTAACCAGACCCGACAGATGTATCTCCTTTGCCGTTAAATGGCGGTGACATCATTTTCTACTTTGTCATTGATTCAGGCTGTGTTTAAAGCATGTTTTTATTTCTGTCAAAATTTTTTCACTCTTTCTCTCAGAAATATTGCATGAACTCTCCAGAGTCTCTGCAAGCTTTCCCTCGGTCCCTTCTCTCATCTCCATTTCACACAAGCCCGTGTGTACACAGCCTTTCTTTTTTTCATTTGCTCAATATTGCCATAAATTGAGATTTTCTTTCTTCTTCCACTTTATACTGTATATTCATAATGTTAAGACATCCTTATACATACAGCAAACCCTTTATGGAATATATCCAGCAGGAAAGCCTCCTGCTGGTCTCTACACAGTAATGGTCCATAAAGCAAAGGCACTGACTCTGTAGCCATCAACTTTCATGAACAAAGAGGAGAGTACTTGATGGTTTTGTTATTAACAAGTCAAGACAGTTTGCTAGACCAACAAGATAAAACTCATTTACTGCATTGTATTTCCAGCATTACAAAGCTGAAATGCTCTTCAAGTATGGCCAGCGCGACCACTACAGTCCATTAATGCATTATAGACATTTGTATAGATATACACTTTTAACCTTGTCTGGACCTGATCTTTGTCCAGGGAATGATTTATAAATTCTCTTGCTTCACTTTGGAATTTCCCTGAAACTGAAGCACATAAGTGCATTACTATCCACTAAGTGCTACGATAAGGAGCATGTCGGGTAGCGCAAGCCGTGTACACTATTTCTACATTTAAATACAATAAATTTTAAGCTGGAGGAAAAAAGACACCTCAGAATGATGCGGCGGTGCCTTTTTGGGTCTTTCTGTTCTGTTCACATTGAATGAAGCAGTCAGTAACCTTCATGTCATCCGTGACTGTTATTATGGAGAGCGCGACTTCCAAATTGGCATGATTTTCAGAATGCTAGAGGACATGTTTGGAGAGCTATGCCCTACTGAAACAGTGAAATAAACAAACCAAAATTCTGAACATTGGTATTTTGGCTGTGCCTTGCAAAAATAGTAACTCCAACCACCGGAGAAGAATCAGCGCAAATGTCTGAGGCTAAGGGGTGTGAAAAAGAGCGCAGCCTTGTCTGAGTCGTCCCTCACTTTGGGAACAACTGGCACTTAGCGCTTGCACGCTAGGTCTTCCTCCGTCCTGGCAGATTTGGGCTAGGGGAAATCGATTGGGTGCGCGGCTGAGGTGGCAAAGCTAACTGGATTTGCAAGCGGCAGAGCAGGCGGGCTCCTGCAGGGCCTGTTTTCTCTGCTGCTAGGTTACATCACGGCCGGGGGACGTGGGTGGTGGGAGGTAAGGAGGAACAAAGCAGACTTCCTGTTGTGATGGCAGGATGGGGATGAGGCCTCGGGGTGGGCTGTGGGGGGGTGAGGTATTGGAGCTGGAGAAGGGCCGTGGGGTGGGGGGTGCCAGAGCCACGGATCATCTTTGAGCTTCAGTGGGGGAGCATTATTCTATGTGTGCTTGTACGTTTATGGTACATACGTCTGTACATACATCCATCTACTTAAAAGTACATTCGCTGATCAAGATTCTGCATTGTATAAATGAACGCACACACATACATGGAATTAAAGGCGCACAACAGGATAAAACACATACACTCGTACTCACACAAGGATAAAACACACACTCTCAGGCAGTCTTTCCTGTCTTCGCTTGGCGTGCCTCAGGGGGTGCAGTGGGAGGATAAGGAGAGGCAGGGGAGCCGGGCGCAGCGTGTGGGCGTCTTGAAGAGCGGCCTGCTACATTAGCAATAAAGCTCCGTGTAATTAGCATGTCTTTGGTTGATAATTAGCGTCGCTGGGAGAGTGGCAGCACCAGGCTCGGCCCGGCCTCTTTAGCTGTGTTTACGAGGGGCTGGAGGCCCTGCTCCCTCGCCCCGGCTCTCATCAGCTCGCTTTCTTTTCCGCTCTCCCCTTCCTTGCGCTCAATTTTTATCTCCGCTCTCCGAGGTCAGGCCCTTTCCTCTTTTAACCCAAACCGTCTGCCAACCTAGCAGGCTGTAATAAGAGCCTATATACAGTATGTAAAGAGGAAGCAAGAGACAAACAGGAGATAAAAAGGGAGATGGGGAGATATTTCACTTAGGGAAAGCTGCCTCAGACGTGAACAATTTATGCAAAAATGCATAAAAACCAAACCATCTTTTCTCTGCAATCCTGTTATGTGTATTTTATCACTTGGAGGAAATGGAAGACACCCGCACTAAATGTGATAATCCCTTGGCGAACCCATTCTGACCTGAATTTATTAGAATGATGCCAACCAGAAGGAATTCCCAACAAATCGATCCCTGTGTTTGAAACAGCACATTACACACTATTCCCAACACTGGAAAAGTATACCACGCAAGCATAGAGGGCTAAATTCATCCTGATCTAAGGTAGCAATTTAGTTTGCTATACTGATTGCTCATTATTCGTCATTTCCCAACACAAACATCATGCTAGTCAGCTGACCATCAACCATCTAAAGTGCATGAATGTAAAAGTGTATCATTTGTAAAAGGTCTGAGGACTGAAATACATTCTCCTACCCCATCAGCATTGACAACTTCTAATACCAAAAACAGCAATTAGCTAAGCTAATTTAGCTAAGGATATTATTTGTGTGGTCACAAATAATCAAGCTGACCTATTGGATAACTTCCACAGACCATTGTATTATGGGTATTTCACACCTGTTGGGTCACATCGTTTGGACATTACCTAATGTATTTAAATGTAATAGTGTAATGTAATTTTATGTGGGTTGCAGACTTCCAAAATAGTGCACAAAATAGTAAACAGCTTGCAGTCACATTGTAGCATTCCAAATTAACACATCAACCCTACTAAACATGACAATAATAGACAGTAAGAAGCCTGTCATGTCTCAAGCAAATCGCTTCTGCCAGTACATTTAAAAAATGTATTTTACTATGTGAAAAGTCATTAAAGGCCTCCTGCGTGCCAGCACCTCAAGCTTGTCGAAAGGTGGGCAGGTCCAGGTAATTACACGTTAAGTTGCAAATAAGGACCAAATTACAGGTGCTTACGTAATGTAAAATTAGCTAGTTTTTGACTAGCAGGAAGAAAGCAGCGCTGTCGACGGAGCAGACTGTTGAGTGTTCCTCTGGCATGGACACAGTGCATGGTTTGTTTGGCAGCAGATGAAAAACTCAAACAGGCAGATAGATTTCCTATAACGACGAGTGCCAGACAAGCCTACCCGACATATGAAGCACATTCGAGAAGAGCCGAAGCAGCCAGAGTTGTGAATCCAGCGAACAGTTAGTGATACTGAAGACTGACCATGTCACACTGAAACTGCTTTGTTAATGTGGACATTCTTTAAAGGCTGAATAGTAAATGGTCCCCTGTGAAACATAGTACAGTATTTGGGTCCAGAATTTGGTTCCAGAAGCTACTATTTAATGACCCATGTGGTGCATACTGTTGGGGAAAGGGAGGTATCTGCTGTTCAAACAAAGCTTTTCCATCCTTTGGCAATCCTTTGGGTTTAGGCTAAGCCTACCTAAAAATTGATAGGCTTCCTGTGATTAACTGTGTCCGTCAGTTTAACTATATTGTACCGTACATTGTTATTCCATAATAATAACAGTAACAACCACTGAAGTAAATGCATACTTTTGTTGACCGTTACATTTGATCTGAGAGAGTGAGAGAGATCCACAGGTAAACAAGAAGTGAATGAGCAGAAGCATATGGGGAGCACATGGACAACCTCCAGACAACTCCTCTCACATGCCCATCCACATGGAGTCAGGTAGTGTGGCACAGACACTGGAGACAGTCCTGGCCAATCCCATTCCCCTGTCAGATTAGCCTAATCTGAACATTCACCTTTTAATCTAAGACAAGAGCTCCACTCTTACCTAGCTGCAACTTCTGAATGGGCGAGCAAGCCAGAAGAGGAGCAGAGTGGAGGGAGAGGAGGGAGGGAACGAGGGAAGAGGAGGAGGTGTTGAGGGAACAGCGAACAAGAAAGAGAGAGGTTGGTAATTATTTCCAAAGGTCATTCTGTTAATGACTACCTGCTTGGCTAATGAGATTCTGCAAAGCTCCCTCACGATGTTTTGCCCTCGTACGGGTCTCCATGTGCTGAGATGTGTGAGAAGGAGCAAGGAGGGCAATCGGCTCCCCTCCTCTGTCGCCTGTCTGAAGCAGAGAGGGAGGGAGAGAAAGAAAAAGAGAGGGGGGAGAAGAAACCCACAGCAAAGCGTCAACTCAGGTTCATTAAACGTCTTGCAGAACGCTTAATGTTGCCAAGGAACGCTAATTAATTGGACTGATTTCAGTTTAATTTCTCCTCAAAGTAGCCGTTATGACTTAATTAAAAGATATTTTGCTTGTGTGGGTGCTCGCACGTCAACAGCCTGCTAGCATAGAGCGCTTGTCTCGTGAAAATAACTCTTTTTCTTGCTTATTTGTGGCGCCGGCATCAGAAGGAACATTAGCCCAGAGCGTTTTTTCTCGCAGTGTCAAGAGCTGAAGGACTATTCATTCTCCACACAAAGAGCCGCTATACGATAAACTGCCTGACGTGACCGTGTTCCCTTAGATAGCTCCCTTCAGCTGCGATCAGATAGGCAGAAGTGTTTGTGGTTATCGTGATGAATTCGCATAAAAACACTCTTGTCCTCCTCCACCTGTTTTGGTGGCGAATGTGTTACAGTGAACTGCATAGAGTTTATGGTCATTAGCGTAAAGCCATATAGGAGCCATCAGTCATTCTTGATGTTTTTGCCAGCGAATTTGGGATTAAGATCTAAGTAGGCTTAGTCCACCTAAGCAAATTAACCTTGCTGCACGTGGACGTCACCAGTGAAAGGACTGGAGAAAACAAGGGTAATGTCACCTGTAGGATACTGTTATAATGGAATGACAGTAGCTATAGAACGAAGTTTCCACCTGTTTGTTCTTCAAATATGGAAAGGTTCCAAAAGGTCTCCTCATTAGAGGAAAGCCAGTTCTTGGCATTTATACATCCCAGATGAGCTGATAAATAACTACCATTTCATGTGTTTACGAGGCCTCTTCCAGCCTTCAAAGCAAGGCTGATCAGTCAGTGAGTGAGTGAGGAGCTTCTTTGTGCTCTCCAAGCCTTCGAGCTCTCCTCTTCTAAAGCTTTTTGGACAGACGGCTACAGAACAACTTGTTGTACTTGTGCCTCGTGGCTGATGGATTCTAGGGGGAAAAAACAAGATCATTTGCATGTGCTCTCTCTCTCTCTCTCTCTTTCTCTCTCTCTCTAGTGTTTTCCCTACCCGTCCTCTGATTGGAAACAGCTGCAGAGCACTCGCAGCAACACTTAAAAAACGAGTGCATTTCAGATGTCCAAAGTGGGAGCCCCCTCCCTCTCCCTCTCCCTCTCCTTCTCTCTGTCTCTCTCTCTCTCTCTCTCTCTCTTTCTCTCCCTCTCTTTCCCTGTGTCTCTTACTCCCTCCCACTCTCCCCATATGTGTGTGGTGTGTGTGCGTGAGAGCGTGTGTTTTTTTTAGTATTCTTCCCCTAATAAATGCCTCAAAAAAACGGTAGTGCCCTAAAAATAGCGCTCGCTGATGCTAAATTTAGCGCTTGGCTTACTGCGCTGGCGAAGCGAATGGAGAAGAATAGGCGTGGAGAGACAGGGTGAGTAAGCAAGCCTCTATTCATTCAGCACCCGATGAACCGCTGCCCTTGGCCAGCTAAGGCACAAGACTCAACTCCCCCACCACCCTCCCCACCAGACCTCGGGGTGCCAATAAACATTTGATCCTCGGGATAAAGGTTCTTTATTATTTATTTCTCTCCTTTTTTTTGGTGTCGGCCTGAGTTCTTTTTTTCCTCCTTCTCCTCCCCAGCAGAGAAGACAAAGTCTTGCTTGATTTAGTTAGAAGGAGAAAGAGGAGAGGGCAATTAAGGCATTATAACCCTTGTTCCTATTTTTATATCATTTATTATTATGTATTATTTTAACAACATTTTGATACTGTTACTATGTGAGAATCACATGTAGGTCCATTGGCAGCTTTGGAACACACTAAATTGCCAATATCTGCATTGCAGACAAAACAAACTCCGGGTTCCTATCAGCTATGAAGAGTTTCTCTGCAATTAACTTGTACATTTGCTCGTGTAAATTTGAATCTGTCTCTGTTCATTGAAGTCTTTACAGCCTTTACCTTTGAATCAGTTTTAATATTAGCCACAAATAGCAATCTGACAGTCTTCACTCAGTGTAATCATTCTAGTATGCACCACAATAGCCCAGACAGAAGTCCATAATCATTTTTTTTTGGTTCAAAATGATATAAAATGAGAGACGCACCCTCCTGATCCTCCCTGCAAATGTGGGTGGAAAAAAACGAGCAGTCTATTTTGGGCTGTGGGTGTAGATGGCATACAGCGGGCCTCCGTGGGCTCCCTTCGGGCCAGCCGGGTGTGGAAACACAAGGTCATGCCAGAGAGGTCAGGTGCCTGATCATTGTTCCTCAAAGCCCTCGGCCCCTTCCTGTAATGCAGCTGCACGATAAGAGGCCTGCAGCAGACAAAAGCTGATAACTGACGCGAGCGTGTATATGTATGTGTGTGTGTGTGTGTGTGTGTGTACTTGTCCGTGTGCGTGTGTGTGTATTTTCACACTCAGGGGCGGAGACTTTAACTCGCCACCACCCAAAAAAGAATCACAGCTTGTTGCGCATATCAGTCTGCTCTTCTGCGAATATAAAAAGAAATCCGGACCCTCTGAATTCGTAGCAAATAGAAAGATAGCCATGGCATAAGTGCCCCTTTATTGAGCCTGACTGGGGTGCTAGTGTGCCGAGATGGGATGGATCATAAAATATGAATGCCTTCACTGTCCTCATTAATACAGACACAGCGAGCGAACATGAGATACAGTCATAATCTGTAATCAGCAGACATACTTTTGAGGAACATATCATCATAGTCATGAAAAATAAATACATTTTACAAACAAAATGTTAGACCCTAACAGAAGACATTCTAGAGATATTCCAGAAAAACACTTTTGCCAGGAATTGGAAATGACTTGACAGCTATAATAATCCTAAATCATTTTTGAATATTTCCATTGTTCCAATCAAAGTGTTTGCATGGAAGCTGCCTGAAAATGAAATGGAAAAAAACTGTATTATGATGTAACGAGAGCAAATATTATTTGGTATTAGATGTCATGGTTAGCGATAGGGACGCACAAAAATATTTGTTTAACCTAAAAAATATGTCATGTGGTAACAAGTAATTAAACTAGCTTGAAATAACCCCTAGTACAAGGGGGGCCCTTGTTGGCTGGCTACTCTAGCACTGACTGGCTGCTAACTGACTAGTGATAGCAACGCTGATGCTAGTTTTAGTGGCAACAAAATGTTTAACAATTTTTCTTTGGGAAATGCTTCTTTATAGTTCTAGACGTCTTCCACACATTAATTGAGATCTTACACACCTCTTTTGTCTTCAGTTTGAGAAAGGAGTAACAATTCACTATTTCAACCAGACTTTTGGGAAATTCAGCAACTCATCAGATTAACAAATACGCTGCATTTTTTCAGAGTTATCCCAGGCATAATTACAGTTGTGAGGCTATGAAGGCCCGACGAAGTGACCAGTTTGCAACAGCACCACCCTAAGGCAGACCAGTGTTCCACCTCTAGTTAATTAAGAAGACCACAGAAAGAAACTGGCTGATTGTGAGTGAAATAGCCAAACAATGACCTTTCCCTGAATTAAGGTGCTTGAGCCTCCTAATGGATAGCATAACATCATAATAAGTTTATTTTCAGGAACCCTGTAGAAATTTAGATTTTGAAACGGGGGTCCAGGAGGTTAATTAGGGGGCTTGGACCCCCGCAGCCCCCTCTTGCATATCTCAGCATGGTTTTACTTAACATAACTAAATACTTTGATCAAAAGAATAATTTATGCAGATAATTATTTACGTTGAATAAAACTACCTAATTTACTTTTTATCACATGTAGTATTTTTTGGTTGAACTGATAAACCAATTTTTATAGTGCAGGTGAAGTTAGTCCCAATATAATAACAATACATTTTAAAAACATTTATGATATTCATGAATATGTCCATGAAATATACTGGAACAGCTGTCACATTGGTGTGATAAGTATTTTCAGTATTACACAGTGAGTTTATGATGCCTTGTAGATTTGAATCTGCATGTATGTTTATTTTTTTTTAAATACAGTCTTTATCCATTTTAATCAGTCCTAATCCCGCTGACAGTATACTGCTAACTGTGTTCACTATGGCTTTGGAAAATTGTTGTACTAAAAAAAATCATAAGCCCTCAGATCCAATCCATACCTGTAAGATATGTTTAAACCCTGTACGACTAAACTAAATGATTCTCAACCACCCCCCACCCCCCAAGTCCCCTTACCCACCATTTTTTTTCATGCATATGAATGTTCCTATGAGGAGCAGCTGTGTTCTTGAATAGAGCACCACTTGCTTTGCTATTGTGCTGTTTGCCAGGACGGTTCCTACACTGTATGTCTTTGTACTGGGATTAGCCCATATTCAGCAACCCCCCAACTACAGTACTTATCTGTGTGCATGGATTTTCCTTGCATACCCCCATCCTCACCCGTACCCCCCCACCATATAAACCACAGACAGCTGTAATTACATCCTTAAAGTGCGGTATTGCTTTAACTGTGGGCTGATGGGTCTTAAGCTTGTCTCTTTGATACTTGATTACAGTGCAAAGGGAGGAGGCTATATTTTTCTTCTTCTTTTTCTTTTTTTTTTTTTTAAACCGTATTACAATTATAGTAAAGTAGCCAGTCTGTGGGATTTCAGGAATTAAGAAAAGTCCCCTCATTTAAAAAGAGAGAGTGGAAGCTTGGCTGTAATTGTATAAGGAGAGACAGGCATAAGGTCTTCTGTGACAAACCACCAAAAGGGAGGCAGTCTTCTGCACACACTCACATGCACATACAGGCATGTGGCGTCCCTGCCCTGTGTCGCTTCTGTTCCTGCCCGGCAAGCGGATCATAGCGTGTTCAAACCGCACTTAATGAAGTGGCGGCTTCCCCTGCTCTCGCCCAGCCACCTGCTTCCAATAACCCACAGCCTGACTCTCATTCGAGCTTGTTCTCTCTCTGTGTCTTTAAAGGAATTTCATTCGCTTAAGCATGGGATGCTGTTTTGTCCTGCATGACTGAATATGTGGTCAATCTGTCTGCTTTGCATGTGTAAGTGTGTGTAACGAGGCTGGGCAGTACAGTGTCCTGTGAGCATCATGAGTAGAGATGCACAATAAAGAATTTCTAGACCCGATACAATAATCAGTAATTAACACTGATCTTATAAAACTGATAAAATGCTTTTAATATAATTGAATGTGCATATATGGCTTTATTTAGCAGATGCTCTAAGCTATTCACAACATTAGATTATGGAAAATAAGAATTTCCAAAAAATAAAGAGCAGGAATATGGAAATAACTGATTGCTAACAATGTTCATGATGGTAATGAATATCTTTTTCTAACAATGAACCTGATACTAGGCTATAAAAAAAAATCATGTCATACTCATGAATCTATAGACTGCATAGTAGAAGAACTCAGCCCTGCTATAACTTTACTCCACCCATTTACTGGGACAACATCAAACCAGTAAAAACACTTACATCGAGAATTCACCACTCTTCAAGTTCATTTGTGTAGTTTTGAATGCTGAATAAAGCTGAGACTGTACCGTAGTCGCTTGTTTTAAAACAGCATAGTAGAGACAAGCCTGAACACTGAGATAACAGGCTAACAGGTTTGGCAGATTTGCATAGAATGTAAAAATCTATATGAGCTAACACTATATACAGTGGAATACCTTGTTGAGCCATCAGTCCCAAATCAGATTTGCATTAATTTGTCAGCTAAACAACAAAACTGTTCATATATCAGACTCACCTCCAACATCACCACCAATGCAGGATTCCATAAACTCAGCATGATGACGTGTCCCCAAAAGAAAACTTTGTCAATATCAGTTTAATCTAAGGAGATAAAGTTTTTAGATGAAGCACTTTCATAAAAAACTTTAAATTTGCATAATAAAATTTATATAATAAAATCCCCCATTTGTATTTCAGTATAATATTACCGAGTAAAACATTGCAATACTATGCTGTATTGATTGTTCACCACCCCTAGTAGCTGGAGAGATTGCTCAAGATAGGAAGACACTTAGCACATATGTCACAATGTTAATGGTTAAACTGAGATTTTGATTGGATAATAACAAAAATAGAATTCTGAACATCATATATTTAGCAAGAATGTTTTAACTTTTTCCGTTTAATACTGAAACTAAATTTTTAGCAGTCAGTTTTGGTAGGGCAAGTAAGAAAAGTTGAGGGCCCCAGACACCTGTGCCCAATCACACTGCCACCATCGAATGTACTTGTGGTGGAGTTCATACAATCCAAGCTGTAGTTACAAAGGGTTTTTGTGAAACCAGGACATTCTTGATGCTTTTTCTTCATTGCTGTTTACTGTTACAGTGTACAAGCAAAGACACATTTGCTGCCCAGATAAACAGTTTAAAACAGTTTTCTTGGCTGGCCTAAGACTTGTGCACAGTACTTTATATAAGAGTGCGTGTAGTTCTCCGCCCTCTTGTGGAACACTCAAGTACCCCATACACCCCCAGCACCCTCACACACACCCCACACGCAGTCACGCACATGGTGTAGGCGGAGTCGGTGAGAAGTATGAAGTCATTTTTGCTGGCCTAATGGGACCACCTCGGAGTCGGCGGCTTTCTGCATGTGTCTACAGTTCTACAGCAGAGAGTGGAAAAAACTCTTGGTCCACTACATGCTGAATAAGGCAAACCACCCGACTGCTGAAATATGGACTTCATGTGAAAACAGTCCCATTTCCATACAACCTGCTAACATGATTTATCAAAGAAAGAGACTCTGGGGTATACTGCCTTGCTGGAGTCTCTGGCAACAGTACTTTTTTCCCCACACTGTCAATTCCCCTAATCTGTCAATCAGGCAACACCTTGGAGTTCACATACATTGGGATCAAAGATTGGGATCATTGTTTTGAACTTAAAGTTAATTTTGTAGCAAGCACATGCATGTGTATTATGATTATGATATGATATCAGTTTGTAAGCCATGTAAGCACGTTGAGTATGACGTTCCCAAGGCAATATAACTAAACAAAAACAGTATTTGAAACTTAATAGTGTTTTTGTTTTAAAATGAAATATTAAACAAAATATATTTGATCTATCCCATTATTCAATAAAATAACATTGATTAATATGATACAATAGCAGATATGATAGTATTTCTCTTCGTTCCAAGATGATTGGGTTGCAGGTCACTTTTGTGGGCTGCCACAGTTTGAACGGGGTCGCAGGACACTGGTCTCAGGCTCTGTTTCCAATAAGGAAACGGGTTGAATTTGTTTTGTCGGCCGGGCGGGACACGTTGCATAAACACTGTCGCCCAGCTCGTCTCCTGGCCTCTATAAACATGCCACTGAATGTGGGCTCCCCTCCAGCCCTCGTCCTGCTGTCCTGCCAAAGTGGCCCCGGGAAAGGAGGCTCTGACTGTTTTGAAGGGATCCTCTTTTACACCTCCTGAAAATACATCCCCTAACTCCGCAGCGTCTGGCGGGACGTGAGCCCCCGATGCACCCCCCCACCCACCGGCCCAATTGCAGTGTTGTCTGATGGTCAGGCGGGTAGAGACTGCTCATGCAGCAGAAAGAGGTCAAAGTGGACACTTGGGAGGCTAGCCAGGGCTTTCCTACAGCTGTCCAACATTGGTGTGAGAATCTGGGCCTCAGATGGTCAGATTGAGAGCGAAATTCTCTGGCCTGGTATTAAAGAGGCATTTGTACAATAATTGGCTTTGAACATATCTGCGCTGGGTTTCCCAAAGACATTTTAGCACAAATATTCTTAGATGGTAGCACAAGCATTACACTGAACCCAGTTAAGATACTCTTAACACCAAGATTATGCAAGTTGGGACCTGATTGGTTGGAAAGCTTTCTACTTCACATAATTCCATCACCAGCATGTTTGATTTAACATAACATGTACTGATTAGTCAAACCAGGTGTTGTATACTGGGCATCCTTAAGGAGATGTTTGAAATGGTTAAATGAATACATTAATAAATTGTTGCTGTCCAAAGAAAAACATCTTTAAACGGGTATGGGTACATTCAATGTACTTTAATGTATGAAAGACACTTAGCAAGGATGCTTTACCTTTTCGCATTTAATATTCAAACTAACTATTTAACTATTTTTAGTGGTCAATTTCTCTTATGTTAATTTTATTCCAAGCAATTTTGGGGCATTTTGATTGGTCCATTAATAATGACATTTTAACACAAATGTAAACTATATTCAACTGCTGTGTTCAATTGATGTAGAAAAGTAAAAATGAATAAAAATGGAGATAACTGTTTTTCTTAGGACAAGTACAAGGATTAGGACTGTTTTTCTTAGGATGATAATACAACGCTATACAAGCTCAAATTACATCAAAATATGACTTCATTAAGTGGTAACTAGTGGATGAATCATTGCTGGGTCTGTAAAAGGACCCACCATTAAGCTCACCCTGCATAACTTACATACTAGTTTCATATTATCTATTGCATTATTTGTAGCAGTTACTGAATTCTAAGTGTTAAGATTAATCCCTGAATAATAAAGTGTGGTCCAGGGTAGCTAATGGTGAGGGACTGTGGCTAACACTGTTCCTAGTAGATCCTTGGTTTGATGTCTAGCTTGAACGCACACACGTGTTGGGCTGAAGGTTAGACAAAATGAGTGTATATAGGCCACTGTATCTTCACTGTTCTCTGAAGCCAGTAGGGAGCGGTGGGACTAAGGCATTTAATTAGGAGCACACCTCTGAAGGGGTTATTCCCACTTCTTTCCCTTTCTCTCCCTCCTTTTTAGTTTTTGCTGGTTCTGCCCATTCTGCCTTCCATTCCGTTCACCTTCCTACATTTTCCCTTCGTCTTTTCCTCTCGCATTCCCTTGATGTATCCTAGCACAAACCTTCTCTCTGTCGCTCTCTCTCTCTACAGTATCCTCCTTACTCCCTCTCTTTCCTTGGTCCCTCTGCCAACCCATTTTCCGCTTTGTTAGATTGATTACTCCTCATCAATAATGTTTTGGACGGTGGATCATGCAGCTTTCATCTACTGAAGCTATTAAGATGTCAGCCTAGGAAATGATTTCTCTGCTCGCTCCAAGTACGTAGCGGGTTTGTTCTCTATAGTGGCTTATTTTTAGTCACGCAAACTGGAAACATTGAAGGTGGAGAGTGGTGTGTTGGGAAATTGATTTAATTGTCAGACAGGTTTGTTTTTACACCCCACTTTAAATTAAGTTTCTAACATGTTTCGTTGTATTATAGCCTGTTTCTATGTGTCATGTATGAGCAGGCAGTGACAAAATATCATTGCTGTTTGTGTCAACCAAAGATTTTCTTGAGCATTTCTAGTAAACTGACCAATTCCATGCTGTGTACCAAAATAATGAAATTAATTAATTCAAAGAGAAATTTAGACCAAAACCCTTTAAAACAGCGGTACCCAAACTCGTGCAAGCTTTCCCTACAAATAATGAAGATAGATCAGTTACAAATTAAGTTTTTGATGTTATATTTTACATTACAGGATATTTTGTCGCTAGATTTCCAACTGTCATCATTTAAAAAGGAAAATAAGAATTGAAGTTCTTATTATTATATCTTGATAAGTATCATATATGTTGAAGATTTGTCTTTAAATATCACTATTAGATTTAATCACCCATATCACCCACCCCTACTGAATAGTAGATCATTTGCGATGGAGGGATTGATATAGACAGTGCACAGAGAAAACAGAGATAGAGAGAGGGATGAATCAAGAGGCAGTAAGCCATCTATGGCCATCCTCTGTATGCACACTGTTGATTGGCTCTTCCCCATGTCCCCCGCAGAACAGTATGCGTGCGTTGCCTGTGTGTGTGTGTGAGGGCTGGTGACAGGTGTGGGCGCTCTGACAGGTGCACATGTCTGGAATGAGTGGCATAGCTGCCGGCCTCCAGGGGGCCCCTGTGGCGGCCCCACGCTGGCTCTTAAACTGCCGGGCCCTGCTTGAAAGCTCCCTCTGCCAGCATGGCCTCCCATCAGTCCAACACTGCCTCTTTACCCTTCAGCGCCTAACAGCCAGCACAGTCAAGCCCCCCCCCCCAAGCACTGTACTCCCTCCTCCCATTGCACTACCTGACTACTGCTAGTGCTGCAGCAAACAAAAATATCACTGGAGCTCTCCAAGTTCATTTAAAGAACACACAGAGTCAAGAAGTTGTAAACATGGTGGAACGGTGGTTAGCTCATAACCTCAACATCATTTGCTTCCAAACGTTATAATGCAAAGTTGGACTAAGGCTATAACGGATAATATAATAAATGGCAAAATAATGATAAAATAATGGATAATACTTCTACTTATATCTGTCTGAACAAAACCTCTTATCTGTCAGAATGTCAGTAGAACCAGACTTTTTTTTCCCTAGTAATGTTGGGTCATTTCTCTGGTCCATTTATCATGAAATTTACACACACTGTAAAGGGCAGCAGGCATATTCACAGTATGTCGAAAACTGAAAAACAACCAACAGTGAAGACGTGAGGTAGCGGCAGTATGAAAGGTATAACAAATGATGATAAATGTACAATAAACCACAAACAACTACAAAATATCATTTTATTTCAATTTTTTTTTTTTTAGATTCTGAAAAAATCTTAATCTGGTCTTGGTCTCGACTCAGACTTCTACAAAGCACTGGTTCTGAATTGGGCATTTGGGATCTGTGCAGAACATGGTCTCAAATCGGGTTTATCTGGAGAGTACAGCATTAGTGTTAGAATTTCCTTTTACTCATATTACACTAAAGGAAGTGAAGAAATTCTAAAAAAAACAAAAAACCTCTAAACTAAAATCTAAATTCTAATCTACTTCAGTTTTGGGTTTGTAGATAGAAGAGGAGATACATTCTTATGACTTTAATTTGATGAAAAGTTATCCTTTACCTCATTTCTTGACATAAAAAAGAGTAGAAAAATATCTGAATTGCAGATTTGAAGCAGATTGGAAGCCGGCAACGCTGAATGCATTTTGACTATGTAAATGTAATTTGTTGCACTTACTAAGTAATCTAATATTTAATTGCATAATTATGTTGAACAGCATAATAAAATGAGGTTGACTCAGTATTACAGAAGTTTTATGGCATAGATGTTTGTCCAATGTAGCTGTCAGTTTCCACTCATGAAGAATAAAAAGATGTATTTTTAAAGGGTTTCATCAGCGCATAATAGCAGGATAAAATACGAGAGGGTAAAAAAATAGACATCACATCTGCTACCTCCTATGCAAGCAGAACATCTTCATTCCCGTCCAACACTTGATTGTTATATACGCTTCACAGTGAAGACGGAAAATGAGCCTAACCTGCCTCATCTCACTCTTTACATCAGTGTTCATCAAATCTTGGCGTCGGAAGAGTAAATTTAATTACTGGGTGTGTGATGCAGACAGGCAGATGAAAGAGACACTGTGTGTGCGAGCACGTTAGCTGCGCGTGTCGTTAGCGAGCTGCTGCGTCCCCCATATACGCTAATCTCTCTTTATTATAGCCAGTCGTGCTTTGCTTTGATGAGGCATCTTACTGTGCTAGCTCCCATTCCAGTTATGTTGTGAGAGTTGAGGCTTCTTTAATGAAGTCATGAGAGGACACGGTTATTTATGTACCTGAAGTATGCTGATCCCACCAACAAGCTCATTTAGGAAATGTTTGTGAAGTCTCCTTGGAGGACCGTGTGCTGTATTCACTTTGTGCTGAACAATCACAATAAGGTACAGTACAGACATGTTCTTCAAACACTGTTTGTCTAAAACCTCCACAAGAGGAACGTGTTATTTCTACTAGAAGGTGGCCATCAGGTGGCTAGGAAAGAAATTGCTAGCTCTGCAGTAAGGAAAACTGGAATTTGAGAATGGCTTTATTAGGAGTCACCAAACACATTGTGTTTGTCAATGTTCAGTACGTTAGTTTATTGTACAGCTTGCTTCTAGTATGTCTTAATGTATATGATGAAGTTAAGATACACCTGTTTCTATTTTCCTTTATTGAAAAGCATATTTCCACATAATAACATATTGGACCATACACTGACAATTGTCCTTAAATTCAAATTCTACCAATTTTCCAACATTTTTGCACAATTCAATTTAACAAACTAGGTAATATATTTCTTGCTGACTTTTTTGTTCAGATTTTTGTACATTGGTGATGACAGGGATCAGTGGTCATGCGGTCTACAACGCAAATGTAGCTATTTTAAATACTATCCAAAATGGTCAGTGAAGCTATGTGTGTCCTCTGAATTTTACTATGTAATATAAAACATAAACAAGTTAAACAAGTTACAACTCCCTGTAACATGAATTCAATTTGCAAAAAGACTTCAAAGCAAAAAGCAAATCTCAAAATTATCGTAAAACATTGCCTCCAGCATCAGGCAGCATATTCACAACCATTTCATGTAGTAACTTTGTCTGAGGAAGCTTTTAGAAGCATTAAACGCTTTGCACAACTGTGACTCTACTTTGCACAACTGTGACTCTATACGTTTATCTACAGCGGGATGTTTCCAATCAAACCACTTTGAATGACTATATATCTTGAAGATTTAACATGCAAAAAAATGATGGAATTCCTCCTCAGTGTTTATGTGAGAGCAACAATATATATCCCACAAGTCTACAACACAATCATTTCATGCTTAATTAATCTGTTTTAATTGCACATACATGTAAATTGAACACAAATGAAGCAACTTTCAGTTATTAATTTAGCACCAAGCGAAGAAAAAAAGAAAACAATTAAGAGCATAACAGCACTTACGTTGAAAAAAATGTTGCTTTGTATTTCTTTAAATGTGTACATCAGTTCCACAAAGATAGGATACATCAACACAATTCTTGTATTATTATAAACGTAAGTAAACTGAACCACAACATTTTCTATTTTCTCTATTAAAACCTCACACAGCATAGAAATCTGCTTTCTCTCCCCCGATTTTTGATCTACATCCACCTGCTGTGTTTACAGACGTTGCGAAAGAAGGGCCTAAATGGGTGTGACAGCCCGGACCCAGACGCAGATGACTCGGCTGGTCACAGCCCCGAGTCCGAGGACAAGTACCGCAAAATCAACGAGGACATAGACCTTATGATCAGCAGACAGAGACTGTGTGTAAGTACCTTCACTCATGAACATCACTCTCACTCGCCTTCTTTCTTTCTTTCTTTCTCTCTCTCTGTCTCTCTCTCTTTCTCTCTTCATTCTCTATGGCCTTCAGGCATTGAGCAAGAAGGAGAACAAAGGCGGCGAGAGCCCGGAGCTCGAGTCTGCTCTCGCTCTCACTCCACGCACGGAGGAGAAATACAAACAGATTAACGAAGAGTTTGATCATATGATCAAGACTCATAAGATCCCTGTAAGTACAGCAGCTGGAGAGGAGGCCGGGCTGAGAGCTAACAGTCATTTAGACATACTAGCATAGCGCTAACTGCCGTCTCAGAAAAGTTCAACGCTAGTGGCTTGAACTGAAGGCTTGGGAATAAGCTCACAATTACCCTCTTGAGCTAGCATGCTGCTAACCAAGCTAATTGGATGCTGGCTTTTTCTATTGCTTGTTGGATTATATTTTGCAGGTTCTTTGTTTTTCTTTCCTTTTTTTTTCTATGATGAGACCAATTATGCAGCCTTATGTGTTGTGAATCTCCATGATGCGATAGTAAACTCCAATCTACAGTACTTCTGTTAATTTCATTACATCAAATACTTATCACATACAGTTCAGTCAGAGTGTAGTTAACCATGGTCAAATTAGGGAGTTAAGTATACATGCGTTTCTTCAGAGCATGCTGGGTGAAAGAGTGTGCTAGTCCTGAGTGTCTGAAATAACTCGGCATAAAAACAGCACAGCACAAAGAACCACTGTCCCACAGACATACACATACATATAAAGCAAACACTATAAGGCTCACATGCCGAAAAGAGTAATGCATTGAATTTACTTGATTTAAATGTGTATATAATTTCTACATGAATAAAATACATTACATTAACACAGTTTCATCTTTCAGTCTGTATTAACATGTCAGATTGACCTGATGTACTAAATTGGAAAAATGATGTGCACATTAAATTCAGTGCAATACTGTTAGAATGAAGCAATTCTGAAGAGAACTCACATGTAATGTTTACCATGCTGTGTACAAAAATAGAAACATTTTAAAACCGGTTTAGTACAGTACTGTGCAAAATTCACCTGTAAATTATTTAATTCCCATCAATTAAGTGTAAGTTATCCACTTTTTTAGTCACAAATAAAAGCAGGAAACTTATTAAACTGAGAATTAGCCTAGTGAGTAAATATTATATGACAATGATTAGGTACAGGTTTAAGTCCTTTTGGAAAACTTGCTTTCAGTTTTATAAAGAAATCTGCTCAATAAACTTGTTGTACTTTCAACTTCTCACAATCCAAACAATGCCAAACATATTCATGATGTTAAGGTCTGCTATGATTTCTGATATGTAAATCTTTTTTTCCCTTTTCTCAGTAGCAGCTTCTCTGTTTTCCCCACATATTTACATAGAATCTCCTCAGAATTATGTCCTGAAAACTAGCTTGTTTATAAGCTTGTTTTGATTGTAAATGAAATATTTTGCACAGTACTGTACATCTTTTACCAGTTATATACCATGCTAGAAACAAAGTATTTCAATCCATCAGTTCAGGGACCCCCAGCCAGTCCACCTTTTTACTCCAGCCCCAAACACATCTATGCCAGTAAGATCTGAGTAAACAGAACAATGGAAAACAACAAAAATGTGGACTGACTACAGCAGAACCCACAGTAAGCGATCAGTATAGGGTGGGGTCAGGGTCATGGATGAGTCGGCCATTGTGTCGGCCATAGTGGCAGCTTGGCTTGCGGTCACCACGGCTGGGCTGCATTCACCCGAGTTAGAGAGGAGAACAGGAAGGATGGCACCACGCAAATAACAGCCTGCAGAAGAGATGGAGAGAAAAAGAGAGACAGAAAGAGGCAGAGGGAGGAAGAAAGCTGACCCTACGCATGATCTAGAAAACACAGAAGAGGAGAAATGATAGGACTCAGGGTGGAGCCGTGGATATATTTAGTGGTAAAACAAAGGGTTATTGGAGATTATAAAACATGAAGACTTTGTTTGGGATTTTTGTGGAAAACATGAAGGGGGCACACCTTTAGGCGGAGGAAGGAGGCAAAGAAGAAAGAAAGCAAAAAGTGAACACACCAGGGAAAGAAGAGCCCTCGTTCTCAGAGACCTTCAGCACCGAACAAAAATATTTGCCTAGCTCTGTGCAAGTGATTGCTACGGCCTTGCGGGCAGACAGGGAGAGAGTGAGAGAGGGATAGACTGACAGTGAGTGAAAGAAAGAGAGAGAGAGGGAGGGACTCGTCTCCGGTTTCTGTCGGCTGATGCTCCCCCAGATGAGCACTTACGGACCCTTAGGACACATGGCTGCAATTAGGGGGCTATTTTCTCCTTACGAAACAACACGGGGGAGGAAGAGCTCACTTGCTACCGCTCCTCAAGGTTAAGCTTCTCTCCTAGAATGACATGGTGAATGAGAGAAGATCATGCTCTGCCTCTCTTTCTACGTCTCGCTATCTGCCTCTGTGTCTTTCATGTAGTATCTTTCTCTGTATTGATTCAGAGCCTGTTAGGTAACTGGAGAGAAGAAGACTGTCTTGTTCAAATCTTAGAGAACAAGAACTCATGATATGTGATTGGACATTTAGCAAATCACTTAGCTTGATTTAGCATGTAGATTGAATTAGACCATCATGTAAGGCAATGACCGAAGTATGCATCATACTTCACTGATTTTGTCCTATGAAATCATTTGAAATGCATATGACTCAAAAAGCAGCTAGTGCAAGAACCCTTGACTGCTCCGGTTCTCCCAATGCAAAAACAAGTTAAAATTGTAGTTGTTGCCTTTTCCATATATATATATTGTTCCTTTATTTCCCATCAGCCCCCCTCCAACTACGAGATGCCTGTGTCCATCCCTGTGAGCAACCAGATCTACAGCCACCCAGGTGGTTCCCTAGGCAACCACAACCTGGTCCCATTGGCCCACCACAGCCTACAGAGGAACAGCATGTCCCCCGGAGTCACACACAGGCCTCCTAGTGCAGGTAACATACTACTGGGATGTCCTTTTGGATATATATGCACCAGCTTTAGATAAACATGTTAAGCCCTTAAACTGCAGGCTTATTATCCAGTCATTTATCTTATCAGCATGTTCATGCTGACAAAGGGTTTTCAGCTTGCAGTGCTTTTTTGAGTGAGGCACAGTACAGCCAATGTAGCCAATCAGAACATAGCTCATTTACATATATCAGTCCTAAAGCTACAGTTACAAAAAAAACAGTAACCTCTGTAATTCCAACAGACAAAAACTACAAAATGAATATGACTGAAGAACAAATTGCAAATAACTAAATGTAGGATATGGACACTTGAACACTTACTACCTATTAGCTGTTACAAGTCATTATTATGCTAATGTAGATGTAATGTAGTTACGTTATTACCGTTACTGTGATTACATGATTTAAATCATTGGTGTTGTAGTACATAATGACATTACATTCACTCTACATTTTGTTTTGACAGGTTAATCTTTACACTTTTTCCTTTTGTTTGCATGTAAAAATTACAGAATGTCACAATGTGTAAAGTTTTTTAGCGACTTTACATCACATTAAAACCATAATAAAATATCTCCTCTTAGAAACTCAAATATGGAAACAATCCTTAAAAACTTTGACAGAATTTCTCTGCTCCCGTTTCAATGAACTACAAATGAGAAGCATTTAATTAGCACTGGTGGTAACTGCTACATCTAAGGATTAAGAAGGGCAAACCCTTTCACCCCACTTCCAGAGCTTCAGATATTACAAATCACTTCCCTCTGGCTCCCTCCTGCCATGCGCTGCCTATAACCAGATGCAAATGTGGTATCAATTGGTGACATGCAGTCACCAACCCCAACCCCATCCCCAGTTTGTTATTGTTGTCCAAGTCTCTGCCTTAGCAAGCTAGGGGCTCTCCCCCTCAGCCCTGTCATTAGCAGACATGCTCTCGCCATGCAATCAGCCACCCATTACAGGAGCGCTGGCTAAATATGAGCTTTGGCCCAGCCCCGCGCGCGCTGCCCGACCGCAACCGCTGCGCTGCCGGCTTAAAAATAAAAATGTGTCATTTTTCTTGGACGCTGAGGCCCAGCCTCTCTGCCCACAGGCTCCCCCACCTCTTCCCACTCCGAAAAGGCAAAAAAGAAAAAGGTGCTGTCTTATTCATTCGTAGTACACACTCTTTTTTGTCACCTCAGTTGGCCTGTCCCGTCTCTCTCTTATCCACACACTCTCTAGTAGGAGGTGGGCAGAGAAGGAGGGAGATGGTCGTGGTTGGAAGAAGCTGAATAAATGATGTGACAGACTTGAAGGAAGGTTTTGTGGTAGGATATGGACGTCAAGTGCAATGAAGTGATTGAAACATCTCCTCACTCTTCATTTCCCTTTCTCTCTCTCTCTCTCTCTCTCTCTCTTTCTCTCTCTCTCTCTCTCTCTGTTCCAGGTAGTCTCATGGGGGCCGATTTGACCACAGGCCCTGGCACCAGTGCTGGTAAGGATGGCATCCCCACCTACTACAGTATGTCCCTTCTTGTTCACATCTTTTATACACTCATGTTTTTTCTTCGAGCTTAAAATACTACAAAAAGAAGAAAAAAAGCTTTAGGAAAAGCCAGAGGCTGTACTAAGCATTTTCTTACAGACTGCAGTCATTAACTTTCACTTTCAGCTTTCAGTGAGAACAAATGTAAATGCAGAGTAAACAACAAAAGCTGTCAGACAACCTAGATGAAATAGGGTATACCTGTCATTTCTATTATACATAGTAATTACAGTGTAATAAATGTTAATGTAACTTAATGACAACTATTTTCGATACTTGACCCATTTTGTCCGGACAAATAACAATTACCACAGAACACTATGTCTGAAGCTTGATGGACTCAGTGCAATGAAAACAGTTTGCCTCAATATGTCAACTGAGGTTTGGCTAAGCCTTACATTTACACGCACCATGTTTTTCAGAGCGTTAAAAGAACGCTTAGTCTTCATAGCAAGTGTCGTAAACAACGGTAGTCTTTTGTAAAGGGATAAACAGCATTATGGCTTGGCTTTGCCTTTGTTTGACCCCTCGCCGGTGTTTGTTTGCCTTACCTCCAAGCATCAGATCTAAGCAGAACACGGGAACACATGGAGCATTCGCTTCATCAGCCCTGTTTGTGTTTGGCTACTTTAATTCTTGTTCTCGTATAGGATAAATGCTAGCATATGTTTGGAGCGCAAGGAAGTGTGTGTTTGGATTTTTTTTTCCTTAACTAGGCCGTAAATAGCTTTCGGAATGTGTGTACGCATGTGTGTGTTTAATCCACTTGAAAGGAAAAGTTATAGTGCATGCAGACACAGACTGGGGCTTTGACTTGTGGTCGCCTCAGAGACGGCTTATGTATGCATATGTGTATGCGTGTGCGCATATGTGTCTATGTGCGTCTGTCTGAGCCACTCAGCAGTGGTCACCACAGAAGCATGGCTTCTATATAAAATCAGGACAGTAGCTTCTTGGAAACTGGCAACGGGCTCACTCTAGTACAGCTGGCTAACCTTGTCTGGCCCTGCAGTGCCCTCAGGGCCACTGCAAAGGGGTGAGGCTGAGGTCCCTCTGTCTAACCCTGTCTCTTTACTGTCCATCGCATACAAAAGTAGCACTTATGGCAGTAGCCCTTCCGTCCACGCTCAAAGCCTGCAACCATCCAATGCAGCCATTGTGTCGCACCAAGGCCGAACAGAGGGCACAGTGTGGCTCTAATGCAGGCTGTCCCATTGGAAACAACAGCCTGGAAGAGTCATGGGGTGCTCAAAGAAGTCCCATTCAAGTGTCCTTCAGATTCATGTCCCAAACGTAAGAGGAGACAAGATGAATATTCAGTATTTTTCTCAGTTTTCGCTCTTAGTCATGACAGAGGTTTTTTTTCTTCTTGTAGTGTGACATGCCAGCTCTTTAAAAAAAGCTCCCTTGAACAGACACACTAAATGGTTGAAAGGAAATTACAGTAAATGGTGAATAACACAACAGAGTCTTAATCATAACTCGTTTGGAAAATAGCACAATACCTCGTGCTCCGGCCTTTGGCAAACAGTATGTTTAATATGACTCGATCATTTTCCACTCTGATGGCTATTCATGCGCCAAAAACTGCAGCATTCTCAGACAACCGCAATTTCTCCACAAAACTGTGTATGTGTTTGTGCATGCACTACACTTTGTGTCACATGTCAGTTAGACATGTATGTTTTAGAATTCGGAAAAGTCTCCTTGTCACATCTTATGAGCACAACAGGCCAAACCATGGCTGTTCATTTGGTTTGCTGTTGAGCTGTTGGTTGGTAAACTCGGGCCGTGGCCCAAAACCTCACACCCAACAGTACATATGGAGAGCAGGATCCAACGCGGCTGTTAAACCATGACAAGGAATAAGAGACACGGTCCAGTTTGTGTTTAAGTGTGCTGGCGCATCTGCTAGCCCCTTGTAGCCCTTACACGGAAACTCAGGCCAAGCGTATTTACAGTTAGGCTTCTTCTGTGAAGGCCCAGAAATAGCCTTGGGTTCTTTATCAAATGTACACATCAGGCCTTTCGTGCGGTTGGAAAGGACTGCTGGTATATGGCCAGCTGTAATTTTAGCACTTCCCCATTGTGAGTGAAACGGGAGGCCCTTGGGCACTAGCTGATGTGGGAGAGAAACAGAGAGAGAGAGAGTGGGAGAGAGAGAGAGAGATAGAGAGAGAGAGAGAGAGAGAGAGAAGCCCACAGTTCAGTTTTGGAACTGAATATGGACTGTGTGTCTAATTACTCTGAATTTTTTACCTCCTAGCTGTGATACTGTGCAGTAACACAGGCAACCCAGGAACCTTGGTGATATTGCTGTATTATTTGAGATTTTCAGTTATAAGGAAATCAGGAACAGTCAATAGACAGTTACCATTAGTGGTAAAGAATAGGACTTATTAATATTATTACTGTTAATATATTAATTAATTGTTCCAGTGTAAAACCCATTTTGCCTGTAATAACTTTCTTCAGTGTATGTGCACAGTCTCTTCCCATTACTCTCATTTGCGCTAATTAGCCTTAGCCATCAAGAGTCACTGTTTCAGCTATTGGAACAGCATCAACAACAGATTTAGAGCAATATTTAGTATACTTGTAGGGGAGTCTAATTAGAATATTTCATACAGTTTATGCTTTGTGTAATAGCCATCCTTAATTTTAACCTCTGGCATATTATGAGATCTAGCATGTCTCCATGACTACTAGGACAAGAACAGAGTGAACACTCAAAGAACAGAGCATTCTAACTCTCAGAGGAACCACACGACTTTCTTTGGTTCCGAAATTCTCAGCATTCGAATGCTGACGGTGGGTATGTTTACAGGGCCGATGCTACAATGCACTTTATGCCCAGGATATTTGAAATTGTGGAGGTAGTCTTTAAAACCTAAAGTATCAGCCTAGTTTCCTGATAGAAAAAGTTAGGATGAATAAATCTGTTTTTGAGGAGGGGGAAGGGGATGCATTTTCTTCTTTCTTTCTCTCTCACTCTCTCTGAAGCCTCAACAATGATGTGTGGTTGTTGAGTCTTCAAGTGTTCAGAAAAGTACCGGAGCCAGCTGCTTGCAGCCTATACTTCAGTGTGTATGAAGAGGAGGCAGGAAATACATCATTGCAAATGGCACACACACATATGCTTAGAAACACACACACACTCCCTCACAATCTCCTAGTTCCCAGCCCGCCTCTCCCCCCTCATTTTCCTCGAATCATACAAATTGCGCTTTCAAGACTTTTCATTTCAAAACAACAAAAACCGTTGCCTTCAAATTAAAGAAAGATCACCGGGGAGAAATTGCCGAGGACAACATCTGCGTCTCGTTTTCCCCCTCAGCATATGATTAGGAAGTTCATTTATGTCTAACGTATAATTCCTGCCCGTCTTTTAAGTGGCAGCGAGTGTACGACGCTTCATGTTTTAACCCTCAAAGAAATAAAGTGGGCTGTGGAAAGAAACAAAGACACCATACTTCTCTCTCTTTCCCACTGTAACATACCCCTCTGGGTTTGGTGGAGTCAGTGAAGTTGGGGCTAGCGGCCGTGGATTAGGAATGTGGATTGCCAGCCTGATTCATTCTTTGGTTCTTTGCTGGTCAAACCCACATGGATGCACATGTACTTATCCTTGATTGCATATGTCTAAGAGTTAACAGGTTTTGTCACTTATGAGGGACGCCTGCTTGGCAACAGGGAACGTCAGTTGTAGTCTTTGTTTCTAATGGCCTTCACATGAACTGTGGAATCTGCAATACAAAAAGATAAAAACAGTAAAATCTCAATCACAAGTACACTCTTTGTACTACATGGTGCTACACTATTTGAGCGACGAACCATAGAAGAACCACATTTGATTCCCTAATGGACTCTTTGAAAAACACTTTTATGAAACAAAGATTCTATGCAAAGTTAAGGGTTCTTTCTTAGAGCCTAGATGTTATGTGGCCATTCTTTATGCTTTAAAAAGTTTCTTCACGCTCTGAAGTATCATCTATGGAAAGGCTCTCTCGATAGCCTATAGTCCTAGTTTCTTCCATTATAACTTCCATTAATTGACCTTGAGAAGCAAGTTTACATTTGTGATACCCATTCTTCTTATTTCTTACCTGTAGCGTATAGAAAACATCTAAAGCAGCTTAAACTAATGAGCGCCAAGGGTTAACAAGTTTCCTCTGTCTCCTCTATTCACCAAACACCTGCCTCTTTACTGCAAAACCACAGCAGGAACAAGTGAGACTCATCTCTCTCAAACACACGCACACAGCTCTTGACTTCTCTAAAGATAGCTGATGGGAAGTATTTGCCTGCTGAGGTGAGGTGACTGGGTTTATATGGAAGTAAAATGTTCTCATAGGGATCACGTACAATTCACAGTCCCAACATACAGTAGATGGAACCAGACTCTAACAGAATTTTAACCTGTTTAATCTGAACTTCTGAACACAAGTCAGCTTTAACATGGTAAAAGAATCTTTGGTAAAAGTGTCTTTGAACAGATGGGTACAATATTTGCGATGTGTAATTGTGGTTTAACTCTGCTGTCATTATCATGTTATCACTGATAAATCTTGTTACAGCATTAAGGGTTGGTGTCCTGATTTCAGATTAAGATTAAACCTAGACTAATCAATACTGATAGTATGATTTAGTCCTAGACTGAGTCAAGGAAAAGGATTTCACTCATGTAGGCTAAGTTTACACGGCAGGAAAAAGTGGGCCAAATCTGATTTTCTCACCAAATGCAATTTTCTCCTAAACTGATCCACATGTGCAAAAGAACAATGCTTCATGGGGCACACTCATCCAGAGATGAAAAAATCATGACTGCTGACAGACGCAGGTCTGCAGCCATTTCATTCAGCCATGGCCACTAGTTCGTTTCACATTCTTAGTTTCTTTAAATTTTACTTTCAAACTTTTAAACTTCTTCTACGCTCGCATTCAGAAAAATTTTTGGAACTCTCTTTAAATGTGGAGTGGTTCCAATGAGTCGCTTCTAGTTTTGTCTGTACAAAAACATCAACAACATCAAAATGATGACAAATGTTGAGTTGGGTTGACGTATAAGAAAAGTAGCGTAAAATTTATATTTGACTGGCACATATCAATATCAAACATTTATCAGATTTCAATACCACATATGAAAGTGTCCCAAATCTGTTCTAAAAGTAACAGATTTACTGTGTTTTTGCCATTCACACTGCCACATGGGTAAAACCTCTGGGTCACATACTTGAAAAAAGATTAGACTTTGCCCACTTTTACCTGCTTCGTAATCATAGCCCCAAAGTCCTACTGAGATTTGACCACACATACTGTATGAACAGGCAAAGTCAAAAACAAAAGAATGTTTTTTATAACAATACCAAACTTCTCCTTGCTCAAGAGTGTTCGAATTATGGGTCCTATGGTGCAGCCTGACATGGGCTATGTTCTGTGAGAGATAGGTCGTTCACTGTGGTTTCCTGAGAGCTGAATGAGAGGGTGTGTTTGGTGAGGGCTTACTTCACATGAATGACTGCTTAGCTGTGGTGAAGGCTGACGTGAAATCGTGCAGCACTGTCGAACCAAAAGCTCACGTTTCTGGTGAAAGATGATTGAAGATGGTTGCAATGCGCCGGAACGCATCAGCCTTAGCTTTAATGGCCATGTGTGGTGAAAGGAATTTGGAATAAAGCAACGTGTCGAAAACAGGCCTGAATGGCTGCTTTATAGCAGATGACTTAGAAATTGGCACATTTTGGTTGAAAGGAGCAGGTCAAATGGAGCTTGGTTAAAAGTTGTGGTATGGTGAAAGCTTGATGTGCCGTATTTGGCAATATGCTGGAGTGCCTGACTCTCTCTCTCTCTTTCCGTCTCTCCTCGTTAGGAAATGGCTACGGAAACCACCGTAACTCTCCTGGCTTGCTGGTGTCCTCCGGAGGCATGAACAAGAATATGCAAGCCAAGTCTCCACCACCCATGAATCTGGGCATGAACAGCCGTAAACCTGACCTGCGTGTGCTCATCCCACCTGGAGCCAAGAACAACATGCCCTCTATTGTAAGTGGCCTTGAATACTTCGTCTACTTTCCTTCCTTCACAGTAGTCTCCTAGCTTCAACTAGAAATTCCTTTAACCACTTCGTCTTCCACGCTAGTCGTTTTAGATAGGTCCGGCCCTTAGATTTACTTGCAGGACATTTAGCTTGAAGTACCACCCTCAGCCACTGACACTAATTGTGAATTTACTACCCTCCCCTCTTTACTGCCATCAGTCTGAGGATGTTGACCTTCTATTGGTGAGTATCAAACTGGTGATACGGACTAATAGACAAAGGCCATCCTTCATCTTCCAACAGTCATTGTATATTAGTTTAGCACCAGACATATTAGACGATCACATATAGTGTGTCCCTGGGATTCACTCACTTTATGTTACTGCTATTATGGCTGAGCAACATAAGCAAATCACCATGAGTAACTTTTGACCAGCAGTACCTTCTCTGGTAAACAAGATCTAGTCCTACAAGACAAATGACAACATTTGTAAGGAGCTGGAGTGACTCCTAGTGGTCGCTTTTAGTCAGCACAGTCTGGTCTCTCCTGCTGCCAGCCAGCGAATCTGTTTGGGCCCCTCCATCTCCGCTTTAACTCCATACAAGCTTTTCTCCACCCAGAGAATGAAGGACATGAGTGCATCTCTACCTCATCAGTCATCATTCCAAAAAAATAAAAAAATACACCCCCGCCCCCTGTTGTTGCTGTTCCTGTTTCCTTGGAGACTGTATGGGTTACTATAGAGACCGTGCACCCTGCAAGGGGTTGTAAATGATAGGTTGTATAAGTTCAGTGGTGCTGCGCATCAACTGATTAATCTCTTTTCACAAGTTTGCTTGATCTCTTGCTGTCTGTGGCTGACATGTTCCATCTTTATGTTCCCCTTTCTGTTCCTACTGTTCCTACAGAACCAGAGAATAAACAACTCTCAGTCTGCGCAGTCATTGGCCACCCCAGTTGTTTCTGTGGCAACTCCCACCTTACCAGGCCAGGGAATGGGTGGCTACCCTTCAGCTATCTCCACCTCATATGGTACCGGTAGGTAAAGCTCCCTTCACACTTTGACCTTAAGTGAATCTTATTGTCACTATCTTACATGGATTATGGACAATAAAACTCTATAAACATTAAATAAATAATACATTTGATGCTGTGTAATTCAGCACATTGGATTTGAAGTGAAAAATGTCTATGAGGCTGAAGTGCAGAATTAAAATTGTAAGCATAATTAAATAATTAACATGCTGAACCCTTTGATGTAGAATGTGCTGTTCAAGAGTCAGAATTGTTCGCAGTTGTGGTGACGGGAACCTGATGTCTTAAGCAGTGTATGCCTCAAAAGAAACCTAATACACGAATTAGTTATGAATACATTGTCGGATACCTGAGACACTGTCTCGCAGTAAGGTTTTGGCCCAAAATGTATTGTTTGAATGGTGGTTTCGTGGTGGAGTGGGTGTTGTAAGGCAAAGTAAAAAGTATTTTTTGCATTCACCACTACTTTACCATTTCGCATTACAAAGGCCTGTGCATCACAATAAATTAAGCAGATACAAAAGCTACATACTGAATGATCTGAAAGGCTCATGTTTGGTGAACTCTTTGGTCAGCTTGACAATTGCAAACAACTTGGCAGACCACAAAAGAGTAGTGACTGAACCATGAAGAAAAACTCATGAACTGATTAAGAACACGCTCCAGGATGTGGGCACAGATGTGTTAAAAAACAAACAGAAAAAGAAGAATACATCAGTATGATCTCATAAATTTTACCACAAGGCGCAAACCGCTGGTTCAGTCTATTGTGTACTTAAAAAAGCCTGTAGCATTCCAGGACAGTCTTCTCAACAGTGCAGGGTCATTTATAGAGGACTGACTAAGTGTACAGAAGGAACTACTCATGATCCAAACTACCTCATATGTGAAACATAATCTCATGAGCTTGTATACATGCTGGTGAAACTGTATCACTTTTCTTTATTGAAGTCTGTTTATAAGAAAAGAAAGACAATGACTTGAAATATACACTCCTGTGCAAAAAAGAAAAACTGAGCTGTCTCGCATTAAACACAAACTACCTTGTCAGGGTTTTTAACTCTTTGAAGGCATCAGTGCTGAATGGAGCAACAGTCTTCTTTCTGTAACAACCGGCAATGTCTGCAAATTTAACCTCAAAATTTCACTATTTTGGAAATTAAAGAGAAAGCTACCCATACTAAATCACTTTATCTGTTTGTTCAGTCATTTGTTGTTAAGACCATTGAAGGCTTAATGTTTTGCCAGTTTGGGCTTGGCCCATATTTTCCCACTAGTGTACTACTAAAGCAACTATGGAGTTTTTGTCAGGACCTAAAAGTGTAAAGTTCAAAACAATCACTCAACCAGAAGCTTGTTAAGCATGTGTTCCACTTACTGTAGCCACCTAAACAAGCAGAGCTGAAAACCAAACATCATTACTTTTGGAACATAGCCTTCCATTTGTTTTTGCCATTTTCATTTTTTATATCATTTTTAAGTGCCAGCTGCCATTTCACTTGTGTTGGAATTTAATGATGAACGGACCAACAGAGATAGTCAGAAAAGACGGAAAAGACTGGGTTTTGCTTCATTCTATTTACTGAAGAAAATATACTCTGAATTAAAAAATATTGTAATTGTGCTGAACCCTTACTGAATTTTCACAGTATTATAACAAACAACTTATCCAGCACCACTTAAAATGACAAACTGCAACTTTATTCCTCTGTTCTTTTCCAGAATACTCTCTGAGCAGTGCCGACTTGTCATCTATATCCGGTTTCAACAGTGCCAACACCCTGCACCTGGGCTCAATGAGTGGCTGGCAGCAGCAGCACCTCCAGAACATGCAGCACTCTGCGCTCGGCCAACTGGGGTGAGCTTAAGCGCATCTGTAGAGATGCTAAAGATGCATGCTCGTTGCTAGCTTTAGCTCTTTCATGATGCCTTTCTCTTTCACTTAGTTCGTAACTGTAAAAGTCCTCTTTTCATATTGTGTCAGTCACAGCTTAAAGCCCCAGTCTGGAACTGGTCATAAAGTCTGAAACAGCAGCCACATAGAATATTCGCAAGCTATTCTGATGTTCCAATTTCAGTGATCCAGTCAACATAATATGTAATGGGCAGCTGGGACTTCAAATGGTATAAAAAATATAACTTACAATTATTCTTTTTTTCTCAACACAGTGAAGTCTTTGTGCCGGCTGTTACTATTTAGTTACGATTCTTGATCTGGGCTTTAAATATATCACAACAGAATAGTCAATGTACTGTAGAATTTACAGTTAGTAGTCAATCATTTGTGTTTCAGTATGTTTGTACATGAGTGCATGGGCACTCGTCACGTTCTGTAACCCCCCTTCGTTTCCTTTCCTTCCTACAGAAATTGCACTAGCACTCACTTATGTCAGGGTTCAAATCTCTCCCTGCCCTCTACTCAAAGCCTGCACATCAAGTCCGAACCTGTTTCTCCTCCTAGAGACCGCTCCAGCAGCGCAACACCTGCCGGCTATGCCCCGCCCCCTCCTCACCAGCAGCAGCATGGGGCCCCGCCCCCTCAAGCACGACAGGACTCGGGCCGCTCGCCGGCCGATAGCCTCAGCAGCTGCGGAAGCTCGCACGAGGGCAGCGAACGGGACGAGCACCGGTCCGACTTCCACTCGCCCCTGGGAATGGGCCGGCCTGGCCTGGACGAGCGCGACAGTCCGTCTGTCAAGCGAGTCCGCCTGTCCGAAGGTTGGGCCACATGATAAGCTCCGCCCCCCCAAGCCCAACACCTCAACAGCCCCCCGACCTTGACCTCGGCCCACCCGCGCCGCATGATGCGCCGTCGCGCCGTTCACACACTCTCTCTATTTCTGTCCTTTTCTGACGAGTTGTCGCCCTCCCCGTCCTGTCGGTCATTATGTAAACAGGGAGGTGTTTTCTCGACATTAGCTGTAAGGTTTTTGTTGTCTTTTTATTTTAGGCTTTTTCAAGGGTGTGTCCAATATATACATATTGACGTAATTGATGGGTGTCGGTAGGGGAAAGGGTAGGACGGGTTAGCATATGAGGGTCAAGAACAGGGTTTTTAGCGGGCGGGGTTACTATGCATAACTTGTGCCGTGCGTGGATTTGACTTTGAAGAATTACCATATATGCATATGCATATGTATTTACACGTGTGTGTATGTAGGTGTACATATATGCATAGTAACAAAAGCAACAAAAACATGTCAGGTACTCTTGATTTTTTTGTACAAGTACTTACAAACTTTCCTCAGCGATATTCAGCCATGGGAGAAGCTCAGCCGAGGGCTTATCGCCGAGTCAAGACAGGCTAGCACTTGAGTCGCTCTACCAATACTATGTGTACAGATTCACTTTTCTTCAGCACTCTCTTCAGAGTGTTCCCTCGCTAACTGTATGTTATGATTGACAATGTCATGTTGCAGGTTCAACGTATTGTACATAAAGAGTGGGCGGGGACAAGGGGCAAAGGGTTGAGGTTGCCAGACATTGCAGATTTAACACAAATGAAAGCTTTTATGCAAGACTTTTTGCTTTTAGAAGGATTGTACAGGTATACGGCCCCTAGGTTTTAGTCAGGGAGAAGGAACCTTTCAGATCCTTTTGACAAATCGAGCTCTTCTGGCGAGGAGCGTCAATAGCAAGATCGAATGGCCATCAGTAGATGAGGACCATACCTTAAATTAAGAGCCATGTTAGTTTATTCTGATGAAATGAAAAGAAAAAAAAAACTAGGTTGCTTTAAATGTTCAGTATTTAAAAAAAGGACAAAAAAGAAACAATTGTATGATACACTTGCTTATATTTTCTTATAAAAACGAATACAATGCAAAGCATTTTTGTGGCTTTTTGTAGTTTATATAAGCCAGAATGTGTTTTGATAGCTTTGCTTATATGAAAAACGATAGTTGTACAAGAAGGAGTAACCTTGGGCTTTTCAAACCTAAGCCATGACATCGAGAACCCTTGCTTTGCTCAACGGTTTGGATTTTTTTTTTCTTTTTGTAGAGTTTTTGTTTTTAAACGTGTATTTCTAATTATATTGAATAATAATATTAAGATTCTTTTTAAAAAAAATCTGTGAAATTAACATGCTTGTGTATAGCTTTCTAATATATAAATATATATGATAATAATTATGGTCATAGCATTTGTTTTTGTTTTTTGTTTTTTTTCAGTGTGAGGTTACATAAGTACAGTTGCACATGTTTGTTTTGTCTTTTGTTTTTCTTCCTTCTTGCTCCATACAGAATCTTTCAGGGGCAAGCCCAGCCAAAATGTCTCAAAATGATTCAGCTTCAATTTTCTCACCAATGTTCATGAATAAGTACTATGAGAAGGATACACCCCTTTGCATGGCAATGGTATGATGTCACTCAGGTGAAGAATGTGAATCCTCTGAAGTAAGCACACTTCCGATCGGAGATGAACCCCAGTTTTTCCTTTGAACTGTCAAGCAACACAGTTAAAATCTCGTTTTTGACACGTTCATTCAAGTTTCTGATCAGTGCTTCACCTGCCTAACTTTCAGTGAGCACAAGGTAATTATTAAGATGTGTGCTTTGGTTAGAAAGAAGCACAACCTGTATGACAAACATTTAGTCTGTGAACGCCAAAGTGGATGGTATTCAAACTCAAACAAACAATGAACAGTTTCACTTGAATTGACATTGCACTGAAAGATTTAAAAGCATGAGAGACAAGTAAAAGGTTTTTTTTTTTTTGGACAAATGAATATGTTGTGCTATCATAGATTCATGGTTTTATCCTGGCTGATTTTGTGAACCCTTGGTCTTATGTGTTCAGCTAATTTGTGCCATCATCGTCCATTTCTGTAACACAAATGGCATTCAGTACACGAGGCCCATTTCTTCCCATCCTACTACATCACTGGAAACCTCCTTTTACAATATGCTTCATAGGATGCAGCGATTGGACATTTCTTGATATCTTTTCTACCAAAGACGTGGAGCAGAGTTATTTTAGGCTTTGTTCTAGTCAGTTTTCTTTGGGTTGGAGAAACTTGTATTTCTTCTTAGCTTTGGGTAATTTCTAATAATACTGGTACCTCATATTCACCCTCCCAGTACCTCAAATTGCCATTCAGCCCATCACGTCGAGAAATGGGATATTAAATCAAATTAAAAAAGAAAAAAAAAATGAACCCAAGTGTACAGTATTGTGAAATATTATGCCATTGTTTGTTCTATAAATCTCACACAACATCCACGTATGACTCCCTGGTTCATTCTTTTTGGTTTGCTGTTGTTTTCCTTAAAACAAAATGTTGTTTCCATTTAAAAAAAAAAACAAATAAAAAAAAGTTTTAAAAAAATCTGTAGTAACAAATGTAGCTTGTATACGCCTACCATGGGTAAGGTGGAAAGGAAATGTGTTTTTTCTTTTCTGTTTCGTTGTCTTTTTTTCTTTATTCTTTTTCTTTTCTTTTTTTTTTGAAACCAGGAGAAAGAGGCTTTCAGCGGCATAAGCTGGACTTTGTCGCCACTTGAAGACAAGATGTCATTAAATTAAAAAAACACATCTCTGTATCTCAAGGGACTTGATTCAGCTGTATGTAGTGAAAAATTAATGTATGGATTAAAAAAATCGTTTCTCCTGCTGGGATTCAAAAAAAGGTATTTGTATTTTGCAGAGAATTCAGTAAAGTTACTGGCTTTCTTAGTTACCACTGGTGCCCTAGTGTGCTTTTGTTGTGTATGTCGTGTGTGTGTGTCATTTCTCCCACTGTGAGCTTGTGATCTGATGAACATTGGTATAAAAGATAGATGGATAAGAGAAAACTGATAATAGATTTTTTAACTGGAGCTGGACGTCAGGAATCAGGTAGAAACCACTTGGAAATTAAATAACGTTAATGTAAACTGTTTCAAAGTAGCTTTAATGACCCGGCAATGCATTTTTATGTAACTTTTTTTAAATGAACGTTTGTTATGTCTCATCGCTGTCAGAACACTGTACCGACATCTTGTTGGTACAAAAAAGGGGCCTCAAAGGTTTAGTTGCATAGAAGATCAAAAATATAGAAGAACCAGTTTTCATTTCCTAAATAGCATTCTTTTTTCCAAAAACGACATATGTGACTGTGAAGAGTCTATGATAGTGTAATAGTTCTTTATGGGGGTGTAGGTTTGCATATGGACATTAAGGACATGTCCCGATCATGATCTGGGGAGGAGGGAATTGTCCCTACCAAATAACTGGTTTGCAATATATTTGGAAAATCGTGTTAGCTCATTCCAATGTGCCATCCCAGAGGTTACGTTTAGGCAAGCTGACTGAAAGGGAAATATGAAAGTCAAGATGCTTGGTTTATTTTGAAAAACAGTCTAACACTGGTAAAAGTTGGCTTCACATGATTCACTCAATGTGGTGGTTCATGAAACTTTGACATAAGTTCTTCACAACAAACACATTTTCAAAAATGGTTCATCTAAAGAACCATCCTTTGAAACGGTACTTCAGGGAACAAAACCATTTCGACCACATCACACAGAGGACCTTTTTTGACTCCTTTACATTCAAGAGTGTAGGACAAGACTTCTTAACTTTAGTGTAGTTTTTAATTCTTACACACTTTCTATTGATTGATTAACAGGAGTGCAAGAAAACATTGATATACTTGAATAGCAAAACATTACGTTCTGTGATACTATAGTGAGTGATTCGTTCTGACTGCTAGATAGCAATGTTGGAATCTATCTTCAGCCAGCAGACTCTTCCACTACAATGAAAATCTATGCCTATGGAGATGTTTTATTTTATACTATGACAGTTCTCCTAGAAGCAGATAAAAATTGCTTACGGTAACACAACACATAGCAATATAGAGAATCATTACCACTTCATAATGATATGTATCGTATTCCCAGGTTCCTGGGAATTTGTATAAAACACAGATGTCTCAGAAAAGACTCTTGATTTATGTATATATTGATTCATACCGGGAATATAATTAGGCTGAGCACACTGAATTTAAAACTAAAAAAATAACTAATTAGTGGAGAATGTCAGGATGTTTACATTCAGAATCATTTAACACCACAGCTGTCTGATTCTTGTCTAAATTTAGGTAACAGGCCGAAGGAAAACTTACAATAAACCACTAACTTTTGGTACCAGGCAGCTCACAGAGTGCTCAAAATAGAGGATTTGTGCTTTATATGGGCAGCCCTAAAATGAATTTCCAAAATGTCTTGTGACCAAGAGTGTATTAAAAGCGTCCTGCCCTCCAAAATAACAATATTCATGCATGGTGGATGTGTACTTTACCTACAAACGCTGATGTGTGTGGCTTCACATTCCACTCCTAAGTTTCTCCTGGCAGCGCTCCATTGCTTTTAATATCTCTCACATAACCTCAAAATCGCTCTGGGAGCTGGAGCAACATGCGTATTAACACATGCTCCTCTAATTTTCACTCATCAGCTCTGGGACCGAGTGTGTTCTCACTCACTCTGCAAGTGTGCCGGATGTACAGCGCAGCAAAGAAAAGCCACAGTCCGACACCCTTTTTCTACGGATTGAGGGCCTGCACTATCCTGCTGACCTTGATCATTATAAGGCAAAATACAAAGCTGACTTCAGATCAGCTGTGAATGGGCCATTTCTACAGACATGATCCAGAAGTGTGCAGCTGTGGTGCTCTGGCCCAACGCTGTGGTCAGGGACCACACAGGGGCTGTGCGGAGCTCCACCGCCGGCCGTCAGCCCGCCACTGGCCCACCCACACAGTGCCACGTGTGTGGGCACGGTGGTGGTGGGCCAGGCCGGAGGGGGAAATGCCTACTGTAGATTTTTGACCCAAGCTGGTCAGGTACAGCCTTAAAGAATCTTAATACGCAATCTGAAGATGATGAACTTCACCAAGCAGCTGAAAAGTAGGCCTTCCTGTCGCGGCAGGATGATTATTAGGAGTTTAGACTGTGTAAGTTTGTGGTGCACTGTATTGTGTGTTGAATGACCTCTTTAAACCGTGTATCTCATGCTTCTGTTTGTCATTCTGAGTTACATAGCTTTCATATTAGTGTCATAGTACTACTGAACGGTTCAGAGTAGAGAACTGTAAGACGGACTGAATAAAGTTTAGATGAGGATTTTAAAGTGTGTCCATCTTAATGTACTTACACATACAAGACTGAAACCAGTTCAAATATGCACTCATCATCAAAGAATAGTTGCCCCCAGAAGGAAGTGTCGGATTGCAATGCTATTGGGAAGAAAGATAAAGATCACCATGAACAACAAATGATGATAAATGTAGATTGATATGGGCAATATTTATTGAACTACACATACAGAAGTAGTGTCTCTCAGTATGGCTAACGCAACATGCCAGACGTCTCAGCCTGGGGTTGTAGAGGTTCCTAACGGTTTCCTTGGATAATCCATCCCATGGATCTTGAATGTTCTCACACAGTTCCTACAGATTTTGCAGTAGGGGTGGAGGTGGAGTGACACCAGGCCTTCTCGGTATGTGATGCGTAACAAACGACTCATCTTGGCGCTGACCACAGTGCCTCCCCACACAAAGACAAAAGCAGGACTCGTCACTGAAGATGACCTGCTGCCATTCTGAGTCACTCCATGGCAATCTTTGACGAGGTTGACGTGGTGTTAAGGGTAGTCGTTGCAGCTGTCTGCATGCATGTGGTCCTGACTCATGCACCCGTCTACCAATGGTGCTGCCACTAAAAGGATGACTTGTGGAGGGCTTGTTTATGTCACATGCGTGGCCGAGCGTGAAACTTGAATCATTCGCAGGTCCCACAATTTCATTCCTGTTGGTCTATTCCTTCTGAGTGCAACTATTTGTGCAACTTTTTTTTTTGACAGTGAGTGTACACACAAACATATGAGCTATCAGTCCAGGGTTTTTTTCTCTACGTTTGGGTTTAGATACTTGGCATACGAAACAAAGAAGAAACCCTTTGTTTTGGTACCAGACAGCATGTTCTAAGCCAATAAATTAACAGTAATCACTGAACAAAGTCCTTTCTGACTGAGACAAGACTCTACTGCCCCCAATCTCCACAAAACCTTCTCCCTGTGTATTCTAGTAAATCACTACTCTCAGAACCTCTCCAGAATGATAGCTTTACAGGGGAAGGCACAAACTAACTCTACTTTTAACGTAAGTCAACGCAACCGGCAAAATATTTATTCAGAATGATTTTATTCTCTTTTAGATTTAAAGTTGTGTAATCAAACTCCCAGTCAGATGAATATGAGGCCATGTAAAAAAAACGAATTGTCCAATAGCTACCACTTGTGCTAGCCTAAGAAGATTTAATAATTAAATTTAATTTGGTGCATTGTCTTATGAAAAGGTTTTGCTTTTAAAACCAAATGTTTGGTAAAAACAAGATTATTGTTAAGTCGAGGCTGTAACAAATTTTACTTTCACAACTTTCTGGTAGAAAATATCTAAATGTAGTAAGTACTTTTAAAGCATAATGTTATAGACATTCTGAGAGGCCTTAGGCATGTTCAAATTGTAAAACAGACAGACTTATTAGCACTTCTAGGTCAGTGTTCACGCACTCTCCTCCTGGAGATCTACTTTCCTGCATAGTTTAGCACCAACTTGCAACTAGCATGCCTCTATCCCTATCCCTTACCTAAGGCTAGTGCACATGATCCAGCCAAACAAGGACTTAGGAAGAAGTTACTTAGCTGGAGCAGAGTGGGGTTGGAAGGTAGATCTCCAGGACCAGGGTCAGTGACCAATTTTTAATTATGATCACAATTTGAAAACTAGGACATGAAATGCATTACAGACAGTCTCATGGTTTTCTTCTAGTTTTCTTCTACATGGTTAAACACTTAGAAGCTGGAGTTGAGCCAGCCAGCAAAGTTATTATTTAAGATTATTCTGTTTTATGTTTGCATAGCCACAGTCTCAGTGGACATCATGAGCAAGTAAACTGGACATTTTTCATGGCTCATGAAACCTTTAACCAAAAAACAAAACAAAAAAAATCTAAAATAAATAAATAATCAATCAAAAATCATAAAAGATTGATAAAGATCATAAAGATCAACAACAATTTAACTACAAAAATAAAAATTTAATTCAGCAATGTAAATGAGCCAAAATTAATTATTTTAATAATAAAATAACAGATTTGCTTTAATAGCCGTTAACCGCCTTTAATAGAAAATGAAGTTGTAATCTTTAAGAATGTAGAACATCTGTGAAGTTACTCACATGTTCAGTGAGTCTAAAAAGGAGCTGATTGAAGGTAACCTCTAAGAGCATCTTCTACACATAAATCTCATTTTGGTCTCATGTCATAGACCAGGGGTGCCCAATCCTGGTCCTGGAGATGTACCATCCTGGAGAGTTCAGATGCAACACACCGGATTCTAATAGATGATCCTGAAGGGCTTCATTAACAGGATCAGGTGTGATACATTAGGGTCGGAGCTAAACTGTCTAGGACCAGGACTGGGCAACCCTGATATGGATTTTCTAACCTTAACTAGTCTAATCTGTCAGTGCGCCGATGAGTATGTCATGTACCCAGTCCACCGCTAGATGGCGACAATGCCCATTTTTTTCTTCTCCTGAAATGGTGGGAGTGTTGGCCACGGGGGGGCAGCGTGGGTCTAAGACGTGCCTCATAAAGGTGCAAGTAACACGTAAGCGGTCGGTTTAACGTGCTATTAAAATAGAGCTTTTAGTGATTGACGTAGACAGAGTTATTTGTTTGGCTAAAATCGTTTCCACCGTTTAAGTTAAGAGTAAAAGACTGAAAGGCGTACTGTAATTTAAACTTCGACTGAGGTTCCACAATTTTGTGCCATGAGAAATAAAACACTCTTTGCAAACAATAAAATAATAACAACAATAATAATAATAATAATAATAATAATAATAATAATAATAATAATTGTATAAC
>CM067499.1:13727989-13767617 GCA_034552555.1 Semaprochilodus insignis | reverse complement strand
CGATTTCAGCCTGTCCGCTCGCCTTTGGTCCAGGCCACGTCCGCTGGCTCCCCCAAACACAAATAATTAGGACATATACAGAGCTGACAAAAAGTGCGTGAGCGTGTCTGTGTGTGTTGGTGATGGAGGGGTTGTGATTTGGGGAGGGGGGTTGATGCCTCGCTCCTCCTTTAATGGATTCCGTTAAACGGGGCGCAGAAGCTGTGAACGGGCGGCCGCTGCCGTTCCCACGCTCAGCGCCATAGGCCAACGCGGATATGACAGACAGAGCTTGAGGGGTCTGGGTTTGTAGGGGGGAGTGCGGTGGCTGGGTTGTACGGGGGGAGGATGCGAGGGGGGGGATTTGGGGGCGACACAGGTCATAAAGAGACGTCAAGTGCACCAGACTCATCTGCATCCCTTTAGGAGAGGCGAGACTTGGCCCCACAGAGCGGCACATCACGCGCACATGGGCTCGGTGCTGCTGCAGGCCTCGTGGGCAGCCTGACGCACACAAGGGCTTATTTCTCTCTCTCTCTCTCTGTGCGTGTGTGTGTGTGTGTGTGTGTATTTTTTATTCTTTATTAAAGTAGCCTATTTTATTGTTCTCCTTCGGAGGCTCCGGACTAAAGAGAAGGCTTTGGTGAAAAGATGACATCACCCACCATTGTGCTCGCATTTGTATTTGAACTTGAGAAGTGTGAGATTTTTTTCCTCCCCCGGCTTTTATTTCCCTTTATTTGGCCCTGACGGCCTTTCATATTGCTTACATTATCACAACTGCATGGCGCTTAAAATATAATCTACTCAACCGAGAAGACGAATTCACACGAGCCCTGTCCTCGTACTATACGAATACACACCAGCCTGACTTTGTTTAGCAGGCCTAAATAAGAACAAATCACGCTGATCAAAACGATGACGAAATTAATTAGCTAGAGACAACAATAATAACAACAATAATTCATGCAATAATTTATAAGCTATAGGCTGTATGTTAGAGCCTGCTTATTAGAACCAGAGGTTCGGAATGGGCTATCAAATGCCCTCTATTCATCACAAACAAAATTAATTATTTTTCTATAATTAATTTACTACTACAATTATAATAATGACGACAGTGATGATTACTGCTACCATCATTAGTGTGAGCGCTGTTAGTATTGCTATAAACAGTATTAATACTGATTGTAGTACTGGCTGATATACTATACCTGCTAGGCTTCATTTAACACGACAAATAAATACATGTAAAAATACTTATTCATCTTCTTTGTCCCAGCCGAGACAAACCCAAGTGTCTCTTATTCAGGGAAAGCCTTCAGTATCGCACCATTAGCCAATGCCTCAGAAAGAAAGAAAGAAAGAAAGAAAGAAAGAAAAAGAAAATCAGAGAACAGCCTTACAGTGAATGAGCGCAATTCACTGGCCAGTGAAATTCTCCTCTAAAAGTCTTTTGAATAGATTTCATTGTTTTCAGGACTCCTCATGTCACCATCGTGTTAAGAACTTGAACCGAGTTAAGTGGTGGAGCTGAATTTCCTGGCTGGGTTGCACTTGTGTGAGGGGTGAGGGAGTGCGGAAGACGCTGTTGAGGTGGCCTTCTTTCTGCTTCCTTGTTTTACACTCCAGGAAAAACTCATTTTTAAATATTATTACCATTTTAATTTTAGCTGTTTAGCTGTCCATGAAATGCTAGCCTTACCAGTCAAACGTTGAGCTTTTTTACACACCTGGTCTTGTTTGCTGTCACCACTTCTGTTTTATTTACTGTATTAATATGATATTTTACTACCTTTTTTTCCTTCCACCTCGACAACCATGCTGCCTGGCTCTTTATTTCTGCCCATTCAAAGCAAGCCTTGTAGGCAACAGGGGTGAGAAAGTCACTCAATCTATTCAAAATGTCACCACTGCAATTTAATGCAGGGATGTACTGCAGAAAGGTTGTGAGTGGTCTGGAATCTCTGCAAATCATATTTGAAGTAGTCTTTCATTATTGCAGTGCCACATGCTTTGAGTGATAGAAATGGGTCACGTTTCTCAAGGATATCAGCATTCCGCCAAGACAGTATGTGGCCTGTGTAGAATAGCTGCTAGTGTGACATGCTCCTTAAAAAAATGCATGCTGAAATTTCAGTTCAGGTTTATGAGGATCCTACCCCTGTCAGGTGCTTTTCATGGCTGTCATGTAAGACTCGTCGGAGATTTCATTTCACTGGGTTTGCCCTGAATATTTTTTAAGGTGAGAAATGAGATAAAGATTGCCATCTTCTCATTCTTACTCTTATCTGATGTGAATATGTGGCTATTATGTATGTGGCTTACAAAGCTCTGGCCGGTCTGTAAATGTATGAATATTCACCCAGTAGGCTATCCGGTGTGAAAGGGCTGCTTGATTGTGTCTGCATGTGTGTGTGTGTGTGTGTCTTGGTCACATTTACAGTGTAGGGAAAAATTCCTGCTTTTTGATTGGCTGGGTCGTATAACCATGGCGACCGAGGCAGCTTATCAGTATTCATTGGGTGAGCAATCTTCATATTTTGGACTACTCCACTTCCCTCAACTGCAAGGCCTCCTGTCTGGGCTGCTGTTCTGCCTTTGATACCGGAAAGTCTCTGCTAGCCTGTAATCAGCATTTAGCCTAACACCAAGTGTTGCCGTTTCAATTTAAATTCAGCTTAAGCTGGACCCTCTCAATGCTAACATATTATATACACTTAGCAAAAAGGCTTCTATCTATATTCTACCAAACAGCCCATTATTGTTCTATAATGAAATGTCTTGTGAAGGTTTATTTCTTGCAAATACATATATGCTATATAGGATATATATAACCACATAAACACTGCCTTAGAATTGTTGTATTTTTAAAGAAATACGCGCACACACATACACACACACACACACACACATACACACATACATACATACACACACACACACACACACACACACACACACACACAGAGTCTAAGGCAGAGGTTATGTGGTAATATACAGTAGCATGATATTGTGCATTTTGTGCCTTTACAAGGCTAAATGGTTCTTCTCTATGATATATGTGTGCACGTAAGTTTCACGAATAACCATGAAACAATACAAAGATCTGTTTATGCATTCAATTGGTTCGCTATCATGGCTCTATATAACGATTGCTTTTTACTAAAGAACCCTTAAAGAACCAATCTGTGGAATATATTTCTGCAGATGTCTACTGATACCTCCTGATATTGCACGTTAAATATGTAATTTTTCTAGATGCCTATTCATGCATATACCACCATGTTATTTGCATTTGAACTATGACTGTTGTACGTAAGGATACAGAGAATACTTCTGCATATCTAATGGTTTTTACTTGCAATAAGGAAAAATTTTGTTGTGGCTGTTTTGTTGTGGTGCCTGGCCTGCTTTGGAGCCTGTTCAATTAGTGAGCAGTTGGAGGAAAGCTGGTTTTTATTAGATTTTGGTTTTAGAAGCAGTACATTTCTGTCATGTGTTGCTTTGAGCTAGACACTCTACTGGTTTGTAGATGTCTGGGCACTGGATGTGTAGAGATTACTGACCTCTCATGGGCATGTATCAGTTCCCAGACTACAGATGACTGTTCAGTGCTAAGTTTCTAAGTGGCAAGGTGGTCTGAAGTAGACATCTTAAACAGGCAGAGAAGCTGTGAGAAGCTGTGTATAACCCCGCCCCCCTTTCTCTCAGGTCCTTGTCACATGTGCCTTGCTTCTCCCATTGGTTGGCGTCGCTGTGGCAACAGGAGGTGAGCTCACAGTGCGCATGCTGTCGGTGTGCGAAAGAGTGTACATGGCGTATATGTATTACAGTTCTTGATTCTGTATGAATGAACCTTCATGTGCAAAATGAATGTGCGTATGACAATGATGGCAGGATATGTGTGTCTGTGTGTGAGAGAGCACGCATGCGTAAAACAGTCATGTGTCACTTGCCCCCTCAACGTGTGTTACACAACACCCCAGTACTCCATCTCCCTTTGGTCAAATCTTGATTTATCACACTCGGGCGATGCAAAGTGTTTTGCCATTTGATGTGATGCTCTCCACATCTCAAAGCATGCTGAAGACTTAACATTGCAGGCATTTCAATACCAGAAACATATGTATAAAGTACACAGTTATAGGACAGTAATATAATATTGTGTTAGAACAGCATACTGTTAATTAAGGTTGTGTACTTCAGCTGAATAGAGAGATATAGGCCCATATGTTTATTTAGCTGTATAAAGAAAATGTAGAGTATGGTCTTCTGGTCATGCACTCCTCTAAATGATAATACTTTCCTCTTCCTCAGATATCTGATAGTTTCGGCATTCAGCCCTGGTCTTTTCAGTGTTAGTATTAATTACATTCCTTGGAAGAACCTCTTTAGAAAGAGATAAAAGCAACCCTCAGTAACAGCATTAAATCAACTTAATACACTCAACACGTATTGAGCAGGTGAGCAAACCTGATGAAATGACTGAGCTCTTTTTAAGTTCTTACAATGTTCCAGCCTAAATATCTGTGGCTCTACTACACCAGCTCTGCGTTGTGATAATTGTTAATATATATTTGCAGCCGTGTAATCAGAACGTTTGTCTGAAACACAAATGCTTTCGACAGCACAGGCGTGAGGCTGCATGAATGTGTTAGTGCTGGATTTATAGTGTTCAAGTGAAGCTGGCTGGCTGACTGTCCATTTGAATTCTGCTGCAGTCTGCTGAATTCAGATTATGCAAATGTTCTCCTGTTATAAATAAATTACTATAATTGCATTGAAATACCCTTCAAACTTGTCAGATGAAAGAGTCTAAATAATACATTTCATGACGATGAATTATTTAGCTGTATTAATTACAAATAACCGGGAGCAGAGCGTAGGCTTGTTTTTTAAAAGGTAATACAACCTATTCCTGTGCATCAAGAAGGCATAGCTGCTGTAATACAACCTATTCCTGGGCATCAGGAAGGCATAGTTCATGTATTACAACCCATTCCTGGGCATCAAAAAGGCACAAGGATAATTTTGGGAAAATATTCACTAGCAAAATATTCCTATTTCACAGATTTCACTGCTTAAAATTCAGCCTCACCACCAGCCTAGTGCTGGTAACCGTAGGGGGAACAGAATTAACAAAAGCAGTTTTCAGGCTGTGAAATATGGTGAGAATTGTCTTTTTTCCGGTTTGTGAACGGGCGCCGTATGCAAACGCAAAAGGATGCAATTAAATGATTTAGGGGCCTGCACCTGTCACGTCTCACGTCGAAAACGGCAAGTGCTTCACGTCACTGTGCTTACATTACAATCACTGGCTTTTATGTAGATTTGATGAGCGCTGTCTCATACATATATGCGCAGCGGGCGGGGGGTGGGGGTGGTGCTGGATGTCTAGAGCTGCCCGCTTAATATCCTTATTAGAAGGATGGGGGGATTAAAAATTGATGGTGGAGGTAAGGGCAAGCAGAGGGTGCCCCTCGATCTGCCCATGATCTGGGGCAGAGGAGAAGACTGGGGTTGCCTCAGTGCAGCAGCACTGCTTCCTTCAAGGTGCCACCATCTTAAAGGGCTTAGGCAGTGGTGAGCATGCGGAAGAGGGTAGACCTAAAATGTCCGCTGGCGCGGCCTCGCGTTACAATTACAAAATTAGCTGCCATCGCATGACGCTGTGCATGCCGAGCAGCTCATTTGCATGTACAGACTGGCCCTCCCCTCCATTACTGTCAGCTACGTATGCGAACGGCTCATGGTGAGCTGCAGCCGCACCTTATCCTGTGCAACACCCGCGCCGTCATCCAACACAGGGTGGAATCCAACACGTTTTATCGCAACTCCATATTCACCTATGGCTCCACGGGATCTCTGGAAATTCTGAATGAATATTTATTTGTCCTGTGCCGAGCCCTGGCCTGTGGCTAGGACCTGGGTAAGCCATTGCATCTATATTCAAATCCATGCGTCTCTAATCTGACTTATGCTAAAGATGACGATGGCATGCCCGTATCGCTAATAGATGGTGGGTGCTGCCTGATAATGCTAGGCACTTCCTTGACACTGACTGACTTTTGAAGCAAAGAGAACAGCTTTACGCCTCTGAACCCTTCACATACTTTATTTGGTTACTAATCTATCTTTTTATTAATATGCAAGTTATGTAGTTACGAGAGTAAAGCTCAAGTCTAGACCCGTGTATGGATCCTTAAGGTTAAAGGGGTTAGCAGTCCCTGTTCTCTGGGAATACATTCTGAAGTCCAGTCGGTGCCTTAGCATTTGTGTTGCAGTCCTGTTGAGGCTCTTCCTCTCCAGCTCAGGCCATTTGAAGCCAAGAAGCCACTCGCGCCCGCCAGCCCCCTCTGGTCCCCATCCACTCCAGTGTCTTAATTATTTCAGAGGTGTCTGCTTAGAACGGGGAACGTGCCGAGCGCGGGTGCCATTTGCATTTCGCTTTCATCTCCACAAGCCCTCGTGGCACCATTGTGGCAAGCGTGCACAAAATGAGCCCTAATGTACGGCTCCCGCATCAACGCATGCGCGCGCTTCTACAAAATGTGGATTCGTACATACATGCACATTCATATTCAATGGTAAGCGTATATGCAGGCGTACCACAATAGTGGCCATGCACCGAGAGCATCTCTAAGTGGAGTTAGGTGCCAAAAAGAAAGGAAAAAAAGGGAAAAAAGGATAGGCGTATATCTCCTATGCATGATGATGTAAAGACCAAGGCCGGGCACTATTGTAGCTCTCCCAGGTAATTGCCAGGGGTGAATGGGAGCAGGGAAGTGCAGACAAAGCATAGGCTTCATTTTCTGCTTCTCTTCCCAGAATGTGCACCGCATGGTTTTACCACTGGCGCCCACACCTACAGTCATGCAGTAATGGGCTTCTTTGGAGGCCTCAGAATTCAGCATTGAAGGGAACTTTGGAGTAGACAAGGTCTTACATGGGCAAGTGGCAGCGAGGCATGGACACACTGGCTGAACAGCTCCAGTACATGTTACCCAGACCGAATGGGCTAGTGTAATTCACCTTTAGACAGAGACAGGCTTTTGATCGCATGGGCTGCTGCAGGTGGTGATCAGTAAAGATGTTAACCCCTTAACCTATATCTGTGCCCTTCCTTTAGTTCTCTTTGTACTGACCACTTAACTTACACGCTAGTTCCACAGCTGTTGTGAAGTAATTCAGAGTGGTCAATGAAGTCTTTAGATTAATTATTGAATAACGCTGCAGTATAAGGGGTTAATAATGGCACCACTAACAGACATGTGTCTGTCTACACTTACAGCAAACATTCTCTGCTATAATCCGGGGTGTAGCCAAGGGGTGGCCAGAGGTGGCCAGTAACTTCTTAGTGTGATGTATTGCCACCCTTCTGGCAACCTTATGTATGCAAACTGAGACAGCCATCATCAATAAAGCAGTCACCAGAGACATTTTCTTCTACCTTCTGTGCCATCAGGGGAGCTGCTGATAAGTTATAAGAGTCAGATGACGATGCCTGCAATAATCAGCTTGTCATTGCTCTGACAGACTACTCTGCTGAGCAAACAGAAGAGCGAACACTGGTCAAAATCCTAAAATTAGCCTTGTTCATTTTGCTTAAAAATGCAGTTAATATTGGACTCCTACATTAGAGTACCACAGTTATATGCCCCTAATTCATCAACCTCAACCTAGTGCAGTAACTTTGTGTTATGTTACACTATATGATGTTACCCAATGACAGCTTTCAGCAGTAATAATGATAAACAATGTTTGTCACCTAACCTTATTAAACTTAAATACATTTTTTAGCTGTTATTAAAATTGTGGCAAACCAGTTCAATAAAAACACAGTAATATTAATAATGAAGGCCTAATATATGCACTGAAGAACGTTATGAACTGCTGGCCACCCCATTGTGAAGGTTCTAGCTGTGTCCCTGCTTATAATCAGTCAGATGCAAGAGCACAAGTGCGTGTACGTGTCCAAGAAACCTTATATACCTGCAACACCTACACGTCTTTGTACAATTGCACATTTATCTTTAAATGCACTCTCCAGTTAGCTGTGGGGTTTGGCGTACATGTGTGTAAATATCCTCCCGACTACATCTTGTGGTCGCACCCCCAGGATGTCTGAATAGTGTTAATTAGTGTGAAAGTGTGCTACCGGGGTGTTTGCGAAACTCCCTGCTTTCCTCTCTCGCACACATCCACATATACCCACTCTCATTCGCTCACTCACTCACTCACTCACTCATACACACCTTATGTGTGGAACCCCCCAGACACAGAGATGAGAATAGTGTAATTAAATTCCTGCATGTGTTAAGTCAGGCCTGTCAGTGGCTAATAAAGGCAGATGAGGGAGTCTCCTGCTCTTGGCACGTCACGGAAATAAGACGGTAGTGCATGGAGAGTGGCCAGAGGGGAACCGACCAGACACATAATCACACATACCACACGCCACAATGATGTTCATGCTTTTCTAAATAGAACACACATCAGAGTTGAAGATAGTCTGGTCAGTCTTGTTTTGCAGTCTGGACAACATCACAATGCGCTCTAATTTGGGCTGCTGTTACTTGCTATGATGCAAGGTTTTGTTTCGTTGTCCAGTGCAGGTGCATTTCATTGCTATGGTACAATGTTTTTAACTTAAGAAATTACACCATTTGGAAAAGGCAGACAATATTGACACTGTGGTACAGATTTCATGATGAATGGAGCTACAGAAATGGTCCACAATTACTTGTAATAAATCAAACTAATGCAGTAACATTTTAGGAATTCAAGGTTGTGTTACAACTGCAAGGTGCATTTCACTGTCCAGTGCATTGGCATATACAAGGGTCACTTTATTGTCCAAGTGGTACACAAAGTTTTTTCTCCCTAGACATCTGCACACACATATGAAATGGTCACTACGTGCTTTAGTTTGTATGTGGTTATGATCTGTGCACTGGATCCATGTGCTTTAGCCGTCAATGCGTGCCTGCATGTGAAGGTGTGAATGTGTGTGTGTGGGTGGGGGGGTCCTCGTTTTTCATCCAGCAGACGAGATGCAGACTGTCAGTGGGGAATCATACCTGGTTCCATGCTAGACCAGTCGCCCCTCATACAGCCCAGTAGCCACTGATTGTCAGGGCTGGGCTGCTGGCAGGAAGACGCAATAACTCGAGACACCCAGGCTGTGGAACCGTGGGGGGGAAGGGTGGTCTCGCAGGCTGCCAACACCATGAGCAAAAAAAAAAAAAAAAACACATTTTGCCTGGAAAAACACATCCTGCAGACTAGACAAACACACGGACCTGCTTAGCTGCTTCGGTACCAGTGCTGTTCCCCTCATCAGTTTGCAGGGGAACTGTCACTGCTTTTTTCCAGAAACGGGGGCTCAGCATCATCCAATTATAAGCAGAGACAGGAAATATGTCATGAGAGAGGAAGTGCATCGTAGCTGTTGTGACTAATGTGAGGACCGCTTCTGTGAATACAGCCGGGGTCCGGTGTAAACAGCGGTGCCAGACTCTCTTGGGCTGTGTTTGACGTCATTGAGTAAAACCCTTCAATTTATTTGGGGCTTTATTGGTAAACAGTTATTCTATCGACAGTGCTTCCTTATAAGATGGTGCAAAACTGAAAAAAAGAAACCTGCTCATCTCTTTTGTCACATCCAAAATAAATAAACTGCTTTTTTGTCTGTATGAATCATTTCATTAAATCTACCACACTACTTATAACAATTTGCCCTTGTGTTGACCTTTTATTATTTATAACGGCACATTATAGAACAGTCTATTCCCTTGGGCCTATTAACACTAACAGTTGATTATAATGTTAATACTGGAAAAGATCAAATTTAATGTGGAGGTCAGATACTTTGTTTATAAAGATGCTATTACACATTAATTAATGTGCTATAAGCAAACATGCAAAAAGGCTGTAGTATTTTCATTTGAACCTGAGAAAATGATCTAAATGAGTGCCAACTACTAAAATGGCTTTGTGTCAGACCAGTGTTCACTGGCCAGGAGAACTGGGCAAGTTTAACCAGTGCCTATCCAAGCATAGTAGCTTAATAAAACTTGACATCTGTCATTCTTCCTTTGACATCTGCTAGGAGAAAGCCAACATCAAATGGACATAGCCTCCACTATTTCTGAGCCTGTTTCGAGAAGCATGATGTGAAGACAAACATAAAAAGACACGCTTCAGCTCTGAACAGTGCAAGTATTGAAAGGGGTTACCAAGGGTGGCCATTAGGTAGCGCAAATGTGTATGATTGCTAAGAACCACCAAGTATCTGCATACTAAAGCCATTTTAAATTCAGCAAACATAAATAAAAAATAACTTGGTTAACTTGCAAATGCAGACAAACAAAATGTCCACTAGCTATGAGTGTACTGTCAATTAGCATGTTAACTTTGCTAAATCACTTACTGATGTCAATCTGAACATCAACCTGCAACCCATGGAGACTTGTATTGTATTTTTCTGTAATATTGCAATATTTTTCTTTACGTTTGCGCACACACATCATAAAATAAATACAACCTTATATTTATACACATATATAAACAAAATGTTTCAAGTTTATAGAACGACTATATAATAAAAGAATTGTATAGGAGCGATTATTTTGAAGGCTGTATTATGGAAAATCCATTTAGAAGGATAGCATTGTATGCTAGTTCTCAGTGGATGGAGTGTGTGTGTTTGCTCATGATACTAGATAATGCACAGCTGTAGGGCTCCAGGAAACCATTCGAAATGACACAACCATAGCTGACATCTGTGTGTGTGTGTGTGTGTGTGTGTGTGTATATATGTGTATCTGGAATTGAATTCAGAAGCTTCAGAACTTCAAACTTGGACCCGTGCACCATCTAAATGCAAGCTGCACCATCTGCAGTCCATACTACTTTCTCATTTTTTCTTCATCAGCTGTGAAAAGCAATAAGCATAACTGAAAATCAGAAATGTTTGGCTATAGCTTGGAAATGCAAAATATTTATCAACTCTGCTTTTCCCTTACATTGCAGGACCTGGGAAATATGACTATAACTTACCACTAGAGGAGACAAGAGGAGGAATGGAGCAGGGTACCTTATCCTCCAATAAAACCAACACAAGGTGAGTTCAATAAAACGCAGATAACAAAAATCATAACAAGAAGCCAAAAAAAATGTGGTAAAGAGTCCTTTGCAAATGGACCTATGGAGGGGATTTTGTTTGTTGTGTTCTTCCTCTAATGAATCTATCCTGTGAACTCTGCCAAATGATGGATACTAAGACTGGGAAAAATGTTTACTTTGATTCCACCAATAACTACATATGGTGTGTTTGATTAATCGTGTGGCAGAGATTACACTCTATTATATTTTCTAGTCTAACAATAAACGGCCAAATAGCAATTCCAATCCTATTTTATAACGTTCCCACAAAACTAATTATTTGGTTAGGTCAACAACTTGATGTTAATTAGTGCATAGATTCAGGCCACTGACAAAAACGTGCACAGTTGACTTTACAGAGAATTGATATTGACATAATTTTGTATTATTGACATAAATACAAATGTAGCTGCTCTTGACTTTTCAAAAGGATTGAAAAAGTGTAAAGCCGAACCATTAACCAACCGTATTGTTATCAAATATTCAAAATGTACATTTGCAGAAAAGAAACCATAGATAATCAAGATACTAATTTGAAAGTATTTTCACAATCTCAAGTATGTTAATCTCCTTTGAGGGTGTCTATTTTTGGTATTAACATGCAAAGCAAGAAAAAATTAATTCAGACTGAAATTGAAAGCCATGCATTCAAAGAACCAGGCCGATTCTTCTAACATAAGTTAAATGTCATTGCAAGGAAGCAGCAGCTTGAGTACTCAAATTTCTTCGACATTACTTCAAGTCAACTGAGATTTGTTTTTAAGATTGAATGAAGGAGTCATTATGTCCATTATATAACCTTGTATGTAGTATTACACAGAAAAGCTGAAAGAGTTTGTGGTTCAGTTGGAGAAGTCAGCCCCGGCAGGCTGCAATACTTGATGTTAATTACTAACGCTACTGGTTGGACATGTGCTCCTAAAAGCCAATTAAAGAAAAGAGAATGTAAAATTCAGTCAAGCTTTGAAAACCACAAGCCCTCCTGCCCGGAGACTGGGTTAAGTTTTCAGAGTAGAGGTCACCTCTTGTTCAAATAATAGTTAGAAGATACAGCACTTTTTTTAACTTTTTTAAACTAGTTAGTTATTAACGAGTTATTAAGAATTTAAATATGGTGATAAGAAAAATATTGCCACAGATTATGGTCGATTGTGGTTCATATCAGTGTATGCGTAGATGTTCTTACTATTCCTGTATGAAATGTAATCAGCTGCCTCCCACGTAGCTGTAAAAACTGTGATTAGCCTTTCTCCAATCTGTCCAAACCCATCCTATTAGGAGCATTCACACATCTCGCATGCACATTTTCCAAATTCAGCTCACTAGCACTAGCATCCATGCTATCGGCTCCCTATCATCACCCCGCTCTAGTCTATCGGGCATAAGCAGCCTCAGACCTGGCTACTTTTATGCATAGCGCTCAGCTCTTCGCCTTGCACGCACCTTGCTGGGGTGTGATTAGTATTAGCCCCGAGGAGCTAATGAAGGCCCATGCCTGTGCTTGCGTGATTACAGTGAGCAATGGGTGCAGGAAAAGCGCCCACGAGGACAATAGATTCCAGCATGGCACGTCTGCCCACGCCCCAGCCAGAAAGAGTCTGAGACACTTCTGGTTCTCATGGTGCATGCTCTCAAATGATATTTAACATATTAACAGCCTGCATAATACAGACAGTTTTGAGATACTGTAATTAGTACTTCAATGGGTCGAACTTAATACTGTGTAACACGTACCCCAAAATGTCTTGTGGTGTTTTCCATTAATTATTTAAATTTGATTGGTAATATAAATTTTTTATATTTGGTGAATAATTTTACAGCTCTGTGTCAGTCCATAACCCCCACAGCATATTTCTCCTCCTTGCTTATTGCTGTTACAGACAAAAAAAAAACAAAGCAGATTTTTGATTTTGTGTTTGATCCTTCTTCATGTTTAAATTTCTCCTTCTCCTGAAAAAAGAAACCTTTATATTGGGGTCTATAATTAAAGATAATAGTGCAGCATTGCGTTCATTAAATATCCGAGTATCGGTGTTCTACAGTGTATGTAACAACGGTGTACTTTTTACACTGAGAACAAAGACTATGCGAATAGAAAAATGCATGCAAATATATGCAAATCGCCAGCAGCTAGAGGGAAGGAGGAGTGGAGGAGGTGAGGCTGGGGAAGACACGGAGGAGAAGGGAGGCGCATGGCAAAGAGGGGTTCGCTGTTTACCTTTTGCAAAGCGGTCATTTCCATTGCCGTGGCGCTTTTAAATATCCCCACCTGTATATGCTGGAGATGAAGCTGAAAGGCTCTAAGAGGTCATGTTAATTTAACCTGCTTTGCATCGGCCCCTCCCACCTCTCCCCCTTGTGAGTCGCTAGCATGCTAATATTCCCCTGGTCGGCAGAGATGGTCTTTGCCTAAGACAATGCAAAAGCCGTGGTACCTGTGCCTCACACTTTGCAATAATCTCACATCAGCTCTTCCTCCATTTTCTCTTTCTTTCCAGAATTTTAGACAAATGGGGGCACCGCTCTACAGTCACTCTTAAAAATTAAGGCTCCTAAATAGTTCATGGCTTGAACATTCTTGGTTGTACCAAAAACCTTTGAGAGGTCATGAAACTTTATATTATGTGGAGGAAGGTTCTTCACACTTAACAGCAGAACAGTCAAAGAGCCTTTTTTTAAATGATAGTTGATGATAAATAATAGTATGATAATTGTGGAATGATATTAAAACAACTGTATGGAGAAAGCCCTGAAAATCGAGCACAATGCTGTGGAGGCTTTGGCTCATTTCATTTCAAATACATTTACCAGATCTATTTGCAAATCCTGTTATGAGCTACAAGGATAAAAAAAATGACAGCACGCTAACGTGTGTACATGAAGAGCGACTTTTTACCCGTACGCTAATGATTCCAAATAAGCAGCTCTAGACCTCGTAACCTCCCTGCCTGACGAACTATTATGAAAATCAGAGCTGTGATGGTACTTGTGTTAGATGTGGGTTTTTTATGAGAGTGTGGCTTAGACAAACAGGTAGACACTGGTGAGAAAATATTAACATGGGTAACATATGGAACAAATAATACCTGCATCCCGGTGTCTTAGATGTTCACTTTTTGTGGTGCAGCTACAGTGCATTGTTACACGTGTGTGTGTTTGTGACTTCTTCCATATCCAGAAAGATCAGTGATTTGTGTGCGGCAGCACATGAAAGCCTGTTAAAATAATGCCCTTCCCCAGACAGAAGGCACAATGCTACATTTGTGATGGGGGGGGGGGGTTACATGCGCGCACAGACACACACACACACACACACACATATATAAGCTCTCATCTGGGCCTCTCCTCAGACACAATATAGTGCGAGAAAGAGGGGGCTGGGGTGTGAAAGCATAGACAGACACTTACAATAATGCATAATGATGTTAACATTCCTGCATGTCTAATAGAGCAGGATTCAGCCATAGAGATGCTGCAGACAGACGTACGTGCATGCGTGTGTGTGTGTGTGTGTGTGTGTGTGTGTGTGTGTGTGTGTGTGTGTGTGTGTGTGAGAGAGAGAGAGAGAGAGAGAGAGAGAGAGACAGTGAGAGAGAGAGAGAGAGAGAGAGAGAAAAGGGGAGGGGTGTTAAGATGATAAATTAATTCATGCTTCTTAGCTGTGGCAGTATTTGAATGTGGTTACTCAGACTGAAATCACACTGTCTGAGACTCCTCAGCTTCATAGTGCAAAGAGCATATGGAAGCATAAAGAAACGGTCAGGAAGGAATACTGACCCAAAAATCACCATGTCTCTCTCGGACAGCATTTTTGTGATTTTTATTTTTTGCCATAAGCAGCAAGAAGAAGAACAGCCTTTTCTTTCCATACATTTCCATAACAAATTTGTCCTGACTTTGTGGAAAAGCAGATGTATGTGTATTTATTTTTATTCATTTATTTTAGCTACCAAGCTTTATATATATATATATACACACACACACACATATATAGACCATGTAACCGGATTTTTTAAACTTGGACCATTTATCTTGATCCATTAATCATGCAATTTTTACACAATGTAAGCAAGAACAGCCATTTTCAAATAATTCGGAGGAAAAAAACTGGAGGGGGGGGGGTATGGAGATACAAGGTTTTGTTACAGCAGCAGTGTTTATATCTGACATTTACATGAATATAGGTAGACACACACACACACACACACACACATATATATACATATGTATATATAACTATGGGATGCGTGGGAGCCAACATCCTGACCTCACCGTGTATTTTAATGAACTTGCTACTAGAACCTAATGAAAACATAACTTGCATTTTAACTTCAAAATAGTTGCTGTGTAATTGACAGCTGTTACTGTATAAAGTGCCTTAAAATTAATAACTGTATAATTAATCAGGAGTTTTGGGGGTTTACACCTATGTTGAATTAACAGCTGGAAATGAAGGAACGCTGTAAGAGTTAATTCAACACTGACTTTACAGTGCATCTTTGGATGAATACGGAGACAATAGGAAAATGCAACTTTCACCACCCCTGCACATGCATATAAGAAATAAATGCCTGCCAGGCAGCGCTGGCCCTACCCCAGTTTCAGTCCCTCCCTCGTCTTTGCCTATCTTTCTAATTGGGAGCTTAGACTGAGGTGAGATTTTGTCCCCTTCCCATCGTCTCTATCATTTTGTTAACCTCACATCAAGCGGAACCCCCGCCGACGGGACGGGCCGAATTGGATATGAAAATAGAAGAGAAGCGTTCGTCAAGGGAAGGAAGGGGCGAGAGCGAGAGAGTGAGAGAGTGAGAGCAAGAGAGAGAGAGAGACAGAGACACAGAGACAGAAAGAGAGAGACGTCGTCTCCAGAGGAAGGTGGGCGAAAAACGGAAAAGCTCATTTTCCTCGGTCACCCCAGCGCCCGTCTGCATTGCAGATCCGCAAAAAGACTCAGCCAACTCTGGAGCAGCTTTATGCTATCTGCGTGGCGGCTGCTCTTTTTTTCCTCCCTTTTTCCCCTCATATATATTTTTTGGCCCCTCTTCTGGTCTCCATAAAATGTCAAGTTAATTTCCTGGGTGGTATGAGCTACACCTTGCCATGCGCCATGTGTGTGTGTGTGTGAGGTTTGCGTGTACATGTGCGCATGTGTGTATGCGCGATAGAGAGTGGGGGAAGGGGGAAGAAATAGAGGAAGGTGCACACACAGCATGCCAGTACGTATGCATGAACGTCGGCATATGTAGGCGTTGTGTTCATTCATATAACATAAGTGACGGTCTGCAAAAGGTTTCCTCACGACTGGGAGTATATGCATACAAGCACAGAGGCGAGTAGAGCAGAAATATATGGTTATATGGCTTAAGGGGCTTTTATTATTATCTCAGTGCATATGCACATGTATATGTACATACATGTGTAGTGAAAGTAGATGACTAAGATTTGTCATTCACAGGGTTTTCTCAATATGTGCAGTGCTGTGCAAAAGTCAGAGACCGCCCCTCATTTATTCCAGTCAAAATGGCCAGTATGTACAAGTCAACATGAAGAAAAACAGCAGAAAACACATTATAACAGAAAATTACTTTCGTTAGTTTAGTATTTTGTTTATCCAATTATTGCTTTAATCACAGCTTCCATTCTTTTGTGGACACTTGCTTGTGTGTTTCCTAAGGGATATTTTTCAGCCTCAAGACATTTGTTGCATTTTCTGCTTCTCATGATGGAAGTAACTCCAGCTTCTTTGTCCATTTCCTTTTCTCAATAACAGTTTCTTGACACCTACACATCCTTTCAGACCCACAGTGCTGGCCTGTCATCTCACAATGGCAGGATGGACAGAAACAGATTTGAAATGTGAATGAAGCTTAATATTCTTCTATCATTTATCAAAGATGAAGGCTTTTAGTACTGTTTATCCGATGACAGCTTTGGTGGTCCACCAAGTCTTGCATAGTTGTTTTCTGCATATCTTGAATCAATCTACAGTTTAGGAAACCCCTGCCTTTTTACTACTTTTCCCTTCCTTATGCAAGCGGTGTATTTACAGAAATGCGTCCTGAAAAGAAAAGAAAAAAAACTTGCGCTTAACCGACCTTTTGACTGGAAATTAAATATACGAACCATGGCCACTGACTTTGTTTTTGCATGTGTGCATGTGCATATGCATACGTTCATACAACATAATCATAGAAAGGTGGAAATATGGTGGTGGAAATGTATGTTCATCTGGCTTAAATATGCAAAGGTTTTTCTTAGTGTGTGTGTGTGTGTGTTTTGGCCACTTCTGCCACATGGATATGGCAGATCTTCTTTGCATGCAACACAATGTAAGGGATTATGGGATGCTGATTTTCTGAGAGGATTCAGAGCTGAAGCGTATTACAGGGTTCACATACCTCCTCCTGCAAAGTTAGGCCCACTCACAGATAAAAACAGCCTTCCTACCTCTGTGTGTGCACATGTGTGGCTGCTACGCATGATAACATGTACGTTATGGAAATGTAGTTTACACATATGTGTAGATGCTGACATTTTTCTTGATGTGTTTATGTTTTGCATTAAAGGAAGTTTTTGTTATTGCTTCTTCAGATTTACTGTTTTGTCAGTTTTTGTGGGGTTTGTGTTATTGGCATCATGTGTGGAGAATAAAATCTATATCAAGGCTTTGCAGTGATTTTAATGTGTGTCAATTACGCTAATGAATGAATTGTTAAAAAGCTTTTTTCACTCCAAGGCCAGAGCTCTGTCAGTACAGCTATGGCTAACAGCTTTAGGTAGGATAGGCTGCTCATGCTAAACACAACTTTGTTAAATACAGTCTATATTCCACTCTATAATACAAACCTACACATTTGAGTCAGGGCTTTGGAAGACCATTTTGTATGCTGATTCAAATTTTATTTTTCTATTTTCCAGGTACGCGTGAGTACCATCACATTTGAAGGGGTTTTTTTTGTACTGATAACTCAATAACTCATCATCCTTGAGACTAGCTTACCATTCAAAAAAATGTGGTTTTGATTTCCATATCCAACGGCCTTGAGATGGCACTTTCCAAAGCAAAAATAAATTTAGCTTGCACAACCCCCATTATACACGAAAAGCTCTCAGAAAAGTACCCCCCACCCCACGAGATGTCTCCACTTGTTTAGTTCAGTACCGGTATTGTGTATAGAAATAATTCCATATGACTGAGATGTGTGTGCGTGTGTGTGTGCAAGTATGGGAAATTCAGTATCATGTAAATATGTAAATAGTAAAAGTGTGGGTGGGGGGAGGGTGCTGTACACACAAACATATTCCGACCAACCCGTAAAATGTTATAATGTGGAAAAAAGGATAATGTATTTGTCACTCTTGCTTACGCTGATCTATGCCTCTGCCCTACAAATGTCACATCCCATAAGCCCCCCAAAAAATTACACCAGCCCCACCTAATTAAGCATATTCATGAAGCCGCTTTGCATGCTGCTGCTGGCCGATTGGCCGGCATTCAGGGAGGGGGGGAGACAGAGATGCAGATATCTGACAGAGTGTGGGAGTGGAAATTCACAGATGCAAATTTACACTGCTAAGGATATGGCAGGATTTCTCAGCGCCACGTTTTTTTCTTTTTTTCTTTTTCCTTCCTTTTTTTCATTTTCTAAAGTGATGTGTAAATGCATTTAGAAAGCTCCTCTGCTCCTCTAGAACTGCTTACATATTGCTAGTATATTGTACATAGTGCTAGTAAATCTGTTACATCGAATAATGAGCTACACCTACAATTTCAATGCATTTTTTTCCAAAGGATTCAATACATTGTTACATTGCCTTGTTACATCACATTGCTACTGCTGAATTTCACTGTTACATTGTCATGCACCATTACATTATATGGTTTGTGCATTTCTGCCACTCTATTTTTAAGAACTATTTTTTCACAATTTGTTTATGCATTTTTTTTAAATGCGTTTTTTTGTTTTTCCACCCCTTACAGTCAGTTTTTCATTCAGTGCATGTCTGCATGCGTGTAGCTTGGCAGGTGTGCAAATGAGACGGAGGGCGGGTTCTCTCTCGCATAGGCAATGAGGATGCAGATATGGGGAGGTTGGGGTGGGGGGGGTGGTGCAGCAAATAGAGAGAGAAAGGAGGGATGGGTAGAGGACTGAGTGAGAGTAGAGGAGGCTGATCCGGAAAGGAAAGGAGGGAGGGAGGGAGGGAGAGAAAGGAAGGAGAGTCGTGCATTTTTGCCGTGAGAGCGCTCCTTCTCCTCGTGGCCCAGGGGCCCTGAATGGCTGTCTTTGTGCCGGGGGTGCACGACGCAGACTCAATCAGAGGCTCCTCCAATTAATTAACGTCCGGGGCCGAGAGGCCCCCGCCACTGCTTGGGTAAACAGCGATTGTTCTCAGCCCGGAGTTTCAAAACAAGGGGGGCAACAATGGTGCCATTGTCCCGCCACCCCTCATTAGGGGGAGCACGTTTGTAGGGTGGACTTGGGGTGGGTTTGTGTGTGAGCGTGGGTGTGTAAGAGTGAGAAAAAGAGAGAGAGAGAGAGGCACATAGGCCACTCTCCCATGATCCCATTACCGTACCCCTACTGCATCCTCCATGCCAGCTGCATAGAGAGAGAGAGCCTGTCATAGCATCTTCACATCAAATCCCCTATCTGTGAGAGAGAAAGGGATGGAGAAAAGGGGGGGGAGCAGGAGGGGGAGGAAAGAAGAAAAAGAAATAGCGTGTTCTCCTTCGGACCTCATTAACATAGGCGAAGAGGGAAAACACAATAGAATACATTACATCCTTGTTAGCAAGAAGCAATCAATTAGCGGGATAGCGCAACTAGCCTGGCACAGCGCCGCTCTCGCCAAGGTTTCTCTCATTTTCAGTGGGTAACCAAGCATTCGCACGCTGCCGCTTTTCCTTTCTCCGCCCTGGATTTTGGGATGGGACACAAAGGCTTGATTAGATTCTGTGTGGCAAATGAGTTTTTTTTAAAGGTTTGCACAAACGTGCTTGTGCATACTGGCCAAATTTAAGGATTGCTCCAGTGTATCTTGATCACATCTGTAGCATTAATGTTACTGCACATAATTTTTCTGCAACTAAAAATAATAACTAAATATTTGTTGTCCCAAAATAAACTTATTATAGTTAAAAGTTAATGGGAAGGTGTTTTCGAATGCCAAGGGGTCTTAAGTACAGAGAAACTCTTCAAAATGATTATATGTAGTAATCAATTCTATGCTGCAGGAAAGAAAAGAAAGCATTACTTTACATATTCAATGCATTAGAAAGCATACTCTGCATACTTAATCTGAAGGCAATGAAGATGCTCTGCACGAATACTGAAAATGAAAGCCAGCTGCAGCAGCATTCTCTTAGATTTTCTCTCTGAGGCTTGTCAGCTCCTTTCAAATCTGCAACCCCGCCGTTGAAACCTACTATCTGGTTCTCATCTGTGGATATGTTAAATCATATATGGCATTTTAGGAGGCCATTTTGTTAATGGCTAACACACAGGAATGCTCTCAGAAACCTTGGAATCACTTAGGCGCTAGGCTCTAGACTGTGGTACACCCCTCCCCAACCACCCACCCACTGTTGCGACTGGAAATAGCTCTTGCTTTGACGAAATGAAAGTCGCAGACACAGAGAGTCTGTGAGTGACAATGGCAATTGCATACGAAATTGTCACCCCCTATCCCCGTCGGCGATTCTTACACGCCGCTAGCCGCCGGCTCCTCTGTTCTTCGGATGCTTTTCTGTACCTGGGAAATAGGCCTGATAATGGCTGCAATCTGTACCCAAAATGGCGGAGGGGAAGGGGGGTGGCATTTCTCTCTAAAACAGTGCCCAGCGACTTCTGTCTGGAATCTCTCTAATTGTACGCCATCACGACAATGCCTGTTGGGCCGTGGCTAGTTTTAGGCCAGCATGAGCGTGTGTGGGTGTGTGCAAGATGCTAGCCGGCTTGGTCTCTTGAACTTGCCCAACATCATAGAACTGAATGCATTTTAAATAATGATTGCTCTAAAATTGCATTCAATGTTAAATCAAACATAAGAGCTAAACAGAACTCATTTGTAATAACTCATTTCATAATGGCTTTTGCAACCCTTTTTTTTTTTTTTTTTTGGGCATGTGATGGAAATAGTACTGGCCTGAGGTTTAACTGTCATCACCCATCCTCAAAGGGCTGAATAACCCTGTCTCTCATTGGCTTGGTGTTTTGTGCTACATTTGGCAGGGCGCAAGTCTCCATATCTGCATTGCTCACATACTCTGTACCCTAGTTCATCCTCACTCTGCCAGGAAAGTGATAATTATGATGCAAGCACCTTAAACACCACCACCCTGCATTTACAACAAGCTAATTACAAATACCAGGAAGCGACTTCAGACTTACGACTATTTAAACACAAACGTTTGTTTAAACCCCCCCAACCACCCACCCGAAAGAGATGCAGCGCTACAGTGGCAGCTTCTTTGCAAACAATCTCTGCCACCCCAATCCTCATATATCAGGCAAATTCAGTCTCCTCATTTCTGTGTCAAGTCACTCGATTCATCCCTCCACCCACCCCTACTCCTTACGCCGTTCGCCTCCATGCATATCCCACTCCATTGTTGCATTTAAAAGAGACACGCAGGTACATTATCAGGGCCCCGTTATTAAATTCTAATAAGGAACGTGTATGCCACGGCGCTTGGCCAATCTCCAAATCCATGCCGGGGGTCTGGGTGGGGGCCTCATTTGCACTCATTTTCATCCACCCGGTCTGTCCTCCGTTAATGGCGTGTCGTCATGGTGATGAGCGCCCGTGAACGAGCGAGTAATTAACGTCGACCCGGTGACACGCGCACCTAGCTAGTAGCTAGCGGTCAGGGCACAGCGTGCTATTCTTTCAAAAAAGCATTAGCACCAGCCAACACTCAAGGAAACGCGCACCTTGATGTGCTTGGCAAGCAAGGGACAGAACAAAGGGATGCAGAAAGAGAGGAAAAAAGAAGGAACGGCAGAAGAGGTGTGGGGGGAGGATGAGGAAGAGTTGCTTGACACAAGCCAAGCTATGATCTAAAGTGGAAAGAAATGGAAATGCTAAATTGACATGCTAATAAAGGACGGCGTCTATGCAAGCGTGCACAATGTAGACTACTGTACATGCAAGTGTGTGTGTGTGTGTGTGTGTGTGTGTGTGTGTGTGTGTGTGTGTGTGTGTGGGAGAGTGAATACGCTTGCATGCATGCTTATGGGGATTGTGTGTCTCTTGATGGTGGGGCGCTTTAACGCTCACCCAGTTGAAAGTTGAAAATCTTCAATATTTAATACAGTGGTAGAGAGAGCCAAGGAAGGGGGGGTGGCACTGTAATGATTATTTGTGACAGAAGGCTGTGTGTGTTGGATCAGTCAGCTGAATGTAGGGCAGTGCGAGGGAGACTCGCTGCCGATACAGGAGGAGGGAGAACCTCAGAGGCTAAGGCTGCAGCTGAGCAGCAGCAGCACTGCGTTTCTATGCAGTTTGCAGCATTTACAAGATGAATCGTGGCCAACTAAATTCTGACTACGTATAATCTGCTGTCAGTATTTGGGATATGGCCAGGGAATGAGTATATTTAACCCTTTAGTCTGCGATAAAAGATCTCATGTTTAGGCAAGCAATTGTACCTTTTTTTTTTTCAACTGCTTTTTCTTTATCTATCTTGCTCTTTCTTTTCCTCTTGCTGGTGAGGAGGAGGTTGTGTAGATGTGCTGCTATGCAAACTCAAGCGAGTTCTATTATTAGACAGTCCTGTTGCCCACCCCCCCACCCCGACTTCATTCCCTCCGTCTCTCTTCTTTGCAGTTTCAACGTCATTACTCACATTACAAAATATCTAAAGTCTTCAGATCAAATGGTAGAATAATTGTGCCAGTAACAGAGACCTCTAATTCAAGTAACCGTGTAGAAAATAACCACAGTGAACCGTTAAACTGGATTGACTGGAGAAAGTTTCATGTGGTCTTTGGTCTATTGGATTTTGCTTTACCTTTTATTTAGCAACCAAAATGGTGGCAAAAACAACTACAATAACACAATATATAAAATAATAAAAATAGTGCCACTTTTTTTTATGTCGAGTAATTTTGAGACTATCCCTTGCACTGAAGCAGACATGAGAGAAAACAAAGAGCAGTTCTGTAAATATTGTGGTTATAGTTTGCATCCATCTTTAATTAGCCATGAAACTGTAATTAAATCTAGTTATGAGCAGAAATGACAGTGGCCACAAACTTTACCATTCAAGACCACTTAGCTTAGCCTGATGCCGTCTTCTCAAAAGTCATTTTGACTGAGAACAATTTAAACAGCTTGTTTTGCCTAATGTACAAAAGCTGAGAGATGATTTGTAGAGTTGAAGCTGATTGTCTGATGTTTGACAAATCTGACACTGTAGTCTGCCGATGTACACTATGCCATATAGGCAGCTGTGTTTTGAGACCAATCTCATCAACGTGAAGTCCAACAAACATGGTATTAATGTAGGATATGAATTAACTAGGGTGGGACCCTAGTTAAATTTTCGTTTGTTGGTGGGTAATCAGGTATCAATTTTAGAATTTGGATGCTTCTTTTTTCCCCTAAACGAGGGCTTTCACTAAAGGTGAACTGCTAAATAATTGAACAGTTTCGGTTCTTGGGAGACGCTTGGATGACTCAAGGTTAAGGTTCATAATGTTAATTTATTTATAATTTGCTAAAAACTGTGTCAAACATGGCAAAAAAAACCTCTCAAGTGCCAACATTAAAATCTCTGCTCTATTCCAGAAAACCCAGTACTCTATAGTAGAGCCATTCAGGGTCTTCAACATAAAAGCTCTTGTACAAAGGTACCCACAACAGCCCAACATAAACATTTCTTCTCTTTAAAAACAGAACTATACAACACAGTGTGGCGACACCACAATACATTTTGGCAGCACTTTCTTGTACTCAGCAAAGCGCTGGTTAACCCACTGCGCTATTATCCTCGAGCTCGCTGCTAAGAAAGGCTTGTCAGCCTGGTACAAGGAGCAAACCTGTGCAGCCCCAGTAGAGCAGCTAGCAGCTCCAGTTGGACTGGGACAGATGCTGTGAAAGTAGAAAGAAGATACAATACTGCAAAATGGAGGAATACAGAATTTCAGAATAATTTACCCAACCTGTTAAGAACATAAAATACGTTTACCTCCAGTGGTCTGTATGAAAGTTATCGTTATCACGGTACTGTGATGGTAAGCTGTTAACTGGCACCAGCCACAGGCCTAGATGTTTTTACACAATGTAGCATGTGATGTGATGGAGAGTAGCTTATCATTTAGTAAAACCAAGAGAATGCACTCGCACGGAGAACCTCCAAAACTATGGGAATGGAGGCTGCTGGGGTTCAAGGTCAATGCCAGAATAGAGGAGCCTGGGGCTCCATTGTCTGCTTTAGCCCCACACCCACCACACATACATCACATGCGCACCCATACAGCCATCCCTTTACACACACTCTTCACCACCACCAGGCTTGACCACACAGTAACCCATCGACAGACATGTTCCAAAAGATCATCATGGGCAAAGTGGCACTTCTTGGCACACCACCCTCAGCACAACCTACACTATAGGATCTACTAGGGCACTGTGGATGTGTGGGAGGATGCTGCTTCGTATTACACTCGCATGCCTTTACAAGCATGCATGCACATATGTATGTGGGTAAATACATAGATCCATATATACGTACCTTGTATTTCAAAAATAGAAACAAATCAGTAGCAATACTCCCACGGTTCTGTTAGTCAGCAAAGCCATGGGTTGTTACCTAGCTGGCTAGCAAGCTGGGAGAAATGATCTAAGACCAGCCAGTGAAAAGAGAAGCTCCAGCTAGTGCAGGGGAAGGAGGCCATGATTAGCTCCTTTGTTGGAGGTCTTTTGAGCTTCATTGGCTCCAAAGAAAAGCAGTCTAATGAGTCCACCCATGCTTGGCCGAAACTTTGTATGGAAGACAAACTATGTTATGGTGGTCCCCCTCGTGCAGGGCAGTATAGCAGAATGATACAGAATGCTTGCACATATGGTCGCCCGATTTCAGGACCCCACAAAAAAGGACTTTCTTATGTGCTTATTAGCAAGGGGGGCCCGGGGGGGGTTATACAACAGACAAACATGTAGTTTGACAGTATCCAACAAAGCAATAAAATTATTACTTTCTCATACTAGAGAGACTATTCCAGAGATATTAGAATACAACAGCAACAACATGCTTAATGTGAATCCATTTACAGTCTTATCCAACATTTTGTACCTAGGTAACTACCTCCTTTTCTTGGTGACCAGCACTACAGTATACTTTTGCACAGCTTCTATTCCAAATGTCTTTACAACATAAGACAATACTACTAAAATACAAACCAAACGTTGTCCAAAGCAGCTGTCCAAATTCAAGAATTCATGGGTCGTTACAAGTCTACACAGATTTCCTCTCCTTCTCGATGCTTCAGGGTACATGAAAGGTGACCAAACCATTCTTAGCAGAAGATGCATGCAGGTCAGGAGCGTCCTGTGTCTGTTGCTCTGAGCCGTTTGAGTCTAATTGTTTCCGTCAGTCTGAGAACGTCCCAGCAACGGCGTGCGGCTCCCTTTGCCCTGGCCCCCGTAACTGAGCTGGGGTCTGGAGAATGGGCCCACTTTGTAGCCACACAGCAGGCTTGAGCCACATCCATTCTGCTCCCCAAACTGTCATGCATAACAACTTTATTGAGGCCCAAATTGGAGCTGAAAGCAAAGAATGGGGGGCGAGGGAGAGGCGGTGGAAGGCGTCCGTGAGAACGGACCTCGGTGGAGCAGCACTAGAGAAAAAGGGTGCCTGCTCTTCTCAAGGCCTTGAAAAAGTAGTTCAGATCAATTAAGACACCAACATTAAATGTAATGTGCTAGCAATAGCATATCGGCTAGCTTGAATGCATATGAATGGCAAGCACAGCGAACGCATCACTAAACAGTTAACAAACCGAAAAAATAAAAGAGAACAGCATGCAAAATGTCTCTAACGCTTTCTTTTTGTTTGTTTTACAAAGAAAAAACAACATTTCTAAGTAATGTGTTTGCCAAAATAACTATATTGTGGGGATGATCCATGGGGGCTTTTTGTGATCACCAAAAAAGAATCATCAATGTCAAGTTCAAGTTCAGTATGAAGACTGAGAAACCCACCTACAAGAACCCCCCCCGCCAAAGCCCAGGCTGTCTAATGCTGAAACCTTTGAATCTTGGACAAAAGCGTGCGTAAATTCCCCTGGGCTGGCCCGCTGTGGGGCCTTCCTTGTGGGTTTGTTTTGGAGCAGCTTCATGGCGAGCCACTATCCCAAGGATTTAGGGCCAGTATTAAAACCCCCTCTGGGGGGTGGTTTAACTACAAGCTGAGATACGCTCTCCCTCTCTTTCTCTCTCCCTCTGTCTCAGTATCTCTCTCTCACCTTCCTTTTCTTATTCCTGACATTTTTCAAAGTGTCTGTGCACACTACATAGCAAAATAATTTGGGAAGAGAAGATTTTTGCAGTTCAGATGGAAGGAGAAGCAAACTTTGTGTGTCTGCTAGTGTGTGAGCTGAGGGGAGTGGTCTGTTCAGGGCACAGGCTGGAGAGAAGAGCTAGCCCACAGCCTTGAGAGTCTCAACAAAAGGCCGTCTCTGTCCATTGTGTGCGAGCTGTTTTTCCCACGAGAGGCCCGTCTGGCTGAAAAGGGAGTGTATCAGTTTCTCCTGACATGGATGTTTATTCATTCTGTGGCCGACCGTGCCGCCAGCTCAAAAGGATTCACCTTACGGTTTTTGATGTGTATGACACACACAAACACACACAGACACACACATTTTTTTGGAGGGGAGGCAGGTGAAAATAAAAGGCACTAGGCATATGGAGTTCAAGCTGTGTGAATAGCCTTGTCCACTATGACAGTGACAGAATCTGAGCTACGCATCCATCTGGTAGAACTGCTAGAGCAGGGGTGTCCAAACTTTGTACAAAGAGGACCAGATCAGAACAGGCCAAAATAAATGAGGCCAAAATATTATTCACAAATTATATGAAAATATGACAAATAGAACCTTCTGAAGCAATGAATCTAAGCATCTTGCTGGTGATTTATTCAGAGAACTTGGTAAAACACGTATAAATCTGCCACTAGAGAGTTACAGCACACGCATGTTCCTCCTGGTCAAAGTGAAATGTATTGTCACCAATGTATCAACACATTTCCCTCTGAGCTCCTCTGTTTTCTATTACTGTGTAAAAGATGTTTGGTTTTAAGATTGTTGCTCATTCACAGTAAACAGGATTGGTAAGCTCATAAACTATTGATTTGTTTATATTTAAAGTAAATACAAATTAATTTTTTCTCACAATGACAAAGCAACAAACCTGGTCAACTTTGTGGCTAGCACTTTCGTTGTTGCAGTATTTTCAGTGATTACGTGATGAAGCTATCATATACGCACCTGGAGTGGCAAACCTGCTCAGCAAATCTCCCAGACAATGAATTCACGCTGAATGAAGCGGAGCGCATGGTGAGAAAATTCAGACATACGCAGCCACACTGGGGGTTGGAGGTGCCGATAACATGTCATTTTTTGCGCAAGCACTCTCACACCACTTACATCAAATACTCAGCCTTAACACACTCATGTTTCCAGTCCAGCAACACCCATACCTTTCAAACTACTGTTTTTAATAAAGGTATGGACACCGACGCCGGTGCATGTGCGTTACACAGGCATATGGACTCTACAGATTGCACTGGCCCCATTGGTTGTTTAAATGTCTATGTGTAATAATGGTTAATCCTGAATTTTCAGTCACACCCTTCAGTCATAATGATCAGTATAACGAGAACACTTTAAACAGTTTTAATTTTCAAGCAACAACATACCGGTACTCAGACTCATAGCACTGTTCACTCAGCATTGAGCCATTATTATGTTAAATTTAAGCCAGACTCTGATCACAGAAAGCCCCTGAGGTCGCTCAAAATGTACACAGAGAAAGGCAGTCAGCCTTTTAGATTAACAGATCTCAGCTAACATTACAAGCTAGTCTTCCACAGCTCACTAACAGAGAGCTGTTAGTAAAGTAGCAATGTGATGCCAAGCGTGATTAATGATGGTGAATCAACTAAAGAAAAATATAAGCGATTACAGTAATGAACTCACCGCTTGGTAGGCATCACAATGTGGTTATCGTCACAGCCCTAACCTGGATAGACCTGAGTAACTTGTAGTTACCCCCCAAATATTTACTGTAACGTCCATGCTTTGTTTCATGTTTATTAATATTGAATTCATTACAGTCTCTTAACATGCGTTTCCACCTACCCAAAACTGCCAGTTCTCCATGTTAAGTTTGTGCTTTATGGCTGTGGTCTCTACTACATGGCATTCAGTAAATTAAAATCTGTCCGCAGCTTGCACTTGGCCATGGGGCTAGACTTTGGACACCCCTCAGTTTTGCCGTCACACTACAGAAAAAGACAAAAATTGGTGTATAAAAAGGTGTCAGCTTTCCCCATAAATACTGCTATTGGTTGTAATTTGATAAGACTCAAGTATTAGACACATTTTTAGAAATTTATGAAATCATATCAGCACCATGGCCAGAATCAATGAGCTCCTGCCTGAGCCATTGTGGATCCCAGATGATTCCACATATTTATCTGTGCTCCTCTGGGAAGAAATCCAAAAGTCATGGTAACCTAATAGAAAACAACTAAGCAGTCATGTTAAAGAAGTCTGTCTCTTGACAGATACTCTAATCAGCTTGGCTAGGCCATCTATCAAATTCAAGAAAGTCCATCAGTAAAAAATCAAAAGACTTTGTTTTACTAATCTTTCGGTCCTGCGGGATCTGGTGCATTCAGAACCATTCATTATAAACAAACTCAACTCTTCCAACAAGACATGGGGGTTAACAAACCTGTTTTCCAAATACCAGACAACAAACAATGCTACTGGGGTACAATTAACTGCATAATCCCATGTACACTCTCTTTGCACCTCTGGAATTGGTAACAAAATCCTCCTTCCATATGGATCCAACGGCCAAAAACTGTGACAGTTTTGTCACTTTTTGAACATCCCAGACTAACAGCATTAGCTTAGAAGGTAAGGGGTCAAAACAAACTTAACACACCAAGCCCATCTCATTTCAGAGACTGCCATTATCGTCTAAGATAACTCAACACTCCCCTTCTTTCCTCTCGCTCTTGACCCTGTGTGAGACAATCAACAGAACTTGAGGACCTGGCTGCCATGTTGAGACTCACTTTGAAAGGGCTCCATTGTCATGATGTAACAGGATGCTACAGCAGGTTGCTTGATCCACTGTTTTGGGTCTGAAAAGCTTATTTTTTCCCCCTCTCCTTTTTCTTCTCACACTACAGCATCAGCTGAGAAGGTCAGGGAACATAGTTTCTTTTTTTTTTGGTATTTCAAGCTTATGCACTTATATATGTGCTATTTCTTCCCTTTAAAATGTTAGCACTGGGCTAATTTTACCACATGCTAACATCCCTTCTTAAAGCTAAAAAATGGGCTGTCCACCATTTCCATGCTAGCCTATTGAAGCTTATCCGCATATTTGTCTGGGAGTTGCCAGGTTTCACAGCAGGTGTGTCAGTCCATGGACTTGTCTGAGGCAAAATCATGGTCTTTAGTGTGAAAGCAAAGAGGCCGCTGTCTCTTAGTCTGAGCGTGAGCGAACTGTCAGGAATCACGTTTTAGTGGCTTGTTCAGGTCACGCTGAGAGAGCAGCTTCCTGTACTCTCTCTCCCTTGCTCTCTTTTTTTCTTCTACCGTCTGTCTGGCTTTTCCTTTTAAATTCTCCCTTTCTTGCCCTCATTTTGGCAAACTGATGTTTGCTTTTTGACTCAGAGAGAGATGAAATTCCTTGATTGGCAGGCGTAGGAGGTTCACCACTAATAGCACGGGATGCTTCTGATTGGTAAGAAGCTCTGAGCAGTCTACCCATTACCCAATGCATAAACGAGCATGTCATCTATTTAATACAGGAGTTACTGAAGGAAGGAAATGTTCAAGATCTATATAGCATACATGTTCTTGTTGTATATCAATGCTGCAAAAATGAGAATCAAACCTCTCTTACTTTTTATCACATTTTCTTAGTCCAATGTCTACATAAAGAAGTCAGCCATTATGTTAGCACTACGTAAGCCAGCTATTCTTCATTTTAATAAACGCTGCCATCCTGACAATTTGCAAAGCACTTTTAGCATTAGCCATATCAGTCATATCTGCAATGCTTGATGTTACATGGTGGAGGAGGACAGACATGCAAATAACGGCGTCACATTATGCAAGGTCCTTTTTGTCTGGTCGGCTGCTTTGCCTTGCACGGGGAGATTTCTGTGTAGCCATCTGTGCTCTTCCGTTTTTGAAACGTGAGAACCTGTGCACATTTGCATAAGAATAACTGACACTTCAAATTAGCCATCCAATCACAGAGGATTATTTTTAGGGTGTGTGAGGGTTCTGCCATCTTGGAAATACAAAAGGGAGGAAAAGAGAGTAGAGGACATAAGCTCAGATGTTAACCCTTTATGTACGTCTCATATCTTAGGCCATCAGCTTTTTAGTAAAAGCAATTACATTTACTTTTATATCATTAATGCTACTGGAAGAAGGTCCTACATGTAGCATGTGAGCATCATGCTCTTCAAAGAGTTCTCCATTATAAAAGTGCTGAATCTCAGGTGTATTATTCACTACAAAAGGAGAGTCGTGTTTGGGTGCAAGCATGCATGTTTTTATAGAGAGAAGAGACAACCTTAAACTATTTAGAATGGCTAATGAAAAAAATAAGTAATAAGTAGATAAGTAATCACTTAATCATGCACGTCCCAAAAGAAATCAACATTTCGATAAACTTGTAATACTATCATGTGGTAAGCAAACACTGTAAGCCAGTAAGAAAACCCATTTATGGGTTTAAAAACTATGCTGTCAAATTTATAGTAATTCACCATCAAAGACAGTTATCTACGGTCTTGGGTTTTACTGGTAACCCCACAGCAGGGCAGACCCTGCTCCAGTGTGTAAACCATGAGGAGGAGGGGCCGTTCTCACCTTCTCTGGACAGCCATGAATTCATTTGCACACATAAGAAAAGATTGGAGCCCCCGGCATAAGACTAGGATATACGCCGCCTGGGTCAGAGACCATGGCGTGCGTGCGTGTGCGCGCACGAATGCACGCTGAAGCGCATGGCCTCACCCATCTTGCAGGTTGGCGGAGCGGAGGTTTATCTAGGTTTCCATGGCAACGTTCTGGCATGCCAAGGCGATACCAAACCATTGGTGCCAAGGGCAGAGCAAGTAAGCAAGCAAGCAGGGAGGGAGGGAAGGAGGGAGAGAGGGAAAGAGAGACGAAGGGGTCCCTGTGCATATCTGCTGCACTCAGATGTCTTTGTTGAAGTGCAGCACATTAAAACCAAACACTAAATCTTTATTGACAGTGAAACTGTTTTCTGCTGTTTTGTATGCGTACGTGTTCTAAGGAAACTATTTCTACATTTTTATCGCCATGCATGAACACTCTCATTACATTCATCACCTCTGTCTAACGACATTTCTCATATTAATGAATAAATATTAATACAGACCATCGTTAGGGTCTCAGTGGCCACCTGGCGATTCTATTTCTGCAAATGTTTCCTGCACATAAATTGTCTATTTTATTACTTTTGAGTCTTTACAGAGTATTGACCCTTCCATGCTTTGGCCACAAATGTGCTGTGAAAGCAGTCTTAAGGCTGCACAAGCTTACAGAATACTGGTTTAAAACTAACCTATTCAACCTAATTCAATACCAGTAGTGACCTCTCTCAAGAGCTGACACATGATGCTGAGATTTCAGTAGAGCTGGCCCAAAGTATTTGATGAGTACACACGTATCCCCATTATATCTGCACTAATTTCTTTGTTTAGTATTTGAAGGCTTAACATTTTTAGGCCACACAAACTGTAGTTTAAGTTGCAATAAATTTAAGCAGCAAAAAACAATTTGTTGTTCTTTAACAAGCAGCTTTAACTGAATGCATCTTAAAATTCATTCTCCATGTCATCTTGCCTCAGAGTCCAACAAACCTCATCACTTTCCACATGGCCTTTGAAGCTAAAAAAGCAAAAATGCTTAAAAAAAAAAAATCACATGTGGGCACACTTAAAATGAATTGACAAATGGGAACTATGCAAAATCAGTAGTCACTTTATGCTGAATGTCAGCTCTTCTTTCCTATTTTATCTTTTCTAAAGAAGTTTTACAACAGGGTTAAAACTTAAATAGCACAAACGACACAAAAAGACTTATTATTTCCAATAAAATTAGAATCACAGGTTTTTGCTACTGTTGATATCAGAGAGGAGTAGCCTTTATACACTGTTAATACAAAGAACCTACAGAACAATGTCATAACATTTCAGTACATTATTATTTCAAAAACATTTAAAATTCTACAGAAAGGGCAAATTCAATCCATAGAATTCCACACAATTAGGACACACATCTACTGTTTAAAATGCTCTGTCTGATGGACTGGGCTTTAAAAAAATTTGAGAATGAGTATCCATGTATATATGAGTATTTGAGACATGTAAACTGCAGTTTGGGTTAGACTTAAGTGCTCAGCAAGCTTCTTGCAAAACAAATAGCGCTCCACTACTGCCATGTTCTATGACTACTGGAAAACGCTTCTATCACAGTTCTAGCTATGGCATTGTGTATGGTATTGGAACCATGTAAACAAATGCTAGAAGAGCATAGTTTATAGTTTGCTACTCTGTCTTTACGAAGAGATAAAGAAAGTAGGCGTAGTAACAGAGACCTTTAAATAGACCAAGGCATGGCAAGTTCAAACTGCCAGTGAGTGCAAATTTGAATTGCGAGAGCTGCAGTTTTTTATTACAGCCTACATTATCAAACATGTCTTACATTGTGAATGGGGAAATTTAACCTAATAACACAAAGTTTGTGAACTGCCTGTGGATGAGTTAGACCAATCAACAGCAATCAAACCTTCATGCGTTGTGACATCACAACCACAACTTACTGGCAGTCTAGAATACTACATCCAGGGTCAACCCTAAACTAGAAAAAGCTGGATATTCTGGTCTTCGGGGAAAATAAGGGCTGAACATTAATTCATAGCAAACAAGCATAATTTAGTTTATTTGCAGTAGAAATATTAGTCAGAAAAATCATAAGATATTTTTCCTTCAGCCCTACCTCTAGGATAACTCCTAATTACACATATTTTTCATCAGGAGGACGTTGTCTCCATGCGAAGAATGCTGAGGATTTTAGTTTCCAATTTAAAGTAGTTTACTACCAAACTAAACCATGATTTTTGTAACTAAGTGCAGCTAGGCTGACAAGTTTGACAGCCTTAGCTCAACTAAAAAAAGCAACAAAAAATCTACATACAATTTAACCCAACATTGTGACCTTTCCTTGAACACAAATATATAATTTTAAATAAACAAAACTCTCTAAATTTGGTTAGTTTAACTTTGTGTGCTACAGCATTCTTATAAAGCTTATCTGACCTCTGGCCCAGGATAGCTCAATTTCTGTTAATCTAACCTAAAAGGTCAAGTTAACGACTTAGCAAGCTACGGTAGACCTAGAAAACGTGTCTCAAGATCTGATGGTTGCTGGTTCTTGGAATGCGTCACAGTGTGTTCATGGTGCAGAGCAGGCAACAGTGGACATTAAATCATTAATATCCACATCAATACAAGAGCACTTACTCTGACACAATCCAGGACACAGCTGGGCCACAGGTCACTACAAGTGAAGGCTTCCTGTCACTGCGCGCACACACACACACACACACACACACACACACGCACACACAGACACACACACACAGACATACACACACAGACATACACACACTCCTCAGAGGAAATATTATTAACCCAGACCAAATGTGCTTTCACTGAGGGGTTAAAAGAGGGAATGGAATGTGTGGTAAATGATTTATAATAGCTGAAACTGTTTCAATGTACCTCCGCTGTGTGGGGGGGATGCGGGATGCACACTGCACTACACTTTGCTTATATATCCCCTGATATGCGGTGAGAGCATAGGTTTATCTACCTCAACAAAAAAAGAATTGGTGGGAGGAAAAGTAGGTCACAATATCCCAGGTTCAGGGGGGTTATATCTGATTTAACTAGTCATATGGAGCCATCTGCAGTTTCTTCATCTGACATGCCATTGTTTGTTCTTCTTCTAGGTGAGGGGAGATGTGAAATGGATTCAAGGATTGCTCGCCTGCATCGAGACTAAAGGTTAGAAGGGGCATCTTAGCAAAAAGTTCTGTATCTAAAACGGTAACTTTATACAAGCAGGGAAAAAATTCTTTTTAACCATTATGGTTTTTTAACCATTTGTACAGGTCAATTTATCATTAAACACTATCACAATGTGGTTTCACAGGTGGTTTTAAATAATGTAAACATAATGTAAACAAATAAATATGCATTGTAATAAGGTCCTGACATGAGAGTGATATGTTTAGCCTATCTATCCAAACAAATTTTTAATTACTATTCCCTGACAGCTTTATTTCGAGCCCTGTTGCACAAGTGAACCCCTGACTTTCTACAGCAGACAGATTACATCAGACCACTAACTGACAATTGGCCCTCGTGATCCTTTGTGTCATCATATGGCTCAAACTTGTGCATTGTTTTGTGGGCTAAGGTATATCACTAGGTGCTTGTTGAGGGCAAGCAACAGACTGCGTGCCTTAGCAGGCTCTTTATTAGTGAGAAAACAGCCATTGTGACTAAATGGAAAGAACTGCTTAGTTTAATGGAAGCACTCACGTGTCACATAGAAACTCCTACTTGATTACTCAGGATGGTAGTACGTGCAATCTCAGCATGACTGTGGAGTCATGAGGTTCGGTTTGGGTAAGTGTGGATCAAGCGCCACTTCCATTTCTTTGAGAGATAATGGAGGGTATGTGGAGAGTTTGACACAGACAGGCCAGCAGATTGTGCCGAGTCAGCGCCAGCAAGAGCGATGCTGAAACATGCATCCACGCTGATCTTGGATCAGACTTCAAACGTGTTTCTCTCTCCCAAGGCACTATGCTGACTGTAGCTGGAGCTTTTAATTTATCCCATTGGATTGAAGTGCTTTTTGTTATTGGGTCCTTACCGAACGAGGCCTTCTAGAATTCACCTAACCGGTGGGTAAAGTGCTGAAGTTTGGCACCTGCAAAGCTGATTCTGCAGCATCTACAGAAACATTCAAGCGAGTTGGAGCTAGTTCAATTATCTAAAGTATACTACATTTATGGAAGGTGAAAATGGAAGGATTTGTATGAAAAAAACACCACATCATCACGATATATCATGAGTGTGTAAGCTCTAGGAAAATCTAACCGTGGACAGATTGCTGAAGTCCATTTGTTGGCTGTAACATGTCTGTGATGTCACCATGACACACGATTTTCTTCACCTACCAACAGTGAATCTTAAGAACATGCCATGAATGGTTACTTGTAACTCTCAACATCACATCCATTAACAGAGAAACTCCAACCCTTCAACCATTAACTTGCCGTGAGTGAAGAAGGGTTTATGATTCTGTTTATGATGACAAAGAGATAAGTTAGAGTATGGTCTTGTATGGCTGGAAATAACTTTGGCATAGCAAAGATGGCCACAGAGTAAACAGATTTTTATCCAAAAAATTTGCTAACATCAAAGTCCACAGGGATTGCCTTTAATCCCTAATATAGAATTTATTTGTTATATAGAGAGTATATAGGCTCTGACAAAAAACGCTTTTACACTCTTTCACTAATGCATGGCATTAAGGGTGTAACAGTTTCCATGCATGTCCAAAAAAATAAATAAAAAATTCTAATTTAAATCAGTATATCGAAATACAAAACTGAGTCTCTGATACACATCTCTGATCTTGTCTGAGCATTTCTCATTTATCATCTTTCATAGAAACCACTGACAACAAACAAAACTAGGCATCTTGGTACATCTCATCAAAGTGGGCAGTGAAGGAGAGGGGCCTATGTTATGCACACACCCATTCACCGAATTGATTAGGTTTTTTACATATAAAATTTGAAATCTAGCGGTTCCTATTTCTGGGGGGGCTTAATTTGGCTGGTGCTGCAGGTATCAAAAGGTTTGATATGAAGACTTGTATTCATCTAAAACAAACCAATCTGTGACATATATAACTATCAGTATGTAAAGTCAGGACTCTTAATGTTGGAAACAAATAAAATCTTCACCTCACAATTTAAAATGAAATCAAATGGCAAACTGGGCTACTTGCCATCATACTCTGTAGTTACCTGGAAATAATATAAATAATACTCTTTTGGAAAGGTTGTTAGAGGAACAGATGAAATTCGATCAGATGTTCTCTTTCCTGACGATGTCTTACAAAATAGGCTAACATGCAAGACACTCCCAGACCACAGTCGCGCACACACTCACACACACAAAATTAAACATCTTATCAAGTTATAGGGATGGTAAGAAAATCCATGTGAGAACACTCTGGGTGCAAGGGAACAAAGGTGCAACCTGAAATAGGCAGGACGCCTGTCAGCTGTAATTGTTGTCCTCATTGTTGCCACTGAATACAAGGCGATCTTAAGACCTTTGAGTTTTTTTTGTTCCTCAAAGCAGAGGAGTCAGTTTCTGAACATATCTGCTGAGCTCCAAGTTTCACATTTAATATTTGGATGTGCCGGTAACTGAGTGCACTGTATACGCAGCATTGTTGAAAATCTCTATGCATGTGTCAAAGTGACATGAGACAGTATTGTGTAATTTAATTGCACTGTAGTTCGGCTGATATTTTCCTGGAACATAGAAGAATGCTAAAATGTACTACATACTCGTGACCTGTTGTAGCCAACACAGACTCAAAGCCACGCTTCTATGCAAACTATAAGGTACAAGCAATGCAAGAATGTTTGTACAATACATAATATGCACTATAAAAAGTGTTCCAGATTTGTGGTCACAGTTATTTGTTTGTTTAGTTGTATCAACGCCATACAAAAAAAAAAGTACAAAAGGGTTAGTGAAAATAATTAGAAAAATTTAATGTTGATTCACCTGAAGTAAGAACATTGATCTAGAATCAGTATTTGTCTTTCACAACCTAATGAATACCATCGCTTAGATATGATCTTGCAAGACATTCGATATGCATGGCCCTAGGTTAATGAGTATAGCATTCAAAAGGAACAGAAGTGACTGGATGATCCGAAAGGATTGCCACACCAATTCAACATTAACTGAGAAGCATGTTCATAGCATATATTACAGTTTGGCTCAGATTGTTGGAGTCTGCTGGAAATCTCCAAAAAATCTTCCTGAGAGCATCGTAGCACATCTCATGTTAATCAAAACAAAAGAAGTAAAACTACTAATAGTTTTAGAGAAATATTAAACCTCTCAGTGTTTTTCCTCTTGTTTAGTTGGCTACCAGAAGCCTTCATATTAATGAATTAAGTATCTTTTTTTTTCGGATAAGCAAATGGGTCTGGTGATAATCTGCCTATAATGTATTATCTTACAATGCAACAGCAAATTCTTCTGATGCTGGAATCGCTGAAATGTCTCCCAGGATTAAAGTTTCTAACTAGAACAAAAATATGATCTTTTAAACATGGGTCTCATTAGAACAGGCCTCAAAACTGAAATACAACAGTAGCACCGATACCCACCTGCACAGAGGGACTGAATTTTCACGAACCATAATAAGTACAGCTTAATCATTCAATGCGGCTATCAAGTCTGAAAGGTTCTTAAAGTACCCAGCAGTCTGATCTAATATGCCCTCTTCTCTTCCTCAGGTGAAGGGCATCTATGGATGTCCACTCCAACCCTGTTCCAGACTCCCAGAGTCCAATATTTGAACATATAAGACAAAAAGTCAAAAGTCAAGACTCGGAATACATCTCTGCCATTTCTTCATCATTACCCGGATAGACTGATAGCATCGGTTCTTCTGGATGATGTTCCAAGTCTCACACAATTTACGTGCACAATGGCAAACTTGAACAATATAAGATTGGACTGAAGTGTACAAGAATGATTTTATTGTTTGTGTTTTTCTTTCAGAATCCTTTATGATGAATATAGAATGCATTTATTTATTTATTGAATATGTTTGAACTGTGCTGTTTATTTATCCAATAAATGGTTTATTTTTCTCAAAGCACATTTTCTTTGTGATTTGTTTTTCTGAATTGTTGTTGATGGAATTCCTAATACGGTGGATATTGAAATTATCAGTCTTAGGTCCACTGAAATAGTTGACATGGCTCAATCATTGCCTACCCAAGGGAGTGATGCACTTGACATTACAGCTCTGTTTCTAAAACATAGTGGCTACAGTATTTCTGGAGAATGATTCCTGTCAGTCTATAGTCATAGTCAAGTAGCATGCAGACCTAGGAGTCATCGTTTTTCTTTTCCATTTTTTCTCCTCCAATCTTTGTGGCATGGATAATACCAGTCTCTGATTGGCTGTTGATGAAAGCACTTATGACAATCATTGTAGGCCTATATGTTTATCAAAACATGGCATTTACTATCAAACTTCTAGTTTTAGAATTTAATAGTGAAAAAATATATATACATTCACAAAATAAAAAAGTAAAAAAAAAAAAAGCCAAGGCAAGATTGCCCACTTACTATGACACCCAATATGTGCTGCCAAGATTTGACTGACAAACATCTCACATATGACATGGCAGGCAATAGCAATTCAGTTTATGATGGAATGTCATTGTCCAGCTCTAATTCGTGTTCACAAAACAATTGACACTTTTGACAAATAACAATGAAAATAAACTCACCCTTAGCCAAGGGAAAAGTCAAAATTCACATTTTGGGTGTAATGTAGGTATACTATTTGCACAGAATTGCATCAGGAAAGGGGTCCAGATACATAGTGGTGCCTTGGTTATGAACAGTCTTATCATATATTCTACCCTACCTTACTGTGTCATACAGTGTTTATCACATGGGAGTCTAGTGGTACACCTGAGGACAAAGCCAGCCATTGTGTGTGTGCGGGACTGTGGGTCTGACCTCAGAATCACGTGACCATGCTATGGCCAGGTGTCGCCTGTATCTGGAGCAGTGGAGTGCTTAGTTCTCATGACTAAAAGGGACAAAGAGATGTAAGAGACAAGATAATGTAGTGATAGTGACCAGGAAAGTGCATGTGTGTGTCTTGTTTTTGTACATTTGCAGAATAAAAATGCACAGACTTTGTAGGAAAATCATGAAAAAACAGGGGCAGCCTGGAATGGATTTGTGAAAAAAAAACAAATTCTGTTTTATATATATATATATATATATATATATATATATATATATATATATATATATATATATATATATATATATATA